>CM043112.1:43509242-44109242 GCA_023701765.1 Hylyphantes graminicola
CCACCCCTAAATTTATGTCTTTTCCGTTGAGTGTCTAAAATAGTTCTCTTCTTATTCCCTGCTACGGGGCTGCTTCCAAGTTGGCCGGTAGAGGGCCAAGGACCAATACGTTGACGCTACAATATATATATATATATATATATATATATCTATATATATATATATATATTAATATATATATATATATATATATATATATATATATATATATATATATATATATATATATATTTATATATATATATATATATATATACTAGCCTTTATACCCGACGTTGCACGGGTAGAGGTGGAAAAAGTAATTTAGCAGTCAATTTAACTTTTTTTTTCATTTTAGTTACGTAAGATATGAAGTTTACCCCGTAATTTTCAATTTAATTAAACAACTTGGACATAGGAATAATTAATATTAATTTCCAAAATACCTTTGATAAAAAGCTCAAATTTAAAAGAATACATATTTAAGTAAAAAAATAATTAGAATTAAAAATCTGAAAACAGATAAATCTTAAAAGGGTCTCAAACATTTATTTTAACTCAAGTCAAGGGAATTAATTTTGAAGTGCCCCCTTAAACACAACGTTTTTCGGTTTGCAATCTTGTGCAAGAATAAAAAGTTTTTCTTTATTCCCCACTCTGGAGCAACCGACATACAATTGCCCGTGGGAAAAGACATGTTCTGCCAGTTGCAGCACGCAAAAAACTGTCTGGTACGTACAAACGAAAATTGAGTTCTCCCAACCAAACTGTTCGGTTGCTATAGGACTGACAGGACTGTCTAGTTGCAGGAACCAAACACGTTTGGTTAGAAGCGTTTAGATGGCACAAACGTCTAGTGTGGTTGAGAGAACTACACTGATACCGCGCGGTTTAGTTCTCACACAGAGTTTAGTTGTCTCAACCGAACTCATTGTGGCAGTCTGGTCTCGTTGACTAAACTCGTTCAATCGAACGAGTATAGTTATGGTAACTAAACTGGTAGGTTTGAAAGAAACCACCAGTTTGGCTGTGCCAATTAAACACCCTTCAACCGAACTTGGTTGAGTTGCAGGACCAGCACCATTTTTATTGCGTGAGGCCGACCACCTTGAGGGACTGCCCTTGGGCCTTGTTGATGGACATGGCAAAACTTGGCTTGATTGGGAATTGGAGGCGCTTGAAAGGTATGGGTGCGTCGGAAGGGATGAGGGGTATCCTGGGTATAAACACTAGGGTGTATCGAAAGAACCAAGTTTTTGATATCAAATTCGTAATAGTGCGGAAAAGTTGCCTTATGTTATTGTTAGTATATGTGCAAAATTTTATTGATCTGAGTTAATATCTTCAGTTGCCTCTTGAGACCATTAATTATGTAAAATTCGCTAATTTTATCGTTTTTCAAAATATATTTAAAAAAAATTAATAAATTGAATTTTTAAGTCTTACCAGTGCCGAATAATTGCCATATTACTCCTTAGAGCGTGTGCAAATTTTTATTGATGTTGGTTAATTTCTTCAGTTGTCTTCAGGGGCTGGTAATCTGGAATTTGACCAGATAAGCGCCCCTAAAGGCAACTGAAGAAATTAATTAACATCAATAAAAATTTGCACACGCTCTAAGGAGTAATATGGCAATTGTTCGGCACTGGTAAGACTTAAAAATTCAATTTATTAATTTTTAAAAAAATATATATTGAAAAAACGATAAAATTAGCGAATTTTGCATAATTTATGTTCTCAAGAGGCAATAAAGATATTAATTCAGATCAACAAAATTATGCACACATACTAACAATAATATAAGGTAACTTTTCCGAACTATTAAAATTAAAGATTCCAATTTCATAATTTTTAAGAAAAAAAATGAAATTAGCGAATTTTTCATAATAAATGGTCTCAGAGGCAACTGAAGATATTAACTCAGATCAATAAAATTTTGCACATATACTAATAATAACATAAGGCAACTTTTCCGCACTATTACAAATTTGATATCAAAAACTTGGTTTTTTCGAACTTTCGAAAACTTGGTTCTCTCCCTTAGCAGATCCCGTCATCACGGTAGCCTCCAGCACCCTCGGCATCAGCTTCTTGATTGTCAGCCTTGTGCCATTACAAAGCTTGGGTGGATCTAAGTTTCGCAGGAGTATGATTGGAGCTCCTACTTTTAGCTCCAATTCATGGGGAGGAAATCCTGGAGGATCCAAGCTGTTGAGGAACTCTACAGGATAGTTGACCACCTCGTCTTCGTCCGGCACGGTGTCGACAGATTTGTAGATGCATGTCTCTCCTTAGAAGCTGGGCCAAAAGCTTGGTGTTAATGCAGTCAACTGCCACGTTCTTGGGAGCAAGAATGGCTCTTTCACTTAGCCAGCTTCGGTCTTGGTATGTGTAGGTTAGGGAAGACCTTTTCTGCCAGTTGAGACATGTCTTGTACCACATGACCAAAAGCGAGAGTGACTCTTCCATTTTGATCTGCTGGTAAGGTGCCATTCCCTACCTCTAGAAGCTGCTGGGCAAATATGGCTGCCCCTTGGTCACCACTGAGCTGGGCTCTCATGTTGGTCTTTAGGCTGAAGCGTTTAACGCTTGGCCACAGGTGTGATGTCTTTATACATGCGTTGTATTGGTCTGCTCTCGTGCCTTTGGGAATGACGGGCAAAGTCTGTCGAAAGTAACCAGACAGCAGTACTGCAGTACCTCCCATTATCATGTCGTTGCGCTTCAAGTCTTGTAAAAGGCGGTCCAGAGCTTCAAAAGCCCCCTTGTGGCTCATCGTTGCTTCATCCCATCTAATGAGATGGCACTCCGAGTCCCATCTAATGAGATGGCACTCCGAGTCCCATCTAATGAGATGGCACTCCGTGTAGCAGCAGGCGTAAATAGAAACATTCCTGCTGGTTGGGGTGCACGGTGTAAACCCGGCAGAGGGTATCAGACTTGAAGACAGCATCTTCCTCCCTGCCTTCCAGCTCGACCCCTTTCTTGCTCCTCATCCATTTCTTGTCAGTCCAGGTGTAAAAACTTGGCACGTCTGCATAAAGCAGGGTCCTTGCAAAAGGGTCATTCTGACAAAGCTTAAAGAAAGCTGTGAGGGTGGACTCCGGGTATTGTCGCAAAACCCTTTCTGCATTTTCTTCATTGAAAAACACTCGCTGACCATTTTCCAAGTGGACAGCAAGGTTGGTCACACTCGGATGACGTTCATGGATGCCGAAACCCAATATACGCCAGATGGCCTCATTCGATGAAATGTAGCGCCCCACCTGGAAGCGGTGGATTTCGTCTCGCCTTTGGTCACCCTCTTGCTCCACTCCAAAGACTGCCATGTCGGATCCTTTGTTCACATATTTGCAAACATACTTGATGCTCTTGACTGATTGACAGCTTTCTACGTTGATATGAGCTTTAAATGTCTTGGAGAGCAGTTGGTTATAAGGGATGATCCAGCGGTTGTCGATCTCCACCTCTCTGCCTTGGACCTTGAGAAGAGCAGTGTGGCCACCTCTTCTGTATAGTGGATATCCGTCTCGGTCGGTTTGAGTTTCTGCCAGTAGCTGTTTGGGGAAGCGCTTCGAGCACTTGCTTTCTTCCATGCATGGTGACTGTCGATTCAGAATCCCACAGGGACCATGAACCATCTGGGTCTTAATAGTATTGTACAGATCAGGGTCTTCTGCTGGATCAGGCAGCTCAGCGCAAATGATGTTGTCGTTATCCTCTGGCCGGATTTTGGACTTGCACCATATCAGAGTATGGGAATGGGGCAGGCCACGCTTCTGCCACTCTATGGTGTACATCCAGGCTTGCAGCTCGCCAAATATTTTGGCATCCTTTAGCAGCCAAAGGAGCTTTTTATGTTTCAGATGGAAAATCCGGGCCACAATGTCATGGCGATCCGTTGGTTTCTGCACTGAGAAAAAAATACTGTAAACATACAGAAAATTTTTTAGTAATGTTACAGAAATAACCAATTTTACAAAAAAAGTTTTTGTAATTCTGAACAGAAATCTTCATTTCTGAAGTTACAAAATAATTTCTAGTATTTTAGCCTCGATCTTGATTTGGATAGCCCTCGTGTAGCTCTAGTGCGAGGATAATTCAAACATAACCTAATCTAATCGATCGTGATTCAATTAGCCAATCGCCATTTTAAATTTATACTTTAGTTGGTTGTTTCAATTGAATTTAAGTTCTAATTTCCTAGCGATCTATGTGCCGAAATAGCACAGTTGGGAAAGCGTCAGACTGATCATCTAAAGGTTCCTGGTTCGATCCCGGGTTTCGGCCGTCTGCTATTCCTCGGTATTATAGTGGTCGGTACCCCCGCCTGTCATGCGGGAGACCGGGGTTCGATCCCACGTAGTAGGAAAGTAGACATTTTGTTTTTCTTTGCAATTGCACGGAAAATGTGGTATCCATAAAATTTTATTGTATAGTTACTGAAACATTACTTGTGTGGGATACATAAAATAGTCCTGTAAATCTACATGATATATACATGTAATGTTAACAAAAATATATTATGTGTTTTTACAGCACTATTTTTAGTAATTATTTACTAGAAATTTTCTAGGAAAAGTTTTTTACAAAAAAATGTTTTGTAATGGTTACAGATTTTTTTTCACAGTGTGACAAAGCTTAAAGAAAGCTGTGAGGGTGGACTCCGAGTATTGTCGCAAAACCCTTTCAGCATTTTCTTCATTGAAAAACACTCGCTGACCATTTTCCAAGTGGACAGAAAGGTTGGTCACACTCGGATGACGTTCATGGATGTCGAAACCCAATATACGCCAGATGGCCTCATTCGATGAAATGTAGCGCCCCACCTGGAAGCGGTGGATTTCGTCTCGCCTTTGGTCACCCTCTTGCTCCACTCCAAAGACTGCCATGTCGGATCCTTTGTTCACATATTTGCAAACATACTTGATGCTCTTGACTGATTGACAGCTTTCTACGTTGATATGAGCTTTAAATGTCTTGGAGAGCAGCTTGTTATAAGGGAGGATCCAGCGGTTGTCGATCTCCACCTCTCTGCCTTGGACCTTGAGAAGAGCAGTGTGGCCACCGTCTTCTGGTTTCCGTCTTCTGTATAGTGGATATCCGTCTCGGTCGGTTTGAGTTTCTGCCAGTAGCTGTTTGGGGAAGCGCTTCGAGCACTTGCCTTCTTCCATGCATGGTGACTGTCGATTCAGAATCCCACAGGGACCATGAACCATCTGGGTCTTAATAGTATTGTACAGATCAGGGTCTTCTGCTGGATCAGGCAGCTCAGCGCAAAAGATGTTGTCGATATCCTCTGGCCGGATTTTGGACTTGCACTGTAAAAAATTTCCTTAACTTCCCTTATATATACCAGGAACATTCCTGGCTTTTTCAGGTATCCATCGCATCGTGATAAGTTCCTGGGATTTTCAGGTTTTCCCTTTCACATCTGGCAACGTTTGCTATGAACCGCCGCCATTGCTCGCGGCGCCTCGCTCAAAATCAGTTGTTTTGTAACGTTGTTGGTATAACGAAGTTCATTATCATGTGGCCGAGTGGTTAAGGCTTCCGCCTCAAGATTCAGCCTTCTCAAGAGTTCGGGGGTTCGAATCCCACCTAATGCCAGTCATTCTTTAAATCGGATATCTGTATTGGGAAAGAGTAGAAAATCCAATTCTTGACGGATGGGCCCGAGTACACGGGGACAGACGTGCTTGTTAAAACTGTAGAGTCCAAAGTTCCGATGGCGTCAGCGTACGATGTCGCTCGAAGTTCCGTTGGGTGACCGCTCAGTTTCCAGAACGGTTCCAGGTTTTTTTTAGGAAGGTTCCTGGTATTTTCCAGAAAAGTTCCAGTTATTTTCCAGAAATGTTCCAGGTATTTTCCAGAGAAGTTACTGGCTCTAAGTGGGATTGTTTCTATATTTTTGGGGAAGGTTACTGGTATATTCCAGGAACATTACTGGTAAAAATTGGGCAGCTCAGCTGCCCATTATTTCCCAGTAACGTTCCTGAATTTTGTTACAGTGTGCACCATATCAGAGTATGGGAATGGGGCAGGCCACGCTTCTGCCACTCTATGGTGTACATCCAGGCTCGCAGCTCGCCAAATATTTTGCCAGCAGCCAAAGGAGCTTTTTATGTTTCAGATGGAAAATCCGGGCCACAATGTCATGGCGATCCGTTGGTTTCTGGCCATCAAACAAGTTCTGCTGAATGTCCTCCCACTTGGGGTTACAGGTGAATGCAATGAAGAGGTCGGGGCGACCGAACTTCCTCACATATGAAGAGTACACGGGAAGAAGCGATTGATTTATTAGGCGGACTGCCGCAACTGCCCGCTTGGCGGCATAAAACCGGTTTCTCTCCTTCTTCTTCGCTTCGTCCAAGCGTCGGGATCGCCAATCGCCTGAACTTGGTAGCTAGGAACCACAGAGATAGTACTACACTGGCATATCACGTGACCTACAACACTGACTTCATTGCTTGCGCGTCCCGTCGATAGCATTGGAGGTCACGTGATCTGCCACTATATTACTTTAACTATGATATCTATGGTAGGAACTGGTTTCCTTACACAAGCTTAGACGATCACTCGCTATCATCGCCAAAGTGGCCTGCTAGGGAAACTTCTCTGAAAAATCAATCGGTTTTTCCCTTGTACTCTTCATATGCCATGGCATCCTGGGTGCGCGGGTGCATATATCTTGGAGAACCAGTGTAACTGGATGGCAGGATGACCTGCTGCCCTATGTTGCTCGCATTCCCATCGGTAGTCATTGCATCCTGAAGACCACGGTACTGCTCAGTTCCTAGTGTCGTCTGGTTTAAGCGGATATAGAGTAGCCGCTCAGTCTCGATTTGGCATACATGTCAACCATCAGCTGACTGGTGACCTCCTTGAACCGTAGCAGTTGGTTGAAATGACCTTCTCTAACCATTAGTCTATAGGCGTAGAAATCCTTGCAGCTTATTTTCTTTCCCGTCTGCTCTCCAGTGCTAGGCTTCACTTGGTAAAGGGCAAAATTATAGCCATCTTCACCTCGTGGAAACAGTACACTCTCAAAAAATCCGTCTTTATACACTAAACTTTCCGTCTTTTTTCACAGTAATTTTTCTGTTTTATAAAAAACAGAAAAATTCCGTTTTCTTTGAACCGCGCATGCGCATCGCGATATTGGTGGGTAGAAGAGGCCGCTATTAATTTCTATCGACATCACGACTTTTTGCAGCAGTAACTCCTATAATAATATTTTGAAGAGATGTGTCACAATGGCCGAGTGGTTAAAGCATCCGCCTCAGGATTCAGCCTTCTCAGGAGTGCGGGGGTTCGAATCCCACCTACTGCCAATCATCCCATAAATCGGATATGTTTACTGAGAAGTTTAGGGCCCGAGGGCACTGGGACAGACGCGCTCGTTAAATCTGTGGAGTCCAAAGTCCAGACGGCGTCAGCGTACGATGTCGTTCGATAGTTCTTCAAAATACATAAAATTTTCGTTTTTTAACGAAAAAATAAACACAACGGATCCATCTTTAAAAAAAACGGAATACTTCCTTCTTTTAGCGGACCAAAGTGTTCCTTCAATTCACGGAAACATTCCGGTAGCAGTGCTGCACAGACTTTTTCCGTGAATTGAAGGAAATTTTTTTGAGAGTGTAGTGGATACTGGAGGCTGTCGTAGGATCGGTGGGTCTCCTTGATGGTGATGAGCATGTTGTCTCTTTGCTTCAGGACAATGTCGCGTGAGCCTGTGGCATGCCCATCGCCGACCATGATAATGGCCACTTCATTTGTGACTGGAGCATTAAAGCGACGGGCATGTTCTCCAATAGGTGTTCTGTCTGCTCTGATGACCATCCGGTGTTCCGGCAAGACCATTTGCTCTAAGGCTGATTTAAAACTTTGTACGTATGGATGAGTCTCATGGAGCATGGCTTGGAGCTCTTGTATGATGAGGCGATCGACACCATGATTGAGTCGGCAGCGCTGATCGATCTGCTGGTCTCCACCCATGAAGTACACCTGGACGTACTTGGGCTCTTCTTCCGGTAGTGGTAGTAGATTGCCCATGCGGTGGTAGACCTGGCCCTGAATTTTGAATGTGGTGAAGAATCCTCTGTTTGTCAGGTTCTTGTCTGCACCAAAAGAGGTCATCATAAAAGCGGAATTGTATTTCCAAATGTTGGAGCGAAAGTGTTTGGCCTTTTGATCTTCGTCGATGAGAAGCTTAGTTAAAACTACCGGTGGAGGTTGCAGTGTCTGTAGCCTCACCTTGCCATTAGTGCAACACATGGCCTCACCTGGCCATTTCATGGCACCGCAAAATGTACATACCTTATCCATCTTGCCGATAAGGACTTTACTGCTGGAACTGTATGCCTTGGTAGCATTGCAGGAGAAAGCTCCTTAAGCCGAGTAATATTGTCGGTTAAAACGGCCTGCGCATGTAGTCTACGATCCACTCGCAATCGGTGTACTCTTGCTTCTGGCGTCTCAATTCTTCGTTGTTCGGCTCGAAGAGTTCCCATCGCCTCCCTGACGTTCCGCAGCCGTAGCAGTCGCACCTCCTCCGACTCGGCAGCCCTTGCAATACTTGTAGCTTCCCTGACGTTCCGCAGCCGTAGCTGTCGTGCCTCCTCCGACTCGGCAGCCCGCGCATTGCTGGTAGCCTCCTTGTCTTTTTGCAGTCGAAGCTGTCGTGCCTCCTCCGACTCGGCAGCCCGCGCATTGCTGGTAGCCTCCTTGTCTTTTTGCAGTCGAAGCTGTCGTGCCTCCTCCGACTCGGCAGCCCGCGCATTGCTGGTAGCCTCCTTGTCCTTTTGCAGTCGAAGCAGTCGCGCCTCCTCCGACTCGGCAGCTCGGGATGCTGTTGAGTTTTCTCGAAGTTGTAGCAGTCGCCGCTGTCGCTCTGTAGCCATCTCATTTAACCGTGTAGACTTTGCTTTTTTCGTCCTAGACTGGACTTGTCCGATAGGTTTGGGTTTTCTTTTAGGCATTATTAATAAGAATAAAAAAAGAAATAAATAAATGGAAGAATAGATAGCAAAAAAATGCGTCCCGGACAAAGATTGGTATCGTCTTCCAAAGTCGTTAAAATTTAAATCTCACTTTAAAATGATACTCTTGGTCAGCGTGCAGAAAATGAAATAATGATATGTTTTTTTATTAATAAATATCTTTTAGTAACCGCAATATAATTTGCAGTTCGAGAAATATGTAATTAGTAAAATTGATGCTTTAAAAATAAAAGAGAAAATTTGCATATTTTTTATGCAAAATTAGTATTTTAGAATAATAAGCTTAAAATGCTGCTGTTACCGTTCGTTATAAAGTACAGAATCCCGCTACTTAAATTACATTAAAAAAAATTCAAAATTTAATAAATGCTATAAAATTAACAGATAATGTCGTAGTAATTTTCCGAATAAAAACATTTTAGCTCACTTGGCGTGTTTGAAAATTTTGGCGAGGAAAATATATAGCTACCATTACACCCATTCAGCTCTAGCGCAAAGACCATCGCACAACCAACCAGCTATTTAAAAAAAATGCTATTTTGCACGTTCTTTGTAATAATTTGGCGAGTTTGGCAAAGTAATTGGCGAAAGAAGGAAGACATGAAACCCTAATATGCATCTGTAGTGCAACGGTCTTCAAAAAACAACATAATTCAGTAAAAGCTTTACTATGCTTTTAAAAAAATTCATAATTAAAATCATATAGACACAACAAAATAATAGAATGGAAACTGGTAGGATTACGTCACTTGAAACATATCCAACTAATAAAATTAAATAATATAAATTAAACATTTTCAATTTCAATTGTTTTCGAAAAAGTTTTATTTAAATTTTTCTGTCTGATGGCATCACGAAAGAGAAAAAATGATCGGATTTGAGAGAAAGTGGTGTATTTTTGCCCTTAAAACGTTCGAAAACGATAAAAGGAATGGTCCGATTCGAGAAATTCTTAGCCTATGTTTGTTCTGGAGATGAGATGAATTTTTGTGCCAAATTTCGTGACAATCTGTTGCGTGGTTCTTGAGTTTTTGCGTCCTATACAGACAAACAAACAGAAGTCGCCTTTTATGTATATAGATAAAACAAATTTTAAAATTTATGAAACTTTATCTGAAACTAAAATAAATGATATTAAACATAAAGCTATTTGAACACATTGGGATTAGGCTTGCGCAGCAAATTTTGAGGTCAAAATTGAAAAAAATGACCAAGAAAATGACTTTATATTGTACAAATCTGTACAAACAAAGACTTATACCTAAATTCTCAGCTCAATTTCAATTAGAAATTATTTAAAAATAAAATTTAAATCGTAATTTTAAAACTTTTATTAATTTTTTTAGGAAAAAGGTCTTAAAATAATTTCTAATTAAAATTGAGCTGAGAATTTAGGCATAAGTCTTTGTTTGTACAGATTTGTACAATATAAAGTCATTTTTTTGGTCATTTTTTCAATTTTGACCTCAAAATTTGCCGCGCAAGCCTAATCCCAATGTGTTCAAATAGCTTTATGTTTAATATCATTTATTTTAGTTTCGGCTAAAGTTTCATAAATTTTAAAATTTGTTTTATATTAAATAAATCTTGTAGAATTACATATAAAAAATTATACTCATATATTGATTAGTTAAAAAATTACATGAAAGATCAAACTATACTTTGTAGTACCTTCTTTGCACATTTTTAAGACTCATATGACCCCTTTACACTAACGGGAAAGCAAACAACATACTAGGAAAGAAAAGTACCAGGCCTATAACAAAATAGTGAAAGGGCCTTGATACAGTCGGACATCCACATTTCTTTTTAATTAATGCTGAAATCAAAATTGGAGATTATAATATCCTGACGGGGTACTGATTAGTGGAGAGTGGATCAATTGTTGTAAAATTAAAGTTTACATAAAAAGAAAATCAGTTAGGGTACACTCTTAAAACAAAAGAGTGAAATCCACTCCAGTTGGAGAAGTGCATTTTCGACACCGTAAAGGCATGCATATTTACTCAGACTGAGTTAAAATCACTCGTTTGGAGTGATCCTGTCGGAGGTTTAACACACAAAGGATCCACTCCAAAAGGAGAAGTGCATTTTCCAGTCTGGAGGAGTGAAATCCACTCAGACTGAGTTAAATTAGGAGTGTTTGTTTTAAGAGTGTACACCCATGCAACGCCATGTTTATCCCGTTCAGCCCGTTGACAATTTGGCATTATCATTAAAAAAAAAAATCTGATCGTCTATAGCCATTTAGGATATCAAAAAGCACATCATTCGATTCTTCAAACTTTTTTATATTGGAAAATATTTTGTATTAATCCTGTCAGCAATATTATTTTTTTTAAATTATGATCAGAAAAATTATGATGCCAAATGGCATTACTGGGACAGAAAGGGTTAAAAAGTTATTTATATTTGACGATATAGCGTTACCATATTTCGATACTACTTTTCAATTTGACGATTACGTTACGTTCGATTTGACGATTAGGAAGTCAACGCTCTTATCGATACAATGTGAATCTATTTGATTTAATATCTTCATTCTATTTTTAAATCACTTGCACGCAGGTAGTCTAAAATAGCATTACATAGATTGATAGCATCATCTTGATAAAATAGATATTTATGCAACTAGTGCGAAAAGTAATGCTTTTTAAAACAAGTGGATTTTATTTCACGAGCGAGGTACGAGCGAGTGAAATAAAGACACGTGTTTTAAAAAGTTTACTTTTCGCACGTGTTTCATACACTATTTTTTATAATTGCGTGAAAAAAATCAAATCTCATTGGTTCAAAAATAATTCACGTGCTAATTAGACTAAAATAGACTAAGAGATGTCAAGGAAAACAACCAATGAACTCGCAGTTCGGAGCGCGTGACGCTATAAAAAACTAATAAGCGTGTTTCAACATTTTGTCAAAGAAAGCAACCAATGAACTCGCATTTCGAAGGGCGTGACTTAAGAAATATTCCCATCGCGAGAAAAAAAAATCATTGATTCAAAAATAATTCACGCGCATAATATTTTTAAATACAGCAGATCGATAAATCTTTGGATTTTATGAGTATTATCAAATCGAAATTTTACTTGAAATGTTGGCATCTTATAAAAAGAGTGCTACAAAGTCTTTTTTTCACTGCTTTTGGGTGAAAAAAAGTACTTTTTTTCACTGTTTCAAAAAGTCTAGCTTTGTGCACGCGTCTGATCTTGAAATTATAATGTAAAAGTCGGCTTTTTTTCCACGCAATTATAAAAAAATATTTTTGTGTGTGTTCAATGTTATGATAAAAACTTGAAAAGAGTAATTATGTTCCTAAAACAATGTCTACTTTTTTACTTTTTTTATTTTTAGAAAATTGAGATAATTGTACAGTATAGAACTACAAAATTTTCGCTGGGGGACCCAGTAGGTTAAGGCGCTCGCCTTGCATGCGGAAGTGACGGATTCGGGGCCGGGCAACCCCAAAATAACAGCCAAAAAATTTCCTACGAATAATACCCCGAGTAGAGGAAGAAGACGTTAAATATGATCCAAAGTCTCTACGATGTCACCCTTACGGCTGCGTTGGGTGCCTACTTAGGTGTCGGTCCGTCACTTGATTGTGGTTCTAAATTAGTTCATAGTGTAGCTCTAGTGCGACGATAATTTAAACTAAACTTTCCTAATAGTGACTCAAATCAACTTAAAAGACTGTGAAGATAGTGCCATTGCGTATTTGCCGCATGAAATCTACAGCTTAACAGTTCTGATTGACAATTATGCTCCCGTTAACCCTTTCAGTCCCAAAAATTTACTACTCTACAGAAACATCTGATATTCACAAAATAAACTTATTTTAGGTTAAATATAGGAATTCCATAAGGGAAAAAAATCCATTTAAATTTTTTATATGATTTTTGAAACAATGCCAAAATTCTTTAACTGTGGAAAACAACAAAATAAATATATATATATATTACCTAAAAACACTTCGAGTTATATATTTTAAGGTATCTGACCATATTATTAAAAAAATTAGTAATTATTTTAACCGAAATAGTTTAAATTGTGTTTGAAATATGTGGAACTGAAGTGAACTTATAAAAAATCAGGAGAAACGCTTGTTGACTATTTTCTAAATAAAAAAAATAGTAGTTCTGACTTCTATTGAGATTAAATTAAAATTTTGTCTGATAGAACAAAGTGTGAAGAATCGAATGATGTTTGTTTGGATGTCATAGCGGGACATAAACATTTTGAAAAAAATATTGAAAGTGATGATGCCAAATGGCATCACTGGGACTGAAAGGGTTAAACCCACCATTTTATAACTAAATATAAGTAATAACTGGATAGCTAAAATGTTATATTTTAATGTGAAAATTTATTTTTTTTCGGTGTGACACTTAATTTAGCTGTTTTATGTTGCTATTTTAAAACTGATTTCGATTGCTATTCAAATTTAAATTTGAATCTAAATGTAAAACCTTTCTTGTACTTTTATATCTTCAATTGCAAATGAATATACCAAAATTCTAAGATATTGCAAGTGGTAAGATAATCCATTTTGATATCTGCAATCAGCGTAATGGTCTCAATATTAATAACCACATTTTTTAATGCATACATATTTTTTTTTAAAGTGTTCAGTTACGAATCTGCATTCTAAAGTCTAAGTAATATAAAAATTTTGTTACATATATTTCAATCACAATTGCCACTTAGAACGACCCTGTGTAGTGGTGGATCAAAGTGGCAGTTACAGTAGCGAAAATAGAAACGCGCATTAGCATTAACCCTTTCAGTCCCAAACATTTATTGCACTACAGAAACTTCTGATATTCACAAAATAAGCTTATTTTAGGTCAAATATACGAGTTCCATAAGAAAAAAAAATCATTTAAATTTTTCATATGGTTTTTGAAATAATTCCAAAAAATTTTAACTGTGGAAAACAACAAAATAAAATATATATATATTACCTAATAATACTTCGAGTTGTATATTTTAAGGTATTTGACCATATTATTAAAAAAAATTAGAAATTATTTTAACCGAAATAGTTTAAATTGCGTTTTAAATATGTGGAACTGAAGTGAACTGATCAAAAATCGGGTGAAACGCTTGTTGGCTATTTTCTGAATGAAAAAAATCGTAGTTCTGACTTCTATTGGGATTAATGTAAAATATTGTCTTATGAACAAAGTGTGAATAATCGAATGATGTGTGTTTGAATGTCATAACGGGACATAAACATTTTGAAAAAAATATTGAAAGTGATGATGCCAAATGGCATCACTGGGTCTGAAAGGGTTAAATTTCAACAATGGTTCAAAGTTAAAATGAAAACGCCAATGGAACAATAATATTATTTTACGAACAACAATACAACAATATGAATATTTAGGAACAATATAATGTTCCTAAAACAATGTATTAATGCAACAAAGGATTAAATTAAAAAATTGCACATTCTACACATTCTGGTTTCAAAATTTTCGTTGCGATATATTTGCTTAAAATTTCAAATTTAATTCATAGTATTTCAAAACATTTATTCCAATCTTGCTTATCGAAAAATAATTCAAATTTTAAGTCAATTTAAAATTCTTCGACGAAGTACTTCAAATTATAAAATATAGTTCAAAATCTTCAGAAATGTCGAAATTCATGCGTCGCTTAGGTAGTGCTATCATGTAAGTCATTATTATACAATTGATTATTTCAATTACTTTTATTTTTGTAATATATAACGCATTATAATTATTTTTAAGAAATACGATTGGGTCTTGGAGCTTTTATAGGTTTTACATTTCGTTAATAAAACTAAGTTCTACTAAGTAAAAATATTGACTTTGTCAAAGCCAACGTTATACAGATGCAACTGTTAATTGAAAAAAAATATTTCATGATGTTATTAATTATTATGTACTATCTAAATTTTGAATGGTTCAATGGTTTTTGAATGGTAGTTAAAATAGTTGTCTTTCACATATTGCTTCCGATTCTTTATAACAAAATTAAACACAGAAGGTAAGAAATTTGTGGTAGCATTTAAAGTTTTAATTATTGTAGATAAAATTTTCGATGTTCATTAGATTGAAGATCATAGTACACGTAATTTTTTTTATAGAATTTCAATATTAAAATAAAAAATGATTATTTAGATGAATAATTAAAACGAAACACAGCAAAATGTAACTTAATGTATCTAGGCATTCGTGTAGTCTATCAAGGAGTATTAACTTATTTTCTCACTAAATGCTATCTATAATAACAAAAGAAAGAGTCTGTCTGTTTGTCTGTCTGTCTGTCTGTGTGTATGTCTGGGGATCGCAAAAGCCCTACTTAGACTGCTCTAAAAAATTCGAAAATTTTAATATAGATTCCTTTTAATACCTACGTGTGCACCTGAGGCTTAGTTTTTTCATATCTGATTGCAATTTTTAATTAATATAATTAGTTTTAAAAAAACGTCATCCACGTGGGATTGCGGGACCATAACAGGGGTTGAAAATACATGGACTGGGCCGAAACGAGGGCTTGACGCCATCCTCTATTAGTTTGATTGATTGAGTTTGGTTGAGATATGCACTCGCCCAAAGGCTGCTTCATCCTCTATTAGTGTTTGTTTTTTTAAGTGCGCATGCGCCAACACGAATTTAATTTTGCTTTGAGTGTATTTTCACAAGTAAGCATGCCTCTAAAGGGAAGCAATGCGAAGTTAACGGGTTCCCAGTAAGGCGGGACCATACTGCTAGTTTTGAATATATGCTACCTAATCGTTAAACAATAACATTAATATGGCTAAAAATTTTGTGCACATAATAAAATCACACTGTATATTTATAAACATTTTTCCTCTTGCAGAAACAGACTTGGACGCATTTGCGGATGCACAGCTAAATCTCCAAAAAAGGTAATTTTTTCGAAGTTTTCGAGGTTATTAATAAAATTACAAAAACCATCAAAGAAATTTTAAGGACTACAAATTAAAATAAGTGTTTCCTATTTACGGATAAAAGCTCACGATATTAAAAAATTGGAAATTGTAGCTCAACTGCAGTGTTGAGCCAGTATTTGAGCCAATCGATGGATCACACATTTTTAGTTCATATTGACCCAAAGTATCAATTTTGTAAGCTCTATCCAATCTCGTATGTACTGCTCATTGCGCGATGTGTAAAACGCTAAGTCTAATGTACAGCTGTGGAAATAAAAAAGTACCCACTTGAGGTTATTTCATCCGTTAGTCACCCTATAGAATCGGAAATTTTTGAGATTGTGTACAATTAACATCCTGAGTTAATTGCACGATGCAAAATTTGCATAAGGGGTCGTCTTCATATTAAAAATATTACGATCTTTGACATTTCCAATAGCAACACCCAATTTTAATAACTTAGAAATGTTAAGCACTCTTGAAAACCCTTAAATCTAAGTTTTTGTTACATTTGGATGAATATTTGACGAGTTATTCAATCGAATCACTTGTGGACCTTTTGGGGTCCATCTCTAAAATGACAAGCAAGCATGCATGCAAAGCCGTCTTTATTTATCAATTACACACGTAATCTTATACACAGTCCCCTAAAGGGTAATTATAAAGTATTTTGTGATTTACTCAGCAAATTATGAATAAACATTTTTAAAAATTGGAATTTCGCTTAAACTTCTTGTCTTAAATTTATTTCTTTAAAAATATTAAGGGGTTTCCATTCATATTTTTTTTTTAAATCAATATAATAATTATTTAAAAATATAAAAATTGTTTTAAATACCCCAATATTGAATGCATTTTGTTTGGGTTATTATAATTTCTTTTCAGTAAAAAATTCGTTTCATTATCTTAATTATTTATAGATCGGGATAGTTTTTTATGTGCAACTCATTTAACATTATGGGACCTAAACTTTGCACGTCTCTAACTCCTCTAATAATGCTTAAAAAGTAACAAAATTTGGCATTTCGTATTAACATAGGCCAGAGATTTGAAATATGGATTCAAAAAGGGGTGTTGCTATTGGAAATTTTAAAGTTAGTAGCATTTTTAATATGAAGATGGCCCCTTATGCAAATTTTGTGTCATGCAATTAACTCAGAATGTTAATTGTTCACAATGTCAAAAAGGTCCGATTCTTTAGGATGAATAACGGAGGAAATAACCTCAAGTGGGTACTTTTTTATTTCCCCAGCTGTACCTGCTAAAATAAGTGCGTTAGGAAAAATTATCTTCGTGCATTTCGAAGTCCCTAAAAAGAAATCTAAGATAAAATATTAACGTGAAGGTGATTTCTATTATCCGGTAGTCCCTTTAAGAATGTTTTTTAAAATTTAAAATACAAAGTTAAAAAAAAAACTCAACATTTAATACAGTTGCATACTAGTTTTAAGTGAGGTTAAGGGGTCTAAGGAGTCTTAAAAATGTGCAAAGAAGGAACTACAAAGCATAGTTTGATCTTTCATGTAATTTTTTAACTACTCAATATACAAGTATAATTTTTTTATATGTAATTCTACAAGATTTATTTAATATGAAACAAATTTTAAAATTTATGAAACTTTAGCCAAAACTAAAATAAATGATATTAAACATAAAGCTATTTGAACACATTGTGATTAGGCTTGCGCGGCAAATTGTGAGGTCAAAATTGAAGACATGACCAAGAAAATGACTTTATATTGTACAAATATGTACAAACTAGAACTTATACCTAAATTCTCAGCTCAATTTTAATTAGAAATAATTTTTTAAAAAATTTTAAATCAAAATTCAAAAAATTTTATAAATTGTTTTAGAAAAAAGTTATTAAAATAAATTCTTATTAAAATTGAGCTGAGAATTTAGGTATAAGTCTTTGTTTGTACATATTTGTACAATATAAAGTCATTTTCTTGGTCATGTCTTCAATTTTGACCTCACAATTTGCCGCGCAAGCCTAATCACAATGTGTTCATATAGCTTTATGTTTAATATCACTTATTTTAGTTTCGGTTAAAGTTTCATAAATTTTAAAATTTGTTTCATATTAAATAAATCTTGTAGAACTACATATAAAAAAATTATACTTGTATATTGAGTAGTTAAAAAATTACACGAAAGATCAATCTATGCTTTGTAGTTCCTTCTTTGCACATTTTTAAGACTCCTTAGACCCCTTAAGTTACTTAGTGAAGAGTTTTCTGCATTTGAAAGGAATTCTATTGTAATAGTTTAGGGCAGTCAATATTTCTCTTACCCCTTTATTTAACCACCGAAAAAATGACTCTAGTTATTACTGATATTTTTTTACCATTGACTACTAGATATCTGAGATAACTTGATAACCTATCATTTCTCGATATCTTTTGCATTATCTGGACTACAGAAAATGCGTTGAAAAGTAAGCAGAAGGAAATATATAAATCAAATGACTTGCGAAACTTTTATTGCTTAATAACTATTGCAGTTTAAAATTAGTGGTAGTTTTATTTAGTAAATTTTTTTATTTAATGGTATGGTATGGTATGATACATATATATTCCAGCTTGTGTACTTGTTCAGAGAACCGCTTATAAGCTTTCGTCAAGTGGGACAGACACAGAAAGAAATTTACAGTCACAAAGAAATGAATAACACATAGACAAATAACAACATTTATTGACTGTCACAAACATCCATGCCTGACCGGGATTAAATTTTATTTAATTCATTGTTGTGGGGGGGGGGGGTTGACAGCAATCGTATACATATATATAAAAGTACACCAGCCCTTTTAAAACAGTCATCGTTAATCAATGATTAATTATAAAGGGAACTGAGCAGTCTTCGATTGGGAAAATCATGAAATGAAAAACAATTAAAAAAATTTAAATTTTTATTTCAAAGCATGTTTTGGTTTACATATTGTCTGAATATAATTAAACTTTAATTCGGAAATCAGTCTAGAGTTGAGTTGCCTTTTTTACTTTCAATTTCACAATATACATGGAAATGAAAGTACTTCTATGGAGTCGAGAATCCGAAATGGGGATTTTGTGGTTTTTGAGAATTTTGGTAGGTGCTGATTCTAAAAAAGTGGTTTTGAACATTGGTTCGTCTGTCAGACTATCGGAAATCATTTTATAGCTTGAACTAAAAAAAACTATGAACTTTAAATTTTAAAACCGAGTTTCTACAGGGTGAGGCAAACGAAAGTGGCCCCGGTCTAGAGATAGGAATACGTTGAAATGCTTGGCGAGAGAAACTCTTGAAGCCGCCTGAAACCTGTTTTTGCATTGTTTGGATCGGATTAGCTACTCATAGACTTGTGGCTAGTTCAGATCTTAGTTCGTATTGTATGAAGACGTCCTATAATGCACATTTTGTGTCCTGCAATCAATTTAGAATGTTTTCTATTGCCAAAAACAAAAAGGTCCGATTCTCTCGGATAAATAACGTCCGAAACAATCAAATAATCACTAGTGGGAACTTTTCTTGAACAGCTCTACACACGTTGTTTATATTTCATTTCAACTAACTTCTCAAACCGTAGCGCAGTTGCCGGCAAATAGGCCGCCAAGCGTTTGTTTGGGCTTTATTTTGAAGCGATCAATAGCTTCAGTTAGCAAGCCTGTTTTTGTATTGGTTTTAGACTTGGCAACATTTCTGTCGCATTCTTATCTCTAGACCGGGGCCACTTTTGTTTGCCTCACCCTGTAGCATAGAGATGGAAAAACCGTGCGCTATCACCCACTATCTAGAGTAGAAACGTAATGGTAAAACCAGAGTAAATTTTGTGCCGAGGGATCACCTAAACATGCATATTTCGAATTTACTTTTGTGTCACATATAATATTATTAAGTAACCGAAAATTTGCATAGTTGTTTATTGAGAATTTCTAATTATTGATTTTATATTCATCATTAAGCCTAACCAATCATAAAATGTCATTCAAAATTGAGTGTGACATTAAAATTTTTTCACTGAATAAATTAGAACAATACAATAAAATAAGTTATCCTGATTCATGAAACATAAAAGTACAATCCACGTCTATAAAAAAATTTCAAAAAACCACCAGCTCCAACCAAGATAACAGCTTATAAAAAAAACCCGCAATTTTAGTACTGTCATTTTCTACGGAACTGGCCGCCATGTTTAGGTGTTCAATGGAAACAGATTTTGGCCCTCCGTTTCCCCTCTAGATAGTGTGCCATAGCGCACGGTTTTTCTATCTCCAGAGTTTCTATAGTACCTGTCGGAGCCGCCCCGGTGGTTCAATCGTTAAGATGCTAGCCTTTGGAGCTGCTGGGGTCGGGTTCGAATCCCGGTCAGGCATGGATGTTTGTGATTGTCAATAATTGTTGTTATTTGTCTATGTGTTATTCCTTTCTTTGTGACTGTAAAAAATTCTCTCAGTGTCTGTCCCACTTGACGAAAGCTTATAAGCGGTTCTCTGAACAAGCACACAAGCTGGAATATATATGTACCAACCACACCACACACCTGTCGGACGTCATAATAAGGTTTTCGAAAAAAATCAGGCCTGCGCAAATTGTAAGTGGACAAGAAAACAAAAGCTGAAAACTTAATTGAATATTTCGTTTTCGTGCAAAACCATTCAAGATAATGCATAAAGTTTTGTCAACATTATTAAGAAAAATCTTAATCATTTCTTTAATTTTGTCTTCCAAACTTTTAATACTAGTTTCTGTGCAGCGCCGTTAACTTGTGGTGTAGATCGAATTTAATTTAGGTGCCAGTTTTATGTCTTTCTAGTCTCTTGACCCGGAATCCAAATTACGCTGCGTAATTTGGCTCTGTTAAAGCTACATGGAGGTTTTAAAGAGACAGCCGGAAAACGCAAAACCTTACCTAAGACATCATTTCTTTGGAGGCTGTGATTTGCCGCCCCAGTGGTGCAATCGTTAGGACGCTAGCCTTTGGAGCTGCTGGGGTCATGTTCAAATCCCGGTAAAGCATGGTATTTGTGACCATCAATAAATGTTGTTATTCGTCTGTGTTACTCTTTTCTTTGTGACTGTTAATATTCTTTCTTTGTCTGTCCCACTTGACGAAAGCTTATAAGCGGTTCTCTGAACAAGCACACAAGCTGGAATATATATGTTACCTACCATACCATACCATACTATGTATATTACTGAGAGTGAGTTGAGCCTGTTATCTCCTTTGTTAGATCTTAAGTAATTATTGACTCTCTGGCGATAAAGACGACACAAAAATTGGCAATTTTTTTATCGGTTTTCGGAGGGGTTTTTTTCAGCGATTTTATCTTTTTAATGGCCCCTCTTCCTGACTGAGTTCCTAGACCCAGGCCTAAGTAGGCCTAGGCCGAAATCAGGCACTATCTGTAGGTGTAACGCTTCTGAAGAAATCGCTTAAGTAACGAGTTTCTTCTCGATACCTTTTTTGGTTTTAAAGGTAGGGTAGACTGACCAGTGAGTGAACAGGCCCCAGTGAATGAACATTTGGTAAATATAATTAAAAAAATAAGGATTGAAAATCATTCCACTTTATGGATTGGCAACACTGACTTCCTCCCATGTAGTAGGAAGCTATCTGACAATGGTTGGTTGTCCTGGTCATTATATCCTGGTGTTCATTCACTGGCGGAACGTGACGTATTAACACATTCGCTGCCACCAAATCATCGATAGAGGCTTCATCGATAGAGGCTGATGAAGCAGAAGAACATCCTGTTTTTTAAAACATGTTCGTTACAATAGAAATGAACTATCTATTCTTCATTTTCGAACAAGTACAAATCTTAGTTCGATGTCGTAAAATTGCAAGGTTAGGTTGAATTAACGTCGCTAACTAAAGCTACACGACAGCTAGTCCTAAAAGTACGAGGAAGTGTTCCTGGAGAAAGATTACACTTCGCAATAACACAAAAACTGCATGAGAATTAAAATACAGGGTGGTTATAAAATAACGCTCCCTATTCGGAGTGGTCTGTAGCTTGAATGAATAATCCAAATGCAAAAAAATTTGAGACACTTATTAATCAAGAAGGGGGGAAAAGAATGGAATCATAAAAAACAAACTCGTCTCTTGACCAGGGTTCTAAATTACGAGGAGTAATTGGATGTGTTGGCCGTAATTAGCCATAATCGGCTACTCCTCGTAATTATAACCTTGGTCAAGAGACGAGTTTCTGTGTTATAATTCCATTCTTTTTCATAATGAAGAAACTCGTCCCTTGACCAATGTTCTAAATTACGAGGCGTAATTAGCTGTGTTGGCAGTAATTGGCCATAATTGACGACGCCTTGTAATTTAGATTCTGGTCAAAAGACGAGTTTGTTTTTCATGATTATTCTTTTTATGAGTATTTCTAAGGATTCTGTCTTTTTTATGATACCATTCTTTTTCCCCCTTTCTTAAGTAGTAAGTGTCTCAATTTTTGATGCATTTGGATTATTCATTCAAGCTACAGATTACTCCTAATAGGGAGCGTTATTTCATAACCACCCTGTATATGTATGGAAATTCACCAGTCACATCTGTGATTACTAGGCGTTTGGTTGGTAGGACATAAATATGTTCAGGCTTGTGTTCTTGGTCAGGGACCCCCATTACTAGGTGCCAATTAAATATCACACAAAAGGATAAATGAAAGAGATAGATCGTGTAGTTTGTGTAAATACTAGATAAGAATGCTTATCAAGTTTACAAACTAACTTGGACTCATAAGAACTGTTGGCAAAATTGCACTATGAATTTCATTAGAATGTGCTGTTATCGATGAATCGGAACCACGCGACTCCCTAAGGAGTCAGTGGCACGCAACGTGTTAAACGTTCATTCACTGGTTAGTCTACCCTATTACTGAAAACGAAAAAAAGACTTCAAATTTGGTACTTAAGTTCCCAATTCTTACCCATTGCTCAGTTTCTATAGTTTTCCCAAGAGCTTATATATAAACTTGACTGATGTATCTTCCATTATTTAAATGCATTTTAAATTCTACTATAATTACTCTTTGTATTGGTTATTAATTTTTACTTCGTCTAAGAATCTTCGACTATTTTTTTTTATATTTCCAAAAAACGTGTGCATATCATTCTGAAAAGTTTATAATTTCTTTTTTTTTTAAATCTCGTTTTAAGTTTTATCGTCGTGTGGGCTTAAAATATATGTTTCTGCGCTTGGCTTACGCTTATATATTTTATTTTCCGAAAAGTATCAATTTATCAGATCATCAATCGAAGTTAACATTTTAAAAAATAATAATAATAAGCAAAAAAGAGTGTCAAAAAAATCATAGTAATGA
This sequence comes from Hylyphantes graminicola, assembly GCA_023701765.1. Classification (NCBI taxonomy): domain Eukaryota; kingdom Metazoa; phylum Arthropoda; class Arachnida; order Araneae; family Linyphiidae; genus Hylyphantes; species Hylyphantes graminicola. The sequence goes on from CM043112.1 coordinate 43,532,468, forward strand.
CGAAAAAATTATAATGTACATCAACAAATGTAAGAAAGATAGTTTTTATGCATAATTTTTTTTAATTGTATCAGGTTTTTTTTTAATTATGTGGCTTTTTTTAGTGAAGCAACGCTAAAAAAATAGAAATATTTATTTTTTACTAAAGTCTTTGAAGTATTATAATTGTTTCTTTTTTACATTCTTCCACTCCCCCCCCCCTTTCCCATTTAAAAGCCCCTTTCCCATTTATTTTAAAGGCTACAATTTAGATTTCATTTATCAAATTAGTATTAACATTTTATAAAAATAATAATTTGAAAGTACCACACACTTAAAAAATATAATTTTAATTAAACAATTCATTGCTTATAATTAGCTCTCGGTACTTTCCTTTTTGGTTAAGTTACACTAAGCGGTATTACATATACCGTAGCATTTAAAATAGAAAACCCATACCCCAGGGACATAGCTCGAATAGTAATTGATTCTAATTCGGTGTTTTGGCGCCATTCAGCCTACGTCATTTACCCACAATGGAATATAAGGTATTAAAAGTATAGCGATGATGTCGAATATCCGATACCTTAATTTAGAGTTTTCTACACGTTTTTGACGTAGTTGAATATTTTTTTACTCTGATGGAACTGTAACTTTGATGGTCAAGCCTTTGCAGACTCGCCATAATCTCCAGAATTGAGAAATCCATTTTTTTTTTGTGGCACCATCTAGGCGACTCTCGCTACCAATTTTGATTCACAATTACAATGAATCTGAGCTCTCGGTGTATGTTAAAGTATGCCGATATTTAATTTTGAACAGAGAACCCATGAAAAATGGTCATTCCAGGGATCATTTACATGCCACATAATCATATGACCTCCGTGCCCAAGATTTCCCCATCCAGAAAATCCGACGACTCAGCTGGAAATCGAACCCACGATCATGGGCTTACGAGGCGGACACGTTTAGCCTCTCAGCCTTTTGAGCAGCTAGTAGCTGGATATAAAAGAAGTGATTTTTTTGACCACAGGCCCGCCAGTTTGACTGTCATTATATCTGTCAGAGGCCTCTTTACAGCTCAAATTATAAAAGCTTAACACATTCGCTGCCACTGAATCATCGGTAGAGTCTTCATCGATAGAGGCTGATGAAGTGGAAAAACATCCTGTTTTTTATAACCTGTTCGTTACAATGGAAATAAACTTACTGTTCATTTTTGAACAAGTACAAATCTTAGTTCGAGATCGTAAAATAGCAAGGTTAGGTTGAATTAACGTCACTAACTAAAGCTACACGATAGCTACCTAGTCGTAAAAATACAAGGAAATGTTCCTGGTCTTTTCCAATCGGATAACTCATCATCTGGTACTAATAATTGAATTGAAAGCCAATTACCAGATTTGCTTCAGTGATTAACTTTTCGACTAAGAAATCATCATTAAATTTTCCTAATTCATATTTTTTGGGTAGTTTTTGTTTGAAAAAAAAACATAAATAAATAAAACAGACTATTTGCATTTTTTATAGCTAGATTTTTGAATAACAAACTGAATCACTTTACGAAATGCGGTATGTCAGGTGTCTGGTCGCCCTACACTTGAGACGAAGGATTTAATTTTCTCGTAATTTGAAATAGAAGGCCCTCTTTCAAATCACCAAGTATTATTCCAAGCGCAGAAGGATCGGTTGCAAAAGTTAAAAACGAACTTGGAACTCATAAGAACGGTTGGCGAAATGGTACTATGAATTTCATCAGCATGTCGTCGCTTAAGTTCCCACTTGTGCTATCTAACTGTTGTGAAAGGATCGTATTCACTGTAAGGTAACCCTTGGCGCGATTTTTTCGGATTCGGCGATAAATAATTTTGTGTGGCAACCGTCTGACTTAGACTGATTCGAATTCTTTAAGGGGTCATAGGCGTCTTAAAAATGTGCAAAGAAGGTACTACAAAGCATAATTTGATCTTTCATGTAATTTTTTAACTACTCAATATATAAGTATAATTTTTTGATATGTAATTCTACGCGATTTATTTAAAATAAAACTAATTTTAAAATTTATGAAACTTTAACCAAAACTAAAATAAATGATATTAAACATAAAGCTGTTTTAACACATTGGGATTAGTCTTGCGCGGCAAATTTTGAGGTCAAAATTGAAAAAATGACCAAGAAAATGACTTTATATTGCACAAATATGTACAAACTAGAACTTATACCTAAATTCTCAGCTCAATTTTAATTAGAAATTATTTTAATAACTTTTTTCTAAAAAAATTTATAAATTTTTTTAAATTTTAATTTTAATTTAAAAAAAAATTCTAATTAAAATTGAGATGAGAATTTAGGTATAAGTCTTTGTTTGTACATATTTGTACAATATAAAGTCATTTTCTTGGTCATTTTTTCAATTTTGACCTCAAAATTTGCCGCGCAAGCCTAATCCCAATGTGCTAAAATAGCTTTATGTTTAATATCATTTATTTTAGTTTTGGCTAAAGTTTCATAAATTTTAAAATTTGTTTTATATTAAATAAATCGTATAGAATTACACATAAAAAATTATACTTATATATTGAGTAGTTAAAAAATGACATGAAAGATCAAACTTTACATTGTAGTACTACCTTCTTTGCACACTTTTAAGACTCCTATGACCCCTTAAATGGACTAACAAGATTTTCGGCTCTCCACCGTGTAGCTCTAATGCGACGATACTTCCAACCTATCCTATCATTTGGGATGGGTTTTTGGCCGACTTTTGGCGCAATTTCGGAAAGTTCGCCAAGGGGTACTCTTTAGTAAATTTCTAGCGTTTTACAAAGTCAGATAGCACAAGTGGGAACTTAACTGACGATGTGCTGTTATCGGTGAATCGGTACCACGCGACTCCGTAAGGAGTCAGTGGCATCCAACGTGTTAAGTCGTTAAATTTGGTACACGAGTTTCCAGTGCCTGCTGGAAGCTATGATAAGGTATATTTAATAATCATAAGTTTTTGGTAAAAATAGATTCAGTATTGCTCCATAAAGTTTAGTTTACTTTAGTTTGAAATCGCACTAGAGCTGCACGAGGGTTTGGCGACGAGCTTCGAAGAACCCCAGTCAAGTGACGAGCCAACACCTAAGTAGGGCATCCCAAGCAACCGTTAAAGGAGACATCATACGCAGCGATAGGACTTTGAAGGATACACAGGGTGGTTATAAAATAACGCTCTCTATTCGGAGTGGTCTGTAGCTTGAATGAATAATCCGAATGCAACAAAAGTTGAGACACTTACTATTCAAGAAGAGGGAAAAAGAATGGAATCATAAAAAAGATAGAATCCTAAAAAAATAGTCATAAAAAAGAATAATCATAAAAAACAAACTTGTCTCTTGACCGGGGTTCTAAATTACGAGGCGTAGCCAATTATGGCTCATTACAGCCAACTCATACAATTACGCCTCGTAATTTAGAACCCTGGTCAAGTGACGAGTTTGTATTTTATGTTTCCATTTTTTTTCCCTTTCTTGATTAGTAAGTGTCCCAATTTTTGATGCATTTGGATTATTCATTCAAGCTACCGACCACTCCGAATAGCGAGCATTATTTTATAACCACCCTGTATAAACAAATCGGTGTGATGTTTTTTTTTTTTGCCTGCAATATTAAACTGGATTTAATCTAATTTACTATTAAAATAAGAATTATATCGATAGAAGAATTAGGTTTTACAGAAGCGGATAGTTCAAATGTGTCTTAATTAAATTCCAAAATGATGTTTCAAAGTTAGTTTATAGTTACTAGTGACGTCATAGATATCACGTGACAGCCAGAAGGGTTTTCGGGCGTGATTTTGCGTACTAATTTTAAAATTCCTTCTTCCCCCCTTCTTATAGGTTATTTGAAACAAAGAAAAAAATACGGGTTTAATATTTTTGGCATGAGAATATTTTAAGCCAATAAATTTTTTTTAGGCAAGTACCCTATTCAAACTGACCAAACCTGAACGACACAAAACCGCTAGATCTGTTGCCACACTCTCAGAAATAACACTTTCATTTTTGACGATTCATGAATCCTCAAGCCTCATTTCGTTAATTTTGAGGATTGTTTCGTCAAACTATCGCGTGACTTTTGAGTAAACGCGAATCCTCACTTTTACGATCGTGACTTGACGATTCTGTATCTTGATTTTGAGGAAACTGAATCTCATGGTTGTACTCACACGCTCAAAAATGACGACATATTTCTTTAGATTAGGCGACATTAAAATTCTCATAAAAATAACGATTCAAATTTCCTCACTTTGAGGAAACGAAAACTCGGAGCATTTGCCAGGAAAGGAATCGTTAAAATTAAGGAAAATTTCGTCGTTTTTGAGCATTCATTTTTTAGAGTGCACTCAATACGTGAAACATACCCATGTATATTCTCTGTAGGCGCAGCATCTCATCCTATTCCTACTTCGATGGCCATCCCTTCCAAACAAGGGGCATCTCCACGACATTTTCTCCCGGGTTTTACGACACCCGCAAACTGCCCCCATTCACGACGGGGTCGGGAGTTTTATGCCCCATTCCCGGACTCCGGAGAGGGCTTTCCCGGACCCTAATAAACCCGAGGACGGAAAAGGCGGTTGTTTTGGGAGAACAGTTATCATGTGTTTTTGTTCGTTCCGATTCAGGAAATTGAAACACGGGATGCGTTGATTTCGAATTGCAGCACCGACTTTAATGCTTCTATTTTTACAGCTTACTGTGTTGTAGAATACAAATTAAGCAATAAAGCCAAGCAGCTCATTTTACTGATTTTTTTTTTTTTTTTACTTTTGGGCTTATTGGTAAAGTAAAGTAAAAAAAGGCGGCTACTAATTGAAACATGAGTTTTTTGCAATACAGTCTATAAATTAAGAATCTCTGTAGCTCCGTTCAGTGCCTCTCTTTACCAGTTTAGCAATGAAGTCATTGAATGTACCGAAACCCAGGTTCAAAGTTAAGAGAAGAGAAATAATCATTATAAATATTAAAAGTAGCCATAAGATTTTATGGAGGGACTTTGTTTAGATATAGTATTAGTTCAATTTAAAATCCAAATGAATGTAATTTTTAGCTCAAAACTGTGTTAGTTTGAGCACTAAACTAAAAATTTGGCATTCGGGACATGTGACGGTAAGAAATTTTCTTCATAGCTTTGTGACCTAAAACTTTTTTTGCAGTTTCTTTGCTTTAAAATTCCTTTTTGTGATTATATAAGAACCAGTCTATTAGTATAATAAGAAAAAATTGAAAAGAAATTAATTTGTTCAAAAATTATGCCCTAAGGACATAAAATTAAGAACTATAGTAGAATTGCCCTTATACTAAGTAATGTCCACTTTGAATAGACGGGTCAAAAATATATAAAGAAATAAATGCGTAGGCATTGGCCCTTCACTCTGCTACCGCTTCAAATACATTTTAAAATTTAAGTATCGAATGTGGTAACTTCGGCCCCAGATTTACAAAGCATTCTCACTTCCCCTATCTTTAGATCTGGCTCTTTCGTATTTTGTCCATCCGTCTCTCTTACAATAACATTATTTATAAAATTTTGAAATTTAAGGTAGGCGAGTACCCAAAATTCTAAAACTTTTACTATTACTTTAATCTTTTCCAAATTTGGCATAGTGATTTCAGATATAATGAACAATGCTTTTCGGGCAATTTTTTTATTTAAGGGGGGATCATAGTTAACAAAAACCAAAAAATCGAATTTTTGAAACCAGTATTTTCTGATAGATGGAAGCCCAATCTATCGAATAAGACCAATTTTGTATCGATCGGTTTAATATTACTTATAAAAAATTAAAATTATAAAAATAAACAAATGTGCCACGCCTCCTTTGAGTTACTAATTGTATGCTTGTATAACTTATGTATTACATTATAAAATATGATTTTTTTGAGTTGATGTTTTAAAACTAATTACTGGCTCAATGTAAAAAAAAATTCCTGACGATTTACATGAAATTCGGTTAACAAGAAATGTTTCGGTGGTCATTTCGAGTTCGTGTTAACGGGATCGACTGTATTTGTTTTTCGCGTTTTTCTCAAAACTATAATTTTCAACACTTAGGTACACTTTTCTCCAAATCTATTGAATATTTTTTAATATTTTTTTTGTGTGTTATAAAACCATTTTAGATCTATTTAAGTCACCTAATTTAGTCTTACAAATTTCAAAAAATATTTCATTATTTTACACTTTTCTTCGTTGAAAATCAGAATTTTTATGAATGTAGAATATAATGCTTTTAAAATATAATTAAAAAAAATTTTTAGGCAAAAAAAAAAATAGGCGACTTAATTAGATCTAAAATGGTTTTATAACACACAAAAGAAATTATTAAGAAATATTTAATAGATTTGGAGAAAAGTGTACCGAAAAAATACTTGTATTTCTGAAAATTCGTAATTGTATGTTTCAAAAGATGTATTTTTTCAAAAATAAGATTCTTAGGTGTAAATATAATAATAAAAGTACAATTTATAATTTGGTACAATTTTTTTTATTGTACCATAATTTTTAAATGATTTAGAGCCTTTCGAAATCAATACTAAGAAATGGTCATTTTAGCTGTCGCTAACTATGATCCCCCCTTAAACATAATTGTTATTGGGCATTTGATTGGGCATAATTGTGATTTATTTAAACATAATGTGGCAGGCTTGTTAGCGTAAAAACCTATTTTTTAGTAGAAAAACACCGTTTAAAATAGATAAATTATATTTAAATAAAAAAAATGCCTTAATAGTATTGTTCATTATACTTGAAATCACTATGCCAAATGTGGAAAAGATTAAAGCAAAAAAAAAACAGTAAAAATTTTAGAATTTTGGGGAATTTTGGGTATTTGCCTACCTTAACACATTTTTATTCATAATGTAATGTCTTCCATTCAATGATTTTTAAAATCCCTTCTTCAAAAATAAACCTAAATATGATTTTTAAACACATATATTTTATTTGGAATAAATTTAACTTAAAACTTATGCAGTGAAAACAACCATACATTTTTGTCTATTTCCAGGTCGTTCGGAAGGTACAGCTGTGGAAATAAAAAAGTACCCACTTGAGGTTATTTCCTCCGTTATTCATCCTAAAGAATCGGACCTTTTTGACATTGTGAACAATTTACATTCTGAGTTAATTGCATGACACAAAATTTGCATAAGGGGCCATCTTCATATTAAAAATGTTACTAACTTTAAAATTTCCAATAGCAACACCCCTTTTTGAATCCATATTTCAAATCTCTGACCTATGTTAATACGAAATGCCTAATTTTGTTAGTTTTTAAGCATTATTAGAGGAGTTAGAGACGTGCAAAGTTTTGGTCCCATAATGTTAAATGAGTTGCACATAAAAAACTATCCCGATCTATAAATAATTAAGATAATGAAACGAATTTTTTACTGAAAAGAAATTATAATAACCCAAACAAAATGCATTCAATATTGGGGTATTTAAAATAATTTTTCTATTTTTAAATAATTATTATATTAATTTTTTGAAAAAATATGAATAGGAACCCCCTAATATTTTTACAGAAATAAATTTAAGACAGGACGTTTAAGCGAAATCCCAATTTTTAAATTATTTTATTCATAATTTGCTGAGTAAATCACAAAATACTTTATAATTACCCTTTAGGGGACTGTGCATTAGATTACGTATGTAATTGATAAATAAAGACGGCTTTGCATGCATGCTTGCTTGTCATTTTAGAGTTGGTCCCCAAAAGGTCCACAAGTGATTCGATTGAATAACTCGTCAAATATTCATCCAAATGTAACAAAAACTTAGATTTAAGGGTTTTCAAGAGTGCTTAACATTTCTAAGTTATTAAAATTGGGTGTTGCTATTGAAAATTTCAAAGATCGTAATATTTTTAATATGAAGACGGCCCCTTATGCAAATTTTGTATCGTGCAATTAACTCAGAATGTTAATTGTACACAATCTCAAAAAGGTCCGATTCCATAGGGTGACTAACGGATGAAATAACCTCAAGTGGGTACTTTTTTATTTCCACAGCTGTACACTGCAAATCTGTGAACAGATTATGAACACATTGCAGAATACTATATTTGTCTCCTAGTTTAGATCACATTACAGAACACTTTCTGGAACACATTTTGAAGTGCCTTTCCAAACACTTTATTTTGTCTCCCTTTTTAGATCACAATCCGGAACGCATTTTGGCACGCATTTCGAAACACCTAATGGAACAATATTTTCTTCAGAACACTTTTAGAACGCATTTGGCAACTCTTTTCGGATCACATTCGGAAACACTTTCCAAAACACATTCAGGAACGTTTTTAGAAACACATTCGGGAACGCATTTTCAAAACATATTCGGGAACGCTTTTTCAAAACACTTTCGGGGTCGCTTTTAGAACACTTTCGGAACTCCTTTCAAAACACTTCACGTAGGATTTACGGCACACTTTCAGTAACACTGTTATTGAGCAGCAGTTTGTTGTATTGTATAAAATTTAACACTTGCTTTAAATGTTTATGCAAGATGTTTGAAGTCTTTAAGAAAAAAAATTTCTTATGTTTTATGCCCATAAGGCAAATCGTCATGACCGTTGAACATGAAACAGAAGTATTAGTTTTTTTTTAAAGACAACAAGCATTTTACATGGAAAATGTTAAAGCATGTGTTAAATTTAATTCCATACAACAAACTGCTGCTCAATAAAAGTTTTACTGAACGTGTGCCGTAAATCCTAGGTGAAGTGTTTTGAAAGGAGTGAAAATCATATTAAACTATTTTGAAAGGTGTTTCGTAAGTGCAAAAAAATAGCGTTCCTCTATGCGTTTTGAAAAGCATTTCCTGCAAACTGACACTCAAATTAAAAGTGTTGATGAAAGTATGTCAAAAAGAATTCGATCGTTTACGCCAGATACAATTTTCAAAGATATTCAATTTCTGCATATAAATAAAGAATGCCAAACGCTCCACTTGATACCAAAAAAAAGATTTAATTTTGTTAGTAATTTCTAGTCACTGAATATTTCTGGAAAAGTCCTTGAATTTATAATAAAAAAATGAAAATCTCCCGATTTCTGCCTAGGATCTCCTTATTTTTAAATCTTGCAGGTGGGCAACTCTGGTAAATGTCTTAACTTTATAAGACAATCTTACTATAATGGTTAATAATAAAATGCTCATAAATAAATGTTACATAATTCATGAGTCAATCAACTCATAATTCTAAAATTTGACCAAAAACAATTAAAAAATTTGAAATTAGTTTCAATGAATTAAGGGGTCATAGGAGTCTTAAAAATGTGCAAAGAAGGTACTACAAAACATAATTTGATCTTTCATGTCATTTTTGAACTACTCAATGTATAAGTATAATTTTTTATATGTAATTCTACAAGACTTATTTATCATAAAACAAGTTTTAAAATTTATGAAACTTTAGCCAAAACTAAAATAAATGATATTAAACATGAAGCTATTTGAACACATTGTGATTAGGCTTGCGTGGCAAATTGTGAGGTCAAAATTGAAAAAATGACCAAGAAAATGACTTTATATTGTACAAATATGTACAAACAAAGACTTATACCTTAATTCTCAGCTCAATTTTAGTTAGAAATTATTTTAAGAACTTTTTTCTAAAAAAATTAATAAAAATTTTAAAATTTTTATTTAAAATATTTTTAAAAGTAATTTCTAATAAAAATTGAGCTGAGAATTTAGGTATAAGTCTTTTTTTGTGCATATTTGTACAATATAAAGTCATTTTCTTGGTAATTTTTTCAATTTTGACCTCATAATTTGCCGCGCAAGCCTAATCACAATGTGTTCAAATAGCTTCATGTTTAATATCATTTATTTTAGTTTTGGCTAAAGTTTCATAAATTTTAAAACTTGTTTTATGATAAATAAATCCTGTAGAATTACATATGAAAAAAATTATACTCATTTATTGAGTAGTTAAAAAATGACATGAAAGATCAAACTATGCTTTGTAGTATCTTCTTTGCACATTTTTAAGACTCCTGTGACCCCTTAATGCGCAATTATGTTAGAATTTAACATGGATTTTTTTAAAAACTAAGTCATTTATCTTTGTAAAAACATATGGCAATTTGACTAGCCCTTTCCCCAGTCTATTAATTTTGATGTTGAGTTAGCATATTCCTACAACTACAAGATGCTTTTGTGCAGCTCTACAGCAATGCTGAAGACATGTCTGCCTGTCTAACCTACCTACCCAGCTGCTTACTTACCTCCCTGCTTAACCTATCTGCCAGCCTTACCTGTCTATACCTGTCGGCCGGCCAAAACCACCTACCTTGCCTGATTACCTGCCTTAACTACCAATCTGTTTGAATGCCTGCCTTCTTAATTTACCTACCTAACTACTTACATTAGTTACCCTACTCTACCTTTAGTATATAACCTGTCTGCCAAACCTTATCTTACCTACCTGCAAACTTTTATTGGCAATAATTGTGATTATTGTTTTCTTTGTCTATTTTGTTACCTGGAAAATTTTATGTATTCTATTGGAGTTAGAAAAAATATTAAAGCAACAAAACTTCAAAAACTCAAATGAATGTATTAGTAAGATGCAGTATAGTTTAAGTATATACATATATGTCCTATACTGAAAAACTAAACTCCTTGTCACAGCAGCACATTATTGGGTCAAGTCCTTCCGTGCCTAATTCAGCTTTCGTTATCTAGGGCTCTGGGCTGCTATGTATATGTCCCGGTTAGATGGTCAACCTACGCAGGACCACCAGTGTTTAGTTCCCAAGCATGCTTGGTCCTCATTTTATCGACCCACTTATATTTTGAAAGGCTGAGGGAAACTCGCCCAATCCGGGATTCGTATCCCGGCCCTGTGGCATGGCAATACAAAGCACTGCCACTTTGCCTCATATCTTATACTAATGATCTTAATCTCACTAGAAAAAAAACCAACCAAAATTTAGCTGGATTATAAATGTCTTATGCTAACGTTATAATTAAAACAATGAAGGTATGCATATCTGATTTGCAATGTACATAAATGTTAAAAGATATTTTTGTTTTTACATTTAAAAAAAAGTCTTTGAAAATTTAAAAAACATGGTTTTGACAAATTTACTTAAGCATGGCATACTTTACGAGTTTTTATTACGTAAGAATATTACGATGCGATCCATAAACCACCTTTGGGAAAAGTAAAAGAAACACAAAAAAATTGCACAAAATAATTTTGATAAGAAATAATCAATTGACCGTACGTCAATACATACAAAAAATATAATGTCATACAACCAATATATTGTTAATAAAATTTTGGAACCATTTAATCCCTGATTTAACTTCTACACTCTTTTAGGAGTTTTAACATGGCCAACTACTTTTTGTATTCTAAAAGCACGGTCAAGTGATTAAAAGTGTTGCTATCTCAAATGTGCAACTGCACAAGTGTTCTATGAAGTGTTTAAATCAATTGAGATCGTAAAATTAGTTCGAAACACTATCAAATCAGATATTCAATCCTTGTAATTTTCAACGGCAATATGTATTCTACTATGTGATTCAAAAGTGTTTGCAATATGTTCTATAAGATGTTCCAAAAAAGTTCGCAATGTGATCCAAAAGTGAAATTCAACAAATCCCTTAGCAGAACACATTCTGAACACTTTGTCAACGGTTCTGGAGCGCTTTTAGAATTTGATCCATGCGACGGAACGCATGTGGAACACTATCGGAACACAATTTTCATGAAAGCGCTCTAAATCTGTTCCGAATGTGTGTCCCGTGTTTGCAGTGTAACATTGGATTGCCTTTTTTCCAATAAGGGCCTTTCCCCCTTAATGTATGAATTTTTATTTTCATCCCCAAAAAATATATATGTGTCTTTAATACTCATACATTATGGGACGGGAGCGGTCGGGTTCATTGTGATTTAGTTGGCAAGCTTATTGAGCAGAAATTGTTATAGATTTGATTATCTTTGATCAGGTGTTCCTCTGCCTACCGCGGGCAATAGTACCTCCACGTGGTCCGGCTGGAAACCGTATTTTTAATACGGGCTAAATCTATTGCTGGCAGGAGGAACTGTAGGTTAAAGCATGCCTAAGCCTAAGTCGCGCAGTACTAGTCAGAGTAAGCGCAAGCGAGAAAATAAGGAGGAGTCCCCAAGCAATGAATATCTCAGAGATAAGAGTAGAAGTAAAAATGAAGAAAAAATCGCTCTTGAAAGGAAAAAACATAAATCGAAAGGACAAGTTAGTGATTCCTCTGATACAGACTTGAATACTAGCTGGAGTGACAGAGTAGAGAAATATGAGAACGAACAAATCCTAAGTAATACTAGTCCTGTAAATGAGATAGTAATAGATAGTATGGAAGCAGAGAGACAAGAAACGATAATAAGTGATAATAACAATGATCATAATGAAATTGCAGTTATTGAGAATGAGACTGAAAATATAGAAACCCAAGAGGGCCTATCTTTAAATAAGAATAACCAACAGAAAAGAAACCTGGTTACACAGGTCATCTCTCAATCAGAAAAAGACTTAGAGTGTTTAGTTGAATCACAGTTGGAAGATGCGATTAATGCAAGAATTGAACTAACTACTATCTTGAACTCTAGTAATTTGGAAAGTAAGATCAGGGATATTGCCAATGAAAAACTCAACAACCTCATGAAGATTATTATAAATCAGTATGGCTTGATAAATTATCGACTATACAAAGCTGAACCTCCACAGGACGATACCCCAGTGTTTGCGGATATTGTTAGACAACAGAAGAAAAAACCCAAAGAGGATCACGGACGCAAGAAAGAAGCAAAATCACACGTAGTTATCGTCCAAGCCAAGAATGATAAGGAATCATCAGATAAGATCAAATTAACTTTACGATCTCAGTTAAAGTTAGACAAAGTGGGTGTTAAGGTAATAAACACTAGAAATATTGCTAATGGACTGGCTGTAGAGGTAGAAAAAGAGGATCAAGCTGAAATATTCATGAGCGAATTCGAAAAATGTGATGAAATTAAAGATAACTATAATCTCAGAAGACCAGCTAAATTAGACCCAGAAGTGATAATCTTCGAAGTCGAAAAAGATATAGAAGAAGAACACTTATTAGAAAATCTCAACAAGGAACTGGGACAAAATTATAATGTCAAAATCAGGGGGAAAATTAATACTAAGAGAGGGAATAACAACTGGATTATCTCACTCAAATCAGAGGGATATTATAAGCTCACTCAACAGAAGAAACTCGTTCTCGGCTGGACAAGATACAATGTAGAAGAATACGATAGAGTCAGACAATGCTATAAGTGCGGTAATTATGGACATATTGGTAAATTTTGTAGGGAACCGAGAGAGATCTGTAGGAACTGTGGACAAGACAAACATACTGAAGCTAATGAAAATTGCAATCGAGAGCCAAAATGTAAAAATTGTTACAACAAAAATCTCAAAACTAAACAAAATATGCCTACAACTCACTCATGTTTCCATAAATCATGTCCAATTAGAAAAATAGAAATATTAAGATATAAGAACAGAATTGATTATTAATTCAAGGAACATCTTGAATTTGGCGCACATTAACTTGGGTAAAACCAGGGCCGCGAATATTCAACTTGTCCAGACCATTCTAGAGAAAAAACTGGATGTGATTAGTGTTAACGAACCTTATTGCCGCAATGGAATAATAGGATATGTCCCACTTCAGTATACATGCCTGGCGGCCGAAAACGCTAGAGCGGCGATAATCATCACAAATCGCAATCTGAAACCCACTATTACTTATATGGATACAGACATTGTGATAGCATATATCACGCAAGGAGACAGGAAAATATTAGTGGTTAGTGTTTATTGTCCTCCTTCTGAAGACCTCTTTCGTTATGTCAATATCCTACTGAATACTGTTGCAAGATTTCCAGACGATGTCCTGATTGTACTTGGTGATTTCAATGCCAAATCCCCTCTTTGGGGCAGTCCATTTGAGGATGAACGTGGGGAGGCCATTAGAGAGATGACAGAAAACTGTGACTTATCCATTTTGAATGACCCGCATTCTTTACCCACTTTCGACTGTACTAGGGGCAAATCGTGGATAGACATTGTCATGGCAAGAAACCTTGATCTGGGAAACACTACTAAGGTAGTTGATGATATTACCGCAAGTGACCACAACCTTATTACATGTGAGATTTTTAAGAATGATGATAGCAATTTTTCAAATTTAAATCATCACTATCTCAACCCAAGACTTATCAATTGGAAAATATTCGACGAACTGTTCTTGCAGCATCTTGAGAACGATGTTATAAATTATGAAGATATTGACTCGTATATCGATAATACTACCAGCGTCATCTCTGATTGTGCATTAAGGGCAAGTAAACGAGGCCAAGTACGTACTAAGGTTAATGCTGATTGGTGGAACGATGATCTCAGAATTACAAGAAGCAAAACTCAAGCCCTTAGAAGAAGGTACCAAAAAGAGATTGATCATGATCTGAAGATACGTTTTCGAACAGAGTATAAGAAATATGACAAGATTTATAAAAGAAAAATCATTAATGCAAAAACCACACTATTTAGAGACATTATTAGTTCAGTTACCGATCGGAATGCCTTTGGCAAGACATACAAAATTGTTGCAGAGAAAATGACCCGGCAAGAGGCGAGGACTGCTCTCAGAACTGATCAAGGTAGCTTGATTGAAGATCCAAATGATATCGAGAGACACATTGTCAAACATCACTTCCCTAACAATGGCCAACAACAGCAAAGTGTCTATGTTAATAGAGAAATTAAAAATAAGATTACAGAAGATGAGTTAAGACTGACTCTGATTAACTTGAAGGAGGGAAAGGCGATGGGAGAAGATAACCTTCCAACTGAAGTAATTAAAAGAGTTGTTGATCTTCGTCCGAGTTGGGTTCTGGATGTGCTTAATCACTGCCTCTCGATTGGGAAGTTTCCTGATAAATGGAAAATAGCAAGAGTTGCACTGATACCTAAACAAGGCAAAGACCCTCAAAATGCTAGCTCTTACAGACCTATTTGCCTTCTTAATATCTTTGGAAAAATCCTTGACAAGATTTTGACAAATCGTCTGGTGCATTATTTGGAGATTAACAGCATTCTCAGCACGAATCAATTTGGATTCAGGAAGGGTATGTCAACAGACAAAGCCTTGAGTAAGATATTGAGTTATGCAGAGGAAAATGCCAAGACTAAGAATCTCACTGTAATAGTCTCATTGGATTTCAGTAATGCATTTAATAGTGTTAATACCGTTAAACTTGCAGAAACTATCCAGCATCTCTCCCCTTCCCTTGATATAAAGCATATTTTGTGTGACTTCTTGAAAAATAGAACCGTAAAACTTACGAATGGCGAATTATATAATTACAATGTGGGCATCCCGCAGGGATCAAGTCTCGGACCAATTCTTTGGAACTTATACATGAATGATGTGCTTAATTTGGATTACGACGACTTTAAAATACAGGCCTATGCGGATGACATTGTTATTTATGGTAAAAGCCGTACAGCATATAGCTTCGAAAACTTGGTTTCAAAGCATCTTGACAACATCGCGGAGTGGGCTGAAGATAAAGAACTGGTCTTCAACATTACAAAGTGTAATTATACCATAATAACAAAAAATACCAATATTTCAAGACATCCTCCGATAAGAATGAAGGGCAACAGCATTAAGTATAGCGAAAACTTGAAATACCTTGGCATAGTTATAGATACGAAACTGACTTTCATTAAACATTTGAATTTAATCAAAAGTCGTATCATTGGTGTCATTGGTAAAATGAAAAGGATTTATAGGGTGAACTGGGGCCTTAAGGCTGAGGTTGCCAAGATTCTGTACCACGGTGCAACAGAAAAGATTATCTCCTACGGTAGTAATGCCTGGTACAATGGTACAGCTGTGGAAATAAAAAAGTACCCACTTGAGGTTATTTCCTCCGTTATTAATCCTAAAGAATCGGACCTTTTTGACATTGTGAACAATTAACATTCTGAGTTAATTGCATGACACAAAATTTACATAAGGGGCCATCTTCATATTAAAAATTTTACTAACTTTAAAATTTCCAATAGCAACACCCCTTTTTGAATCCATATTTCAAATCTCTGACCTATGTTAATACGAAATGCCAAATTTTGTTAGTTTTTAAGCATTATTAGAGGCGTTAGAGACGTGCAAAGTTTAGGTCCCATAATGTTAAATGAGTTTCACATTAAAAACTATCCCAATCTATAAATAATTAAGATAATGAAATGAATTTTTTACTGAAAAGAAATTATAATAACCCAAACAAAATGCATTCAATATTGGGGAATTTAAAACAATTATTATATTTTTTAATAATTATTATATTAATTTTTTAAAAAAATTTGAATAGAAACCCCTTAATATTTTTACAGAAATAAATTCAAGACAGGAAGTTTAAGCGAAATCCCAATTTTTAAAAAATTTTATTCATAATTTGCCGAGTAAATCACAAAATACTTTTTAATTACCCTTTAGGGGACTGTGTATAAGATTACGTGTGTAATTGATAAATAAAGACGGCTTTGCATGCATGCTTGCTTGCATTTTAGAGATGGTCCCCAAAAGGTTCACAAGTGATTCGATTGAATAACTCGTCAAATATTCATCCAAATGTTACAAGAACTTAGATTTAAGGGTTTTCAAGAGTGCTTAACATTTCTAAGTTATTAAAATTGGGTGTTGCTATTGGAAATTTCAAAGATCGTAATATTTTTAATATGAAGACGGCCCCTTATGCAAATTTTGTATCGTGCAATTAACTCAGAATATTAATTTTACACAATCTCAAAAAGGTCCGATTCTATAGGGTGACTAACGGATGAAATAACCTCAAGTGGGTACTTTTTTATTTCCACAGCTGTACTAAAAAGCAGAATGAAAAAATCCTACAGCTTCAAAGAATCGCACTCCTCGCTATCACGAGATGCTATAGCACTGTTGCTACCGTAGCCCTCCAAGTATTGGCTGGCATTCCACCTTTGGATAAGACAATCAAACATAATTGGGACATTTTTCAACTGCAACATGGTAGAAGCTTGAATATTGACGGTGTTGTTCTCCATGGCGTTGACATTGAACTTAAAACTCAGGCATGGGTTGATCCCTGCGAGCAAGTAATCATTCCCTGGACAATCTCGAACGGAGAACATAGTGGTTGTGTTTACTTTACAGATGGTTCGAAAATGAATGGACAAGTAGGGGCTGGTGTTGCAGCCTACTATAACCGAATTCTTATCAGATGTCAATCCAAGCGTTTGGCTGACCACGCTAAAGTCTTCACGGCCGAGTTGATCGCCATTAACATCGCAATCGATATGATTATTGAAGATAAGTGTACAATAGCCACCATAGTAAGTGATTCACAGAGCGCTATTCAGGGAATTGCCAACTATCAGTACTTTGAGAATTTGACGCTGAATATTAAACAGCGTATCCTTGATCTGAAAAGTAACAATATTGAGATTAAACTTGCCTGGATCAAGGCACATGTAGGACACACAGGTAATGAAATGGCAGACAAATTAGCAAAAGATGCTACCACAAAATCTCATATTGATTGCTATACCAAAGTGCCAATTAGCCTGATCAAAAACAAACTAAAAACTTTGACTTATAAAGAATGGCAAAATCTCTGGGATAACTCTGAAAAGGGTAGAAGTACCTACGCTATACTACCCAAAGTAAGGAAGAGCTCATTATATTGCGATTTCTACCTCAATCAAATAATAACAAGTCACGGAAGCATTCCAGAATATCAACTAAGATTTCATAAAAACAACAGTATTTGTGGTTGTGGTATCGTTGGTAACAGATGGCACGTGTTGTACGATTGCAAAGACTATGAACATCTTAGAGACAGACTTAAATCAAGCAATAACATTAGTGACATTATTACTAACTCGGACATTGCGAATGAAGCAAAATCTATTGTTAAGATTGCTTTGGAGAAGTATATCAAGTAAAACACTACTCTGCGAACTCTTGATTGGGGACTTATTGCCTGCTGCTCCTGTGCACCTTTTGATGTTGTTTTGTTCATACTATTATGTGATTGTTCAATTACTTTGCATTAATATTCTGTAAATTGTTACTTTGGTTCTACTAATACTTCAATATTGCACTGATTTTATAATGTTTTTCTATGATAAGATTTTTTACTACTATGTATTGATTTTTAAATACTGTCCTTACTATTGTATTTTTATCATGTCTTAAGTGTATTTTAAATAGTGACTTTTTAATATGAGCTTTAAACTAAAAAGTAGATGAAATTGATTTCCCGTATGAGCCTTAGGGCTCGGGCCGGGCACGAAACTCTATACATTATGGGAAAAATACTGAAAAAAAATTAACTGCATTAGAATTTAAATAATTTCAATTTTTAAAAAATTTCCATGAGATAAAAAAACAACTACAAATTTACAATTTCTTTAAATGACTAGAAAGCTACTAAATATATTTTAAAATAACCCTCTTGAACTATAATTATTTTTCCAAAACAATTTATATGTATTTAGTACTAATAATATTATACTTTGAATACTGCCAAAAACGTAATTTCACAACAATTAACAACCTAACTCTTTAATTTTAAATACACTTTTACTAATGTCTTCTAAGAGGATTATTAGTAACTAAAACTTCAAAATGGAATGTAATAGATGAAAAAATACAAATTTGTCAAGAAGGAGCTCTACTTTCATAGAATAAAGGGGATTTTATGTTACTTGTTGCCAAACGGCAACAGTATGCATTAGAGGGGTAACCGATAAATAAAAAAATATTCAAAAAGAAAATCAGTACCAGCCTTTTATTACAGGTATCAGTCATTTTTTTCTATAAAAAGACAAAGTTGAACGATTATCAATACGATATTAGAGTTCTTTAAAAAAAATTATTTTAATTACTTTTTTCATACCTTCCAAAAAGTTCGTTTAGTAGTTAATTTTAAAGACATTTTGCATTAAAAACAATGTTTAAATAATGTGTTAACAACTACAAATAAGTAAAACGGCTTTTTTTTTTTTGTTGCATTTGTAGCACAAAAAAAAAATGTGTATTTTTAGAGTTTAACCCTTTAACCTCACAAGGTAGGAGAATTTCTCATCCCCGAAATACGAGTTTTTCTAGGCAGGAAAAAAGCGAAATGGAATCGTCCTGTATCAAAAAATACCCAAGTGATTATTTCGGCCGTTAGTCATCCTATGGAATCGGACCTTTTTGACTTTGTGAATAAATAACATTCTAAGTTGATTGCATGAAACAAAATTTTCACAAGGGGAGGTCTTCATATTAAAAATGTTAACAACTTTGAAATTTCCTATGGTAACACCCATATTTGATTATTTAGAAATGTTAAGCATCCTCGAAAACCCCTAAATCATAGTTTTTGTTACATTTGGGTGAATATTTAACGAGTTATTCCATCGAATCACTTGATGTCCTATGTAGGACCATCTCAAGGTTGTTGGTTTAATGATGTTTATCTTCCTTTCCAAAGCCGTATTTGCTTATCAAGCTCGTATATAATCTTTTACACTGTCCCCTGAAGCGCAATTAAAAAGTATTTTGTGATTTACTCAGCAAATTATGAATAAAAGTAATTAAAAATTTGGGTTTCGCTTAAACTTTCTGTCTTAAATATATTTCTGTAAAAATTTTGAGGGGTTTCTATACATAATTTTAAAAAAAATTAAAATAATAATTATTTTAAAATATAAAAATTGTTTTAAATACCCCAATATTGAATGCATTTTGTTTGGGTTGTTATAATTTCTTTTCAGTAAAAAATTCGTTTCATTATCTTAATTATTTATAGATTGGGATAGTTTTTTACGTGCAACTCATTTAACATTATGGCACCTAAACTTTGCACGTCTCTAACTCCCCTAATAATGCTTAAAAACTAACAAAATTTGGCATTTCGTATTGACATAGGTCATAGATTAGAAATATGGACTCAAAAAGGGGTGTTGCCATAGGAAATTTTAAAGTTAGTAACATTTTTAATATGAAGACGGCCCCTTATGCAAATGTTGTGTCATGCAATTAACTCAGAATGTTATTTTTATACAAAGTCAAAGAGGTCCGATTATATAGGATGACTAACAACCGAAATGATCACTAGCGGATACTTTTTTTTCCACAGCACGCTTAATTTTTAACATACCCAACACCCCTATTTGTGAAACGAAACGGCCGAAACCGGCCTTCCCGATGTTTGCTGGTAGAGCCGTCCTGGGCCGGTTTCGAGGTTAAAGGGTTAAGGCGTGTCCCTGGTAAACTATTAAACATTGTTTTTAAAAAATTTCGTTGCAATACATACTTTTTAGCGCATATTTGTGTGAAAAGTATATTTAGATAAGAAAAAACTTGTAGGATTTTGCTTGCGGGTCTGTAGAGGTTAAAGATCGTTATGGGTCAAACGGTCACCATTAAAACTGATAAAAAAGAACCAGTTTTTCCTTTTGTTTAACATCCCCTAGCTCTCTAGTGCCTCCACGAGATCAGTTTCCAGTCGTAAGAAATGGTGGATGGAGGGTTATGGCCGCATGCGACATCCGTGGGGCTGTTATATTGAATTGGGATTTTTCGCTGTTTGCTTGGTTTGGGTTTGGATTTGTTTTATTGTTTTTGTAGAATATCTAGGACAGTACGGCGGCTTTAAGGGGGTTCAGTACCCAAAAATCAGTGAAAAAATAAAAATAAAAATTATTGGCTTGAAATACTATTTCAAACTTAATTAATAATGTCACAAAGTATCAAGACGATTGGAAAAATATTTTTGACATTAAAAGCAATTTTATTTAACCCTTTCCTTACTGAAACGGGTTAACAATAAAAACTTTAAACGCGTTTTTCTCAGAACTTGATTTTTTGAACTTCGATGTACCTTTTCTCAAAAACTATGCTATGTTTTCTCGTAAACTTTTTTTATATGATGTAATACATAGTATAGATTAATCTGAGGTTATAAATTTTAATAAAACTGAAGTGAAAAAAATTTCATGGGGCAAAAAAAGTGAAAAATTTCATGATTTTTTGGGTACTTTACAACTTATTTTTATTTGAAAAATCTGACAGTTATTTAAAAAAAAACTTTTAACCTCAGATTAATATATAAGGTTGGTATAACACACACAGAAAATTTTAAGATGATCTGATCAGTAGTTATTGTGAAAAGGTACATTGCAAATGGCCAATTTAACATTTCTGATATACAACATAACGAACCCCCTTAACAAGGTTTGATTGTGCAAGTTTTCAAATAAATCCGTGATTCTAAATTACGTCGCCAAATAGCCTTTATGTAGCTCTTTGGCAATGATGATTCAACTGAGCCAAATATGATCAGAAATAAGACGACTATTTTAATGGAAGACAGGAATGGCCATGCCTGCAATAGCTTCACAGCTACCTCAAACCTTGTCTTATATCCCTCAAACAAACAATCCGGCAACGAATTCGGTGAATTAAGGGGTCACAGGAGTCTTAAAAATGTGCAAAGAAGATACTACAAAACATAGTTTGATCCTTCATGTCATTTTTTGAACTACTCAATGCATAAGTATAATTTTTTATATGTAATTCTACAAGATTTATTTATTATAAAACAAGTTTTAAAATTTATGAAACTTTAGCCAAAACTAAAATAAATGATATTAAACATGAAGGTACTTGAACACACTGTGATTAGGCTTGCGCAGCAAATTGTGAGGTCAAAATTGAAAAAATGAATAAGAAAATGACTTTATATTGTACAAATATGTACAAACAAAGACTTATACCTAAATTCTCAGCTCAATTTCAATTAGAAATTATTTTTAAAAAAATTTAAAATCAAAATTTCTAAATTTTTATTGATTTTTTTAGAAAAAAGTTCTTAAAATAATTTCTAATTAAAATTGAGCTGAGAATTTAGGTATAAGTCCTAGTTTGCACATATTTCTACAATATAAAGTCATTTTCTTGGTCATTTTTTCAATTTTGACCTCACAATTTGCCGCGCAAGCCTAATCACAGTGTGTTCAAGTACCTTCATGTTTAATATCATTTATTTTAGTTTTGGCTAAAGTTTCATAAATTTTAAAACTTGTTTTATAATAAATAAATCTTGTAGAATTACATATAAAAAAATTATACTTATGCATTGAGTAGTTAAAAAATGACATGAAAGATCAAACTATGTTTTATAGTACCTTCTTTGCACATTTTTAAGACTCCTTAGACCCCTTAACCCAAGCATTGTCTTTTTTCCCACAAACAAACCCCGCTCGTTCGAATCGTCCCAAAGAGTTCTATAGTAGGGTAGAGACTGAACCTACCAACCACACCATGGACCAACACGAAGACAATATTTAGGGGCATGTGAGGTCCGAGGTCCGATAACCGAGTGGTTTAGATCTCAGGCCATAACGCTAGCAGTGCGCGCTGTAACAGGTGAGGCTCGATTCTCGCCTTTGCCATGGGTGTACTTTCTTTCTCAGTATAAAAATTATAAATTAACTCGCACTTTTGACACTCTATTCGGATGGCAGCTCAGGACGAGTCGGGTTTTGGGGTGGCGTGCCAGTCAAAATTGGCTGACAGAAGACAAAACGATATTTTTTGGCCAAATACATTGCCAAACTTGCTAAAATATTACCTAAAAACACGCCAGATGGGTTAAAATTTATTTTGTTAAAATGATTAAGCTGGTTGGTTGCTCCAAGATCATCGTGATTGAGCTGTATAAAGTCAGGGTTTGTAGCTATATCTATATTTTCTCGCCAAATTATTACCAAAAATGTGCCACTGACCTAAGTGTTTCTTTGGGTTTTTTTTCTGGCTGTTACCAAGTCATCGTGTTCTAGAGCTGTATCAAACTATCAACGACTGTTGAATCTTCATTTTTGAGTCAAAATTTTGAAATCAAAATTCTAAAATTTTTATAAATTTTTTTCGAAAAAAGTTCTTAAAATAATTTCTAATTAAAATTGAGCTGAGAATTTAGGTATAAGTCCTTGTTTGTACATACTTGTACAATATAAAGTCATTTTTTTGGTCATGTCTTCAATTTTGACCTCACAATTTGCCGCGCAAGCCTAATCACAATGTGTTCAAATAGCTTTATGTTTAATATCATTTATTTTCATTTTGGCTAAAGTTTCATAAATTTTAAAATTTGTTTTATATTAAATAAATCTTGTAGAATTACATATAAAAAAATTATACTTGTATATTGAGTAGTTAAAAAATTACATGAAAGATCAAACTATACTTTGTAGTTCCTTCTTTGCACATTTTTAAGACTCCTGTGACCCCTTAATGTTCGAATCTGACAAACCACTGTTTTAGCTAAATACAAACGACATAAAGAAATTTAAGGGGTCTAAGGAGCCTTAAAATGTGCAAAGAAGGAACTACAAAGTATAGTTTGATCTGTCATGTAATTTTTTAACTGCTCAATATACAAGTATAATTTTTTTATATGTAATTCTACAAGATTTATTTATTATAAAACAAATTTTAAAATTTATGAAACTTTAGCCAAAATTAAAATAAATGATATTAAACATAAAGCTATTTTAACACATTGTGATTAGGCTTGCGCGGCAAATTTTGAGGTCAAAATTGAAAAAATGACCAAGAAAATGACTTTATATTGTAGAAATATGTACAAACTAGGACTTATACCTAAATTCTCATCTCAATTTTAATAAGAAATTATTTTAAGAGCTTTTTTCTAAAAAAATTAATAATTTTTTTTTAAATTTTGATTTTAAATTTATTTTTAAATAATTTCTAATTAAAATTTAGCTGAGAATTTAGGCATAAGTCCTATTTTGTACATATTTGTACAATATAAAGTCATTTTCTTGGTCATTTGTTCAATTTTGACCTCAAAATTTGCCGCGCAAGCCTAATCACAATGTGTTAAAACAGCTTTATGTTTAATATCATTTATTTTAGTTTTGGCTAAAGTTTCATAAATTTTAAAATTTGTTTTATAATAAATAAATCTTGTAGAATTACATATAAAAAAATTATACTTGTATATTGAGTAGTTAAAAAATTACATGAGAGATCAAACTATACTTTGTAGTTCATTCTTTGCACATTTTTAAGACTCCTTAGACCCCTTAAATGCCAATGGTTTGGTTTGGTTTGGTTTGAATTATCGTCGCACTAGAGCTACACGAGGGCTATTTAAGGGGTCACAGGAGTCTTAAAAATGTGCAAGGAAGGCACTACAAAACATAGTTTGATCTTTCATGTCATTTTTGAACTACTCAATATATAAGTATAATTTTTTTATATGTAATTCTACAAGATTTATTTATTATAAAACAAGTTTTAAAATTTATGAAACTTTAGCCAAAACTAAAATAAATGATATTAAACAAGAAGCTATTTGAACACAGTGTGATTAGTCTTGCGCGGCAAATTGTGAGGTCAAAATTGAAAAAATGACCAAGAAAATGATTTTATATTGAACAAATATGTACAAACAAAGACTTATACCTAAATTCTCAGCTCAATTTTAATTAGAAATTATTTAAAAAATAATATAAAATCAAAATTTTTAAAATTTTACTAATTTTTTTAGAAAAAAGTTCTTAAAATCATTTCTAATGAAAATTGAGCTGAGAATTTAGGTATAAGTCTTTGTTTGTACATATTTGTTCAATATAAAATCATTTTCTTGGTCATTTTTTCAATTTTGACCTCACAATTTGCCGCGCAAGACTAATCACACTGTGTTCAAATAGCTTCTTGTTTAATATCATTTATTTTAGTTTTGGCTAAAGTTTCATAAATTTTAAAACTTGTTTTATAATAAATAAATCTTGTAGAATTACCTATAAAAAAATTATACTTATACATTGAGTAGTTAAAAAAATGACATGATAGATCAAACTATGTTTTGTAGTGCCTTCTTTGCACATTTTTAAGACTCCTTAGACCCCTTAAATGCCAATGTGTGCAGCATTTTCAATTTTTTTTTAACTACCACTACTTATATTGCTAAAATATATTTATGTAATTAAATCGATACTTAATGTTTAGTATTAGGATTTCTGCATAATCCAAGAATTTGAAAAGTTATTGACTGTAAAGGTTAATAGCAAAACAATATTATATTGTCTCTTTTTTTTTTAGATTTTAAAGTTGAGCAGCAGAGTATTACCGATATTATGTTCATTTTTTTTTAATTCTTCACTACACTTATTTTTCTTTTATCAAAAATATGACTTTGTAGGTTTAAACAGAGTATAAAGTGCAATATATATTAAATATACTAAGTAAACTCTTTTACATACTTCCTACCCTCCAAAATATGCAAGGAGAACCCGCGTTCGAAGCCCCATCCTGTCGACGGATATTTGTTGGCAAAAATTAAAATTTAGCCGATTTCATTAAGTGGTTCCACGAGTACACTTGGACAGAGTGCTCGTTAAATAAGTGGAGTCCATGTTAGCGTACGATGTCGCTCGCAATCCAGGTAGGCGCCTGCTCGGGTATCGACCTCGTCACTTGACCGCGGTTCTAAATCACAAGACTTAATTTTGCTGTGTTAAGGGGTCATAGGAGTCTTAAAAATGTGCAAAGAAGGTACTACAAAACATAGTTTGATCTTTCATGTCATTTTTGAACTACTGAATGTATAAGTATAATTTTTTTATATGTAATTCTACAAGATTTATTTATTATAAAACAAGTTTTAAAATTCATGAAACTTTAGCAAAAACTAAAATAAATGATATTAAACATGAAGGTACTTGAACACACTGTGATAAGGCTAGCGCGGCAAATTGTGAAGACAAAATTGAACAAAAGACCAAGAAAATGACTTTATATTGTACAAATATGTACAAACTAGGACTTATACCTAAATTCTCAGCTCAATATTAATTAGAAATTATTTTAAGAACTTTTTTCTAAAAAAATTAATAAAAATTTTAAAATTTTGATTTTAAATTTTTTTAATAATAATTTCTAATTAAAATTGAGCTGAGAATTTAGGTATAAGTCTTTGTTTGTACATATTTGTACAATATAAAGTCATTTTCTTATTCATTTTTTCAATTTTGACCTCACAATTTGCCGCGCAAGCCTAATCACAGTGTGTTCAAGTACCTTCATGTTTAATATCATTTATTTTAGTTTTGGCTAAAGTTTCATAAATTTTAAAACTTGTTTTATTATAAATAAATCTTGTAGAATTACATATAAAAAAATTATACTCATTTATTGAGTAGTTAAAAAATTACAAGAGAGATCAAACTACGCTATGTAGTATCTTCTTTGCACATTTTTAAGACTCCTGTGACCCCTTAAAGCTCCATGGAAACTGAAATAGATAGCCGTTCAACTTAAAAGAGAGGGTACAGATTTTCACTTATTAAAAGCCTATCCGGCAGCACCACAGTTAGGGAGCTAGCCTTTGGAGCTTCTGGGTTCGGGTTCGAATCTTGGTAAGGCATGGATGTTTGTGTTTGTCCCAAGTATATGCGGAGTACGTGCTCCTTAAATCTGATGGTTCCGAAAGTCCTGTGGGTGGTCATTGCGCAGTTTCCCACTGGTACTGGTTCTGGAGACTGTTCCCTCCTCTTCAGGGACATGTCTAAATTGCGGAGGAGGCGCGCGATAGATAGCAGCATCTGTCACGTATGTATGTGTGTTGGGTCTGTCTTACTTAACGAAGGTGAATAAGTGGGTCTCTGACCAAGCACACAAGCCTGAAAATATATGTCTACCAACCAACCCTCCAACCATCACTTATTACCCCTTTATAAGGCCATTTTTTTTTCTAGTATGTAATGTTACGGTATTTCTGGGATTGAGATTGATTTATAAAAGGAAATTCATTTAGCTCGTTACCTAAAACTAATTTTGATTATTAAGACCATTTTATTTCGGTTGGAAGTATGTGTCCCATCTCCCGCTGGGAGCCTATTCAAACGTAGGGGCTATTCAAACGTATCGTCCAAAGGAATCCTGCATTAGTAATTTTTTGTGTTTTCTGAAGTTATCAGAAGATGGCAGCACATATCAAAATTGATGAAGTTTCAGGGAAGTATACTTCCCACAGCTTTATAAAGGGTTAAAATATAAAGTCATCACTTGTCTTCAAATCTTTGAAGCCATGGATGAAACAGATGCCCTGTGCATTGCACCACCATTTCTCTTGCCGTTTGACAACTTCCATTGACCGGTTCATTCATCAGGTGTCTCCCATTAGTTATCATCACTAGCGTAGAGTAATTTCCCACCCTCGCGATATGGGATATTTAAGTTATTTTTCTTAAGCTGCTTGTTTCGGAATATTGTTTAAAACAATCCAAAAATGTGCATTTTTAACCCTAAAATTCCACTAATTTGACTTCCCTCAGTACATTCTGAATGCAATTCTGTAAAAAAAAATTCCAAACAAGCTTTTAAAACCTGTGTGAAAAACATGTCAATAAAGATAATACAGTCGGGTAGTATTTGCTTAAGGTGTAAAGAGGTTAATTCTTAGGCATTCGCCTAGCGTGCGAAAGGTCCCAGTTTCTGGTCCGGGCATCGCCAAAATAACTGCCAACATAAAAAGGGCCCGTGCAGCCAAAAATGTGACACGAATAATACCCCGTGTAACGGAGTGCATGCTAAATATCCTTCAAAGTCTTAACGCTGCATACGATTTCACCCTTAACGGTTACGTTGGGTGTTAACTCAGGTCTCGGCTCATTACATGACTGCGGTTCTAAAATACGATGCCCTTCGCCAATAGCCCTCATGTAGCTCTGGCGCGATGACAATTCAAACTAAAACTAAAATCTAACCCTCTTACTCAACACCTTTGCTTATTTTCTATTCCAAATAACTGCTAAAAACTAACACACTATTATATATTCAACATCCTTGCACCGTAGAGATTAATAGTTATATTTTTACACGACCACGAGACCGGACGCGAGTGCTAAATGCACGGCAACTTCCCATCTTTCTTGCCGGACATCCATCCCGGACTTGTCTGTCCGCCGGATAATCAATCAACCGGATATATATGGACGGAGCCTTTTTGCCGGACTCTTCCGATGGCGTCTCGGTTGTAAATGGACAGAGGTCACGGTATGCGTGATAATCGATGGATTACTACATGGAACGGAATGGCTGTTAATGGTTTAATTGGAGATTTTTTCAGTAAGATTTCGGTTTGGGGCCCGGGTGGCCTAGTGGGTTTGATCGCTGCCCATTACGCTATCAGTATGCGCACTGTCCCGGGTTCGGGTTCGATTCCCAACTTCGCCTTGGGTGTACTTTCCCTCTCTGTGTCAGTAAGAATTCTGTTTTTCTTACTTGACGAAAGATTTATAAGGTTGTCTCGAATCAAGCACAGAAACCGGAAAAAACATGTACCAACCTACCTACTTAATTACCTTAGAATTCACTTAGGTAAAGTGAGGTTGTGTAATTACCGACTTCTATTTCTAGCCTCCATGGAGCTTTAACAAAGCCGAATACGCTCGTAATTTAAAGCCTTGGTCAAGTGACGAGGTCGACACTTGAGCGAGCGTTTAAGTATTCATCAAGGCTCATTTATAACTTTATGACTATCATTGAGACAATAATTTCTAAACGTGGTGCCAAAAGGAGTAATTTTTTACTTTTGCTGGCGCTTGACTAGTCGCCCATTTTGAGATACATCAGCACTGGACGTAGTTCAAGTTCTATAGTATAATACCCTTCCACAGACGGGCATACTTATATTTCAATCAGTCAGTTTATTGGAATATTTATGCGTTACAAAATTCAACTAAAAATATTATATGATTCGCCAAGGGGAGCAACGAACCCATTTAGGCGAACTAAAACTTACATTCAAAATTACTCAAGAAATTTCTAACAGAAATAAATTCTATTTTTCATAGAACACAGAATATTGCGTTATTAACAGAAATAATACTTTAATTTCATTCTAAAATTAAGAGATATATTGTATGTCTAAAGTTATTTTATTATGAAGAAATCATTCTTAAGTATTTAAAAGAAAAAGGCTGTGCAGCACACAATCATATGTCGATGTCTAATCATAGACATAACATAGAGTGGACTGCGCATTCATAGTAAAGCAGCTTAGGGATGGAAAACCAAAACCAGTTTTCAAAAAACCGGTGGTCCCGGTTTTGACTGAAAACCGGTTTTTTTTGTATGAGGCTCTTCGGAACCGAAAACCAGTTTTTTTAGGGAAAAACCGATGGAAAATGTAAACCGGTTATTTCTAAAAAACCGCCATCCCTTGCAGATTAGCATTATGTCCTAAACATCACAAATCGCCAAGAGGGGAAAGGTTGCTACATATGGCAACTTAACGCTACCGTTTCGTTACGAACTATTCCAAATTGTCGCCAGACCTGAATATCAGCTAGCAAACCGAAGTGGAGACTACCATCAATATCCAAGTCACGTGGGTTTCTACCAATCACAGCCGCTTGGTGTATTTTTAATGTTTTTGCAGACGATTTTTTTTTAACATTATGGCCAAAAATAAACTTGTTTTTGGAATCGTAGTTTTTGAGAGTTATTGATATATTTAAAAAGTCGAACAATTGTTAAATTGAACAGCGAATGAATTTAAATATTGATTCATCTTTGTTCCTTTCCGAGCTACTTTATCATACCATTAAATTGTATGCCTCATGTGTTCAGGTCTTTGTGGAAAAACTCGCCAAATGGTAAACTCGCCATACATGGGAGCCAAATGCGACACAGTCATGTGACTGTGTAAGTTAGATGATTAGGACACTTTAGGTTTGCCAATGCGCAGTCCACTCTATGTTATGTCTCTGTGTCTAATTATGAAGTGAATAATTGTTCAGCGATTTCTAGAAGTGTGTATTACACTTTCATAATTTTGAAACTAATTTTGACAAAAAATATCAATTACAATTATGTCAAAAAAACGTATCCTAATGGTGCAGTGAAAGTTTCTCAGTACGTGACAGAGAATTGAATTTAAAACCATTGACGGATGAAGGTGTCACTTCTTTCCGTGACCGTGCTTCGGCTTTTGCTAAAAACTGACTACACTAAAATGGTGCCAGTTACCTATAATCGTGGGAGGCTGAATTATTGTACCGGAGCCAACTTAGGGTTACTTTTGTAGAACAGCTATTATCCTGATAAATTATATAGATCGCTTTCGTTTGTTGGTAGACATATATTTTCAGGTTTGTGTGCTTGGTCAGAGATCCGCTTATAAACCTTCGTCAAGTAAGACAGACGCAACACTCACACACATAAGTGACAGATGCTGCATCTATCGCCACCTCTGCAATTTAGACATGTCTCTGAAGGGAATAAGGGAAATAGTCTCCAGGTACCTGTACCACATGGGCTGGGTATCCCAGTCTGTTAGGCACTCGCCTAGCATGCGAAAAGTCCCAGGTTCGGGTCCGGGCATCGCCAAAATAACTGGCGACCTATAAACGGTCAATGCAGCCAAAAATGGCAAACGAATGCCCTGTGTAAGGGAGTGCACGTTAAATATACTTCAAAGTCCTAACGCTGCATTCGGGTAACTTAACGGTCCTTAACGGTCATGCTGGGTGCCTATTCAGGTGTCGGCTCGTCACTTGACCGTGGTTCTAAAATACGAAGCCTGTCGCCAATAGCCCTGGTGAGCTCTAGTGCGACGATAATTCAAACCTAACCTAATCCAAGTGAACACATAAACTATCCATCAGCCATTCAAAAGAACCTTAAAGAATAATAATTTTTAATTTCATTATATAATTTAAACTAGTAATAAAAAATTAAATTTGTTATTTAACATCCAGATCTAAAATGAATAATTTGCAGTGTAAGGATACAAGCACTTGATAAATGACTTTTTATACCTTAACTTGCAAATATTCTGTACCCATTCTACCTACTTAGAGAAAAATGGCGAATAATTTTGGTCTACTCCTGAAGCCTATGCTAATCGTAAAACGCGTCAAGGAAATATTAATCAAAAAATTTCAGAATTTCTAAAGATTTTTATATATATATATTTTTAATTAATATTGAGATTATTTATATCGAACAATAAGTTTTCATATTTAAATTTTCAATCGTTAACAAATAAAAACTAACATTAACAAAATTCTAAAGATTTATCTGACTTACAGTCAGTGGCATTCTAGGTTGTTTCTACCAATGTGGGCTACACTTGGTTTTTTGTAAAATGATTCTGTTATTCTCCAAACTTGTTTCTTTAGCATATACAGCATATAACTGCTAATTCTATTTGAAGTTGCAAGGTGGATTTAATTATGCAGATAATATTAGTAAAATAAATAAGATTTTCCAAGTAGAGTAGGCTACTCATCTACCAAAGTGTGTGGGTTTTGAATCCCATTTATTGCAAGGATTTTCATAGACTTTGGGAACTGGATGTAGACGTAGGTGAATGTCTAAGAAAGATCTGGTGTAGCATCATAAATATGCCACTGCCTATCAAATAAACCATAAAAAAATTAATCAACTAATTTAAAATTTTGTATAAAATACCACTATTTTCAAATTTTAACATATTACAAATAATATAAATTTCTAATTGTCGAGGGGAGATTTATAATTATCATTTGATATTTTTATAACGCTAACTGTAATACTGAGAGCGTAGCATTTGAAATTGTATGAATACGGTCGAACATTCTTAAAATGGCGGCTCAGTGGCTGATAGGTATAACGTGTCTCATAAGTCCAAGTTTGCGGGTTCGATCCCGGGTTGAGTCGTCGGATTTTCTGGATGAGAACATGATCGGCACGCATGTCATTTGATTATATGGCATGTCAAAGCTCCTTTGAGTACCTATTTAGCTTGGATTCTCATTTCGCTCGACATATTTTAACGTCCACATAGAGCTCGGATTTATTGTATTCTGAGGGTCAAAATAGCAGTGAATTTTTTAACATAGTGACTGGGCGACACTAATGTCGCCCAGTGAAAGGAAAATGTCGCCTAGTAATATGAAAATTAAAACACTGGGCGACAGTGAAATACCGTAATTTCCTAAAAATCCCATCCGTTAAACCATTAATAGTATTTTTAAGGGGGAAATCTATTATAATAAAAGAAAGAGTCTGTCGGTCTGTCTGTCTGTGTGTATGTCTGTGGATCGCAAAAGACCTACTTAGAATGCTCTAAAAAATTCGAAATTTTTAATATAGTTTCCTTTTAGCACCTACGTGTGCACCTGAGGCTTAGTTTTTTCATATTTGATTGTGATTTTTAATTAATATAATTATTTTTTAAAAAAACGTCATCCACGTGGGATTGCGGGACCATAACAGGGCTTGAAAATACATGGACCGGGCCGAAACGGGGGCTTGACGCCATCCTCTATTAGTTTGATTGATTGAGTTTGGTTGAGATATGCGCTCGCCCTAAGGCTGCTTCATCCTCTATTAGGGCCTTTTCACACGGAGCACCTTGATCACGGAACTTCCATAGGAATAACATGGAGAACAGCTGTAGAGGATTGTTCATTGAATTTTTTCGTGGAGACACGAAAATCGGTAAACCGGTTTTGCGGAGAGATATAGGTAGCCAATCAGCATCAAGTATAGCTCTGACGTCTTGTTGGCAAAATCGAGTTTGCCAAATGGAGAAAAATCTACTTTATGCTCGCCAATGTTGATTTTTGTAGTTAGTACTACTCGTTAAATCGGCTTATGGGGAGCCTTGTGGTTAAGATCTTGATCTCGTTATCGTAAGGTCTCGCGATCGAGTCTCGGTACCACTGAAGACCCACCGAATATACGGAGTTCGTGCTCATTAAATATGTTGGGACCGAGAGTCCTGTGAGTGGTCATTGCACATTTTCCCACGGGTACAGGTCCCTGGAGACTATTTCCCTTCACTTCAGGAACATGTCTAAATTGTGGAAATGGCGCGCGATAGGTGGCAGCATCTGTTACGTATGTGTGCATGTGTGTGTTGTGTCTGTCTTACATGATGAAGGATTATAAGCGGGTCTCTGACCAAGCACACAGGCCTGAAAATATATGTATACCAACCAACCAATTCCTACACGTGATAGAAATTTGTAAAAATATTGAAAAATTGAAAAAATGTGCCAAGACTAGCGATAAGTATCATTCACAACAACCCCTCCAGGAACGTGTGACGTCAGAATCTTTGCAGGTGGACAACCCTGTCCGAGCAGTTCCGTGCACAAGGGATACCGTGTGAAAAGGCCTTTAGTGTTTGCTTTTTTAAGTGCGCACGCAAAAGGACCTACTTAGACTGCTCTAAAAAATTCGAAATTTTTAATATAGATTCCTTTTAATACCTACGTGTACACCTGAGGCTTAGTTTTTTCATATTTGTTCTATATTTTAGAGAAAATTCGAAATAACTGAAAAAATTCGCCACTTTTGTTCAAATTCAATAATTTTTCACCTTCGCCAAACTGCTAAAATATTAATTAAAAACTCTCCAAATTTGTAACATTTATTTTGTTTAAATAATTGAGCTGGTTGGTTGGTCAAAGAAAATCGTGATTGAGCTGTATGTCAGGGGGTTTGTCGCTAACTAAAAATTTCTTTTGCTTTTTTTTTCTGCCTGTTACCAAGTCATCGTGTTCTAGAGCAGAATATTTTTAAAATTTATTTTGTTTAAATAATTTAGCTGGTTGGTTGCTCCAGGATAATCGTGATTGGAGCTGTATAATGTTAGGGTTTGTCGCTAACTAAATATTTCATTGGCTTTTTTTCTGCATGTTACCAAGTCATCGTGTTCTAGAGCTGAATATTTTTAAAAGTTATTTTGTTTAAATAATTTAGCTGGTTGGTTGCTAAAAGATAATCGTGATTGGAGCTGTATAATGTCAGAGTTTGTCACTAACTAAATATTTCATTTGCTTTTTCTTCTGTCTGTTACCAAGTCATCGTGTTCTAGAGCTGAATATTTTTTTATGATAACGATACATAACTGAACTATATTATTTCTATTTTCAAGCACGCAAAGTAATCAGTAAATTCTGGAATTAAAATTAAAATGAGTTGATTTATGGCATCTTTTTCAAACTTCAACCGCTCTATGTTTTAAA
Source organism: Hylyphantes graminicola (assembly GCA_023701765.1). NCBI lineage: Eukaryota > Metazoa > Arthropoda > Arachnida > Araneae > Linyphiidae > Hylyphantes > Hylyphantes graminicola. The sequence goes on from CM043112.1 coordinate 43,566,619, forward strand.
TAAAAGAGACAAGTTGTAGCCAATTTGAGCTTATCCTCAGAGGTTAAATTTATGGGCTTTGAACCAAGAAACTCGAATTTCACCTACATTTTTGTTTTTAAATTTCTGTTGTACAGCTGTGTTTTACCAAAAATTGGTCACTTTCTTAAAATTTTGGTCAATAAATCTAAAATAAAGTAAGTGTGAAATGGTTTTAATTGATATTATTAGTATGTTGATTTGACTACAGTAAAACCGACATTAAGTTTGTAGTATACAAATGTCCTACGAGAAAAAGGGTAAATATTTTTCATTTTCGAGTGCGAGAATAGAATAAAAAAAGGTGTTTCACATTCACTAAATAATTTTATTTGTTATTTCAAGACATAAATTTATTATTTTTATTAGTTTAGCTTCAGTTAGAGTGTAATTTTAATTATTTTTTCCTTCGATTTTGACGTAACAGGGCGCACGAATATCAGGACCGAAGGAGCAGCCAATCAGAGTAGGCGAAATTTCGGCGCCAGATGCGTTGTTTACCCAGTTTCCTCAGCGCAGTACATTTTTCTACTGCAAGCTTTAGGTCGGTTTTAGTGTAGTACCTAATACCAATGTGACCAAAAAATAACACTTTTGGAATGTCATATCTCAAGCAGGTTTCAACTATTTGTTGCAGTTTTTATATTTTTTATGTTTTCAGAAATTTAGTTGATTACTAATTAATAATGATTTTTCCCCAATCCTTGAAAACCAAACATTTCACTCTGAAATCACAGTGAATTTAGTTGAGTACTAAATTAATAATGTTTTTTCCCCAATTTATGAAAAACGAAATTTTCACTATAGGAAATCACCCTATTCTTATCACGCAGCTCTCTCTCTCTCACCCCCCCCCCCCCCCCCCATTTTATAAGTAATGTCGCCCAGTGAAAAATTCTTAAAACATTCACTGCAAAATAGGAAGCGAAAGTCGCCTATAGATGGTGCCACGAAAACAATGGCTTTCAGTTCTGAGGAATATGCTGAGTCTGCAAGGGCCAATAAAGCGGCCCCGTTAGAAAAAGATAAAATCTTAAAACCAATTAAAAAGGACCTGCGAAATTTGTTCGTTATCGGTGTAATTCGCTGTATCTAAAAAAAAATGCTTTATTTAAGCTCTTGTTCGTTATAATCGTGATCGAATTTCTTCTTTATATCGAAGTTACAATAGTTCATTAGAAGTAAAACTTATGTATAGTAAATATGCTAAAAACAATAGGCTGGTTAAAAAAAACGCTTTTCAGTTATTAAAGAAATGAATTTAAAATATGTATCTTTTTTAAGTCAAAAGTTAGTATAGCTGGTTATACAAACTTCCAATTTTTCTTCTAAAATTTATCGCGGATAAGTTACATTAAAAAGCGGACCAAAAATTACATTCCTAAATAAAGCCACAAGTTAAGAATTCGAATTTCGACACTAGCGGCATACTGGGCCGCGAGGAAGATCTTTTCTTTCTATCTTCGGGGCGGCATACTCATAAAAGGAGTAAGACACCGTTATGCAATTTTAGGTTCCCATTTATTTACAAAATCCTTAATTTTCAGAGAAAAATTATTATTTATAAACGTGCAAAACTTAAAAATTGGTATCTACATTAAAAACATTAATATACAAAAAAAATGTTTTTTATTTGTTAAAAGATAAGTTCAAAATATTTATTTTATTTTAATGTGTTATTATGTTTTTATATAGTTTTTATTTTTTAATATTTTATTTTAAGACCCCCCCTGAACAATATTAGTTTTCATCTATTTTTGATTGGGTATAAGCCTTTATACCCAATCAGGCTCCAAATCAGGCTCCAAAGGCTAGAGTCCTAACGATTGCGCCACCGGGGCGGCACGCAAAAAAAGGTTACTGTGCAATTCTATAGAAATCTCAACTTCGATAAAATAAAAAAAAATTGTGATTTTTACAAATTAAGGGGGAATGGGCGCGCTGGATCGCGGGTCTCCAAAGCAAAGGGTATCAGTGTCAATCCAATGGAGAAAAAAAAAATTCTCTGCCACATTTCTAAGGCTAAGGAGTGATACCGAAGCAACCAACGAAATCACAGTACTTGAAAAATGTAAACAAAACCGTTACATCATGTAAAACATTCCCATTCCTTCCTTATTATACTTATTATTTAATTTAAATCGTGGTCAAATGACGAGTTTTTCTTAAAAGGCTTTTCTCAATATTTGGTAGCGGATAGACTAGCGCAGTACATTTTTTATTTTTAGTAATTAAGTTGATTTATTCAAGTAATATATTTAAGTGATACAGCACAAATAATAATAATTAAAATGACAGTGTTTATTTCGGTTATTCTTTTAGTTCTTCTTTATTATGTGTCTCCCTCTAGAAAATGTGCAGGAGCGCATGGTTTTACTATCTCTAAGGCTACCATTTTATATATGCTCCGTTTTTCAAACTTAAATAAGAGGGGCTGGGGAGCCCAGTCGATTAGGCACTCGCATATCATGCGAAAGGTTCCAGGTTTGGTTCCGGGCATTGCCAAAATTACTGCCGAACTATAAACGGTCCGTGCAGCCAAAAATGTCCGACGAATAATACCCCGTGCAAGGGAGTGCACGTTAAATATCTTTCAAAGTCCTAACGCTGCGTACAATGTAAAGCTCTAGATTAGCGGTCGCCAGTCGCCAACTGGAGACTATTACATCAAAAGTGGCTACCTAAAAATCGAACCCCAGTCGCCAAATGTGGCGATCATAATTTTTCTTTTTTGTTCAACAAATAATTAATACTGAAGCTGCATTTCTAAAATAATAAAACGCTCCGATTCGTTTCTGTCGGGAAGAAAGACTTGATGACAGTTTTGCTCATCGGTGAAATTTTCCATCCTCCTCCGTGTGACGCAAATTTAGCTGGGCAATGAAAATCTTAAATGCAAATTTGATTTTTAAATTTTGCTTTACGATTTCGGCAATCTACAGGTGATTGATTTACATCTGATTAAGATCTCAACTATTCATTTAAACAATTTTGATATGAGAAAATTTCATGAACATTCGTGGGTCGTGGGCGACGTCAAGCTCCCAAACTAATAGTAGTTGAACTGATTGTACATAAAATAATTTCCTCCTAACAATAATGGTCAATCACCTAATACTACATATTTTGTATGATACTTTTTTTGCTGTCAATCTTATCAATCAAAAATGTCATTAATAAAATTTTCTTTTGTGGAAAATTGCACTTTCTTTTTGTCGTATATACTGAAATTTAAAACTGGCTACTAAAAATCGAAATGTGGCTACCATTTTTTTTTTCATTCTAGTAGCCACTGGCTACTATTAAAAATTCCCAGTCTAGAGTATTAGTACAATGTCACCCTTAACGTTTGCGTTGGGTGCCTATTCAGGTGTCTTCTCGTCACTTGACTGTCGTTCTAAAATACGACGCCCGTCGCGAATGACCCTAGTGCAGCTCTAGTGCGACGATAATTTAAAATATAACCTTAAATGAGGAAAATTAGAAACTACCATCTGAAACAAGAAATAAAGATATAACCAAAATGACCATACATGATTTTATTTTAAGAGAACCAATACAATGATTTAGGTCATTTAGGACATAAGAAATATCTCATTAAAATGAAATGATGAGTTACAAAACATGAAAACCAAATAAAACAATTTACAATTTTTTTTTTTTTTTTTTTGCATAGATATGATCAAAACCATTTTCTATTTGTCCACAAAAATAATTTTATTCACAGATAAATTACTGTGCTTTTACTTGCGAAAACATATTCAGTTTACTAAAAAATTGTAGCAATACAGCATTTGTAAATAATATTGTGTTTCTGATAATAGTGTTATATTGAATAAAACACAGAATTTAAAAAAAAAATTATCAAAGCAACAACAACAGGATATTTTGAGTTCTCAGAGAATTTTACAATCTAAAAATTACATTAAGCGCAGAAAACTATAATAAAAGCTTACATTTTAATACAGTTTTATTAAGAATGCCATAAATATTTGTTTTTCAAATTACAGATTAATTCAGACATTCACTAGTTTTAAGACATTCAACCAGAAGAGATAGCTTATATTGCCATAGACAGGTAAACTGCAATACATGGTGTCCGTAAAAGAATGTCCGAGTTTCAAATTGTAATAGTATCAGCTGTAATCGTTCGACAGTTGTGGTTGAAGGTGACGAATAAAGAATAACTCCAACAGTTTAAGATAAGCGCACACGTTTGTACCGCTTCATTGTTTTCACAGTTACGGTGTCATCGATTCCATTACTCCGGACTTGCTGCAGACAGTATGGGAAGAATTGCATTTTCGTTTGGATGTGTGCCGCATCACTAAAGACGCACACATTGAGCGCTTATAGGAAAAAACTAGGTTAGTTTTCATTCAATTTCATGTATTATTTGTTATATTTAGCATAAAATAAACTCCTGTAATATACCATTAAAACTCGGACATTCTTTTACGGACACCCTGTATATAAACAAAGAATTTCACAATTTTAGTTTTGAATCTGCCAATCTTTTGAAATACTTTGATAAACCTATTCGTTATCGAGTGCTTAAAAACAATGATCCAAGTCATCGTTGTAGATAATGCATTTTACTTGCCAACAACAGCATAATGAACTGTTTAAAGAGATTACAGAGCTAAGGACAACACATTATGAGGCACTGATTCAATGTGCATAGTAAAGAGTGAGCAATTTTCCTGAATCACATTAATTTTTTTTTAAATGTTCCGTTTTAGTAAACACTTTGTACTGTATGGTATTACATTATTACAAAGACCAATCAGCAAAAAGGACGGCAAAATGCAGGACATCTTTTACGGAAATCTATTTGGCTATGAGTAAAAAATAGCTTGTTTTCCTGTACTTTGAATTTAAAGGTTTTGAAGTTTATTGCGAGCTGACGAAATTTTGTTGGTTCTTTGAACTTATTTAATCAGGTTATTTTTAAAAACTTGTTTATTATACTAGATTTATAAAATTGTGATAGTCAATAACTAAATTTCCCAATGAAAAAAAAAATGGTATAAACCTGTATACAGTTAACAATTTTAAATACGGCAATAAAAATAACTGGTTATAAATGAAAATTGTGCAGTTTTAAACTCAAATATAATTAAAACCAGAGTTTCATATTATAATTTTATTCTACACATTACTGATAACTATTAATATTAACAAGTTACTAGTTTAGGAAAAACATTTATTAACTGAATACAGTTATTAATTTATTTAGGAAAATTTTAACTAGGAAAAATCTAGTTTTAAATTATTTCAGTTATCAAAATAAACAGATTAAGAGCATGACCTAAAATAATAAAACATAAAATTAGAAACTTTACAGAACAAGATATAATTATACCTTTATTAATTTAACATAAAATATGAATACAATATACTTCTTAAAACCAAAAGAAAATTTAAGAAATAAGACCATACTTTAATTAAAAATAACTAAATAATGATTCATACAAATTTGTGAATAATAACAGAAATAATACAGATTAAAAACAATGAATATTTCTAATGTTACTTTTAGAAACACTCACTCATATGTCTGCTTAAAAAGCAGTAATGATTAAAAAAACAACTTTACCCTTGCCTGATTTCATTATAAAAATTTCAAAATACTTGTTAAGATTTAGTTAAAATAATAAATTGTTGTTTCAGAATAAAAATATAGGCTTAGTTAAAAGTGATGTTAATATATTTTGCTGACACATTAATAATACAATAATAGTTTTAAATTTTAAAAATCACCTTTTCATTTAAAAATATATGAATGCTTGTTTCTAATTGGTTGATTTTTCATTTTGTATAAATTGGTTTTGAATAATAAATCAATGGCAAAGCTAAAACTAAAAAAATAAAAAATACAAGCAAAGCAAAATTCTTTGTTAAGGATATACAATACAAAATCACTATGAACTATAATGCTGACATTTACAGATGAATACATTATTGCTTTTCAATATTCAGAAGAAAAAAACTTTTATTTCTATAATTAAACTCAAATCTTTATCCAAACATAATTCACTTCCAAAAGTATATGAAAAAAAGTGATACTTAGTTATTTACAAACATATTTATATTAATATATTAAATAACATCAAATAATAAATCTCAACAACCAATGTTGGAAACAAAGATAAAAGAAAAAGGCACCCAGACAAACGTAAAGTATGCACTTTAGGAAAAATAAAAAATATATTTTATGAAGTCGAATAAGAATATTTCCCTCTAACGTTTCTTCGAAAAATTTATTAGAAAGAAAAAATGTCAAACCATAATCTACAACAGATATCAAAACAGCTCAGACAAAGCCTTGGCAAATGACATAATGATAAAAAGATGGCATTGGGTCGGTCATGTGCTAAGAAGGAGCCCCGATTCTAATGAATGGATCGCTTTAACTTGGTCTCCTGACGGGAAAAGGAAGAAAGGCCAACCAAGGCTGACAAGGCAACGAAACTTCTTAGAAGAGAGAGACCATCTTGGTTAGCCAAGCTGGGCAGTTGCGAGGGAGGCTCCACTGAACCGGAGGAACTGGATTTCAACAAGTGTGGCCTCATGCGCCTATAAGGCGCGATGAGTCTCAAAGCAAGGCACGATTCTTAATATGTCACTTCTCTTTCTTTATAATCCTTCCGATTACAATGCAAGCTTCATAAACACTTCCTACCCTATGTACTCATGTTTTAAAGGAAAAAAGCGTAAACATCTTTTCGGTTTTATCCCCATCCTGCTTTGGAAAGCCATTGTGATTAAACTCTCAGCAGAACCCCATAAGGTAGGTTTTGAACACACAGTTCCTTTCAAAACTGCGCAAGAGAGTAGGAACAAAGTGTTTATGAATCTTGTGTTATAATCAAAAGGAGTATGATAAGACAGAAGAAAACCGCAAATCAAAATTCTAGACTAAATTTTATTATGTGCAAAAATTTTATATTTCTATATATTAAATTATTAAATCCTTTTACAAAATACGATTTTTATTCAATTAGTAATGGCTTATAGAAAAAGACTTTAATAATCCATTTTTCATGCTTGGCTAAAACCAAGCAACAGCACACACAAAATTACATAATTTTTTAAAAATTTCATAATAAAATTACGGACTTTCCATTGGGTTCCTAAAACAATTTTTATTTAAAGACTTAAGCCGTGTTGATTTTAAAAATCCTGTTTATAGCTCCGCAATTTCCAAGTTCAATACTACCGAAACTAAAATAGCCAATTAACATAGTCCCTGCAATTTTGAAGCACAATACTTAAGGAAACTAAAATAGCCAATTAACATAATCCCTGCAATTTTGAAGCACAATATAAAGGAAACTAAAATATCAAATTAACTACAGCCCCACAATTTTCAAGCAAAATATTAAGGAAACTAAACTTGTCAATTAACAGAATCCCCGCAATTTTGAAGCACAATATTAAGGAAACTAGAATAGCCAATTAACATAATCCCCGCAATTTTGAAACACAATATTAAGGAAACTAAAGTAGCCAATTAACATAATCCCTGCAATTTTGAAGCACAATATTAAGGAAACTAAAATAGCCAATTAACATAATCCCCGCAATTTTGAAACACAATATTAAGGAAACTAAAATAGCACACTTAACATTTGTCTAGCTTTTGAGGTACCAAAAAAATAACAAGCATAAACAAGAAATTTAGGCATTTAAGGAAAAATACAGAATATATTATACAAGAGAATACATGGTGAACATAAGAGAAGCACACAGACTAGGAACGGCGCAACGCACACACACACACAGCCAAACATCTACTACAATATATAAAATATAGACTAGTGTTTTTTTGCATCAGTTTCTTGTGATGCTTTAAGTAAGTCGTTATTTGAGTCCATCATCCAGAGAAGCAGTGATCTAATATGTGGTTCAAATATGTTAGGAGAAAAGCATTTTAAGGTCTTTGAATTGAGCTTATTGGAAGAATTGTTAAGCGGCATTTTCGAAACAAATTTAGGGGTTTTGTTTTTTCGTCAAAGAACGTGAACGAACCTTTAAAAAATTAACAGTTTGCCTCTTTTTCATGAATAAGTTAAGTATACTTTTTACCGTTTGCAAGTACCTTTTTTAGAGGATCTAAGATCAAACTGAAAATTCACTTTATTGGTTTCATATTTTTGTCACATAGCACTTTCTTCCACTATACTTTGTCTATCTAGAATGGGTTTGAATTGTTCACATTGTTAACCTCTGAACAGAACCTCCAACGCATTAGGTTTAGAAAAGCGAGGATGGGGGAAGAAAGTCTTTTGAAGGCTCGCATTCTAAATAGACAAAGTATAAGCTCATCAATTGTGAAAATATGCAGCAAATGAAGATAGGCATGACTTAACAAGCTGGCATTTTGGCAAATATATGAAATTAAAATATTCCGAAAGTACCCTATTATAGAACCCCTTCATATAAACCACTTTCAGAAACTTCATTTTGTCTGAAAAGTAAATATATTTTTAGAAAATAAGCTGCATTTTATTAGCCATCAGTTAGTAATAAAAATGAAATTCTTCTAACATATTTTTAGGTCAAATACTATCACAGTTAACATCTGGACACAATGATCTCATTGCTAAATAAGGCTCTCTTAATAAAAAAAATCAATGCAAAATGTTGTTAAAATATTGATTACATAAAATGCATTTACAAAGGCACACCGCAGATTGCTTGAAAACACTAAATGAAAGTACACATTAAAATTTAATTTCTCTCTTTTACTAGAAATTTGTGCCACCAATCTTATTAAAATTTAAGTAGAATGACATAAGTAAAAATGGGAGCCAAATAATAGAATAATATGGCTAAACTTTACATGCATTTAAAAAGAAGCCATTTATCAACAGTCAAGTTTGAAGATATGCAAAAAAAATAATAAATTTAAAAGATCATATTTAATTTTTAAATAAATTTTTATTTAATGATGAATTATCAGTAATGAATAATGACACTTTAATTGGTCAACTTAAAATAAAAAATTCTTAGAATTGAAATTTTCTAAATTATCTTTTGAATACTTTCTCAGAACTAAAAACCTAGAATTCAAGATCTTTAGGGTTAACTTATTCTAAGAAATATAAAAAAGATAACTCAAATTTAAAACATAAAAAACTCAACAACAGACAACTGGCTTCTTTTTCACACAGAAAAAAATATTACTCTACACCTATTTCAAAGTCATTTCATCTCTCACTCTCCAAAACCACAATCCCATACAAAAAGATGATTGTAATGCAGGACGTCAGAATTTATCGACATTATTTTGTCTATTCTGAAAGAAGTATTAAATGTCACTACAACTAGAGTCGAGAAAATGTTCTCGGAAACTGTAGCGCTTGCTGCAATTCTTATCCACACAATCTGTAGCGCCAGTTATGCTCTTAATGAAAGAATCCAGCACTGGCCTGTTGCTTTTTTATGGAACAGATTATCTTGTGTGTTTCTACCGACTGGATGAATCCGTAAAGAATTAGGATTCGCAGCTGGACGATTGTTCCTTTTCTTCGTTTCTTTTCACTTGTGGACTTGGGGGGGAACTGAGGAGAGAGCTGTTATTTGATGCGATGGAGTTTCTTGGAGATTGGTCTAGTGCGACCTATAGAAACAAAAAATATACCATTAGGTTCTAGACTTGGAATTAACTAGGTTAGGTTAGGTTTTGAATTATCGTCGCACTAGAGGACTATTGGCGACATATTTTAGAACCACAGTCAGGTGACGGAATTACCTAAGTATAAGCTAGGTGAATGTAGTTAATATGTGAACTACATTCTGAACTAATCTTGAATGTAAATTTTAGTTCGTCTACATAGGTTTCTTGGTCTCCTTGGCGAATCATAAGATTTTTATTTGCATTTTGTAACACATAAACATTCAATAAATTGATTGATTGAAGTATAAGTACACTTCTTGCCGACCTAAGTTGGGTAGATAGAAATATGCTTCGGAGAAGATCCTTCTGCAGATGTAAAGAGTTTCATAAATTATATGTGAATCCATCCAGAAAACATGTTTAAACGATAAACTTCGTAAAAGGTATAACAGATTTTAATATTATTTGAGAAAATTACTAATTAGGCAATTTTATCAGAATGAAAAGCTTATTTTGGTTAATTCAGATAACTTTTAACTGAACTGATAACTGTATTCAGATCACTTTACATGTAAATATTACCCTACGAGAGTTTTCAACTAACGGACCAATTGCGCTTTTCCCTACGCCTTTTTACTTTAAAAGTCAAGTGGAGTTGAATTATTGTCATACTAGAGCTACACGAGGATATTAGCATAGGGCATTGCAGGCCACAGCTAAGTGACAAGCCAACAACTGAGTAGACACTAAACACATTTTTGAGGAACAACATCATATACTTTGGAGCAGATTTAAAGTGCACTACCTTCGCTTGGGGTATTATTAGTCAGACTTTTCAGCTGGGCACACTGTTTATAGGTCGTCAGTTATTTAAGCAATGCATAGTACATTCGGAGGGATTTTTTAACATTTTGAAATCTCAATTTCAGCCCTGCAATAATTAAAGCCATGCCAATACTCACATCTCGATGGCCAGTAGAGCTGTTACCGGAACCAGCAGTATAGAAACTGGACGAATGGTCTTGAGAGGAGACTGAACCATCTGGAGATATCACTGGCATCGAACCTACGGGACGATTGGACAGCTTGCCTGTAAAATAGAGATCTAAAAGTAAGAACCGACATTGTTAACCCTCTAATGCATACTGTTGCCATATGGCAACAAGTAACATAATCCACTTTATTCTATAAAAGTAGAGCTCCCTTACGACAAATTTGTGATTTTCCATCTATTACATACCCTTTTGAAGTTTTAGTAATAACCCTCACAGATAATAGTAGCAAAAGTGTATTCAAAATTAAAGAGTGAAGTTATTAACTGTTGTGAAATTATGTCTTTGGCAGGATTCAAAGCATAATAATATTAGTACTAAATACCAATAAATTGTTTTAAAAAATTACTTGTAGTTAAAAAGGGTTATTTTAAAATATATTTAGTAGTTTTCTAATCATTCTTATCAAAATTTAATTTTGTAGTTGGTTTTTGCCATATGACAAAAATTTTAAAATTGAAATTATTTACATTCCAATGCAGTTGATTTTTTTTTCAGTATTTTTTTCATAATGTACGAGTATTAAAGATACCAATATGTTTTTTCGGGATGAAAAAAATCATGAATTACAGGGTTAACTTACTTCTTTTAGAATAAAATTAAACGGAAAAATAGCTTTTTTAACAATTCAAATAGCATACCTGTTAAGAACAAACTTTTGCTTTTTTCGTCCTGTGGCAAAGAATTTTGCTTGAACTGAAACATCAAAAGTTGAATATGAACATTTCAGAAATAATTGGCTGTTAATGAAGTTTTAAAATAAAAAAAACTATTTCAAATTAAAGTTTAAACAAAGTATCTCAAGGCATTAACTTTCATTATTCAATAGAAAAAATTATAATAACTTTATAACTAGAGCAAAAATAGCATACTTCAGTTCAGTAGTTATGGTACATAATTTATTTACTGTAAGTTATGAGATTAAAAAAAAACTTTAATTAAACTTGGATTGATCAGGGTACAGACAAGTAAGGAGATTTTACATCTACTAAATAGAATACATATATTTAACAAAAATCTTGCAAATTCATTATTTCATTCAACAATTTTAATATTGAAACTCCAGAATAGATTTTTTGCCCTATCAATCGAATTCAATCCCTATCATCGAATGCTTAAGAGTGAGCAATTAAATGCTTGAACATAAATTGAGAGAAAAAGAAGAGAGATACAAATCATTAAATTTCATTTGGCACGATATTATAAATGGTGGGTTCAGAATACAAGTAAACATGCCCACTTTTCGGCATTTTCGTGTTAGCAGCGCAATTGCATACACCAGGGTTGCCACACTATTTGGTAAAAAAAATCAAGGACTTTTCAAGGATATATTTTTCCATTTTCAAGGACTGGATTTTCAGAGATGCACCTAAATTCCCCGATAGTTTTTAAAAACTAATTTAGAAAACGAATAAGAGCTTTCTAACCTTCAAATAAACTTAAATACGTGTTATAAAATAACCATTTAGCTACCAAAAAGACTTGTGAAGAACGGCGCAAGGAGTGATGGAAAAGTAACTAAATTTTCGTTACTTTGTTACCAATAAAAGCAACCAACTTAAAATTACAGTTACTTCCTGAAAAATCTAATGGCATTTCTTGGAGTTACCGAAAAAAAGTAACTACTGCAAGCAATACTTTACTCCAATCCATAAAAAAACGGTCTCACTTCAAGATAAATTCATCGGTCCTATAAATTAAGGACTTTTCGAGGTTAATAATGTTTTTCAATTTTTTTCAAGAACTTTTCAGGGTTTTCAAGGTAATCCTGATACATTAACTATGTAGAATTTCAGAAAGTCTAGTTCCACTAGATATTCTGCGTTAAAAATATTTTTAATTGCTGCTGGCTAATGTCTTTAACTTTATACCTCTGCAGCACAAAGAAGCCTTTTATAGATTTTGTTCACTTGTAATATTACAAAAACAAATACACCAAACATAAATATTGTCATTTTAGTTTAAAATAAATATCTAAATACCTGTGTTTTAACCTGAGGAAGGTCAACCAATTTCTGCAGCTGGATACCAACTCCTGGGCCCATATGAGAAATGTGGTTGAAATTTGTTGGACCGGATATGAGCCTAGATCGCCTATCAACATTTCTGAAATGAATAGATTAGTTTAGAGATAGCTATTATTAGTTAATTGTATATATTAATGGATAAGTTCTACAAAGAGTTGTATTAATTAACTTTCAAACCCCTGCAACTTAACAGTGTTGCAAAAATATTAGGTGGTGAAAGAATTTCACATTATTTGTACATTTAAAGAATTAAAAATATAAATGTATAGACGCTTTAGCTATTTAAATGCCATAAAAAAATGAAGAACAAAATTGCAAAATACAAAAGAGTAGGCACAGATGTAATAGTATTGCTAAGTTGTACCAATTCCAAAACTCCATTTACAAAATGCTACTATCCTAAAACACATGAGGCACCAAAACCAGAACAGAGAAATGTCTATAGTTTCTTTTTTAACGTGATCCTTCTCCAGTTAGTCTTGCTTTTACAGGACTATTACCTTCATCTTATATAAAATGTCATACTGATCCTTCGAATGGATGATATTTAATTATATTCTTTACGGATTCTATTTTTGTGAATTTTAAAATAATTTTGCAAAAAATTAAACATACTTGACTGTAATGCTAAAATACCTTCCAATATTATTTGAATTATAGTTTAAACACAAAAATAACAAAAGAATACATTTTTGGTGCAAAATAAATAATTTATTAATAAAAGACAATTAAAAAGAATTTTTCTACCAGTAAGTCATGTGGTGATAAACATGCTGCTGATTTTGCTGACATCACTAGTAAGTATAAACAAACTGGCAAGATGTTTTTGTTGTGATTAAACTTGATTTAATGTAATTTACTATAAAATAAGAATTATAAAGAGAATGGAAAGCGGTTTTACAAAAGCAGAAGTATGTTTATACTTCCTAGTGACGTCAGATACCATGTGACAGCCATGAAATAATTTCACTTGCATTTTTCGTCCGAATTTTATAATTAATTTTTTTCATAATTTTTAAAAAAGAAAAGTCATATTTTTCTTCATACATACACTTAGTTTACAATGCTAAAAACATTAAAATACCCTATTCATACAACTTAATATATCCATCTTTTGATCTTAAGAAACCAACAGAGACTATTCTCAACTCACCCCTTGTTAGACTTGTCATTCTCCCGCACCGAAAACCGTCTCCTCACCCGGTTTAGCATGGCCCTTGACTGCCGGTTCTTGCTCACCGGGTGAGATTCGGGCACGCATACCCGGTTGGTACGGTGGAGGACATTGTGAAGGTACAGAATGTGGGGGAGGTCGGTAGCTAGAGAGAAGCAGAGGAGGCCTGAACGACACAGGGGGCGGGTCTGGAAAGGAAATTATTGAGGGAGGTTAGGTTTGAATTGTTGTTGAACTAGAGCTACAAGAGGGCTATTGGCGACAGGGTCTTATTTTAGAACTGTTGAACTGATAAATTGAAGTTGACGAAGTGACGAAACAGGAAATTAATTTGATCAAAGTAATTCTTTTGATTAAAATAAACAAATAATTTACAATTAAAGTTCAAAAGTAAAGTTATCTAAACAGTGGACGTTTTTGCCATGTTGTCAACAGTTCACCGGCGCCTCAATTCAAATCACATTCAAAGCTAAAAAAACGAAAGAGAATGAGAAATTCTAAAGCCGAAGCTAAAATATACCGCTAAACAATTTCAAAATAAAAAATACGCTATAAAATGCAGTCATAGATGTCATCACAATTCCCTCATAAATACATAAAACCTTTTAGCTCATTTGGTGCGTTTGGGGAAATAATTTGGCATGAAAATAGAATAGCTACAAACACACTCATTATACAGCACTATCACAATGACCTTCAAACAACCAAGGTAATTGAAAGTAAAAATATATGTTCCCAATACAGCTTGCACCTGTTTTCATTAAAACTAAACCAATCAATAAATTAGCAATACCTTTTTCACAGTTAAAGTTTGGAGCCATTCTCCAGTTGAGGCCTCAAAAACATCAACATGAGTGTCACTATATACACTTAGATATCCATCCGTGTAACCTGAAAAAGAAACAACAAATCCTTTAATCTCATACAAACACAATTCTATCTAAAAAGAAAACTGTTACTAGGAAAAATCTATTCAATGTGCTCCTAAATTTTCTTTAAAATAAGCCATGAATTTGAATGAACCAATCCAAACAGGATTTGAAATTAAACAGATTTCAATTTCTTACTTTAGAATTAGGAGATAATTGTTTATACTTTGAATATTTATAGTAGTACATATGTTTTTTTGCTAAATCTTTTTCTTAAAAATTTAGTTAGTATCATCCAAGGGAGAAATATTGGCACAAGGTTTCCCCAAGCTATTAACTTCTCGCTAAATACTTTTCTTAAAAATATGCTTGCTTTTTTTCAATTAGTGCCAACTCTATGGGTAAAATATAATTCTAGTAGGAAGTCAGGAATAGGATGCTTGGGCCCAAGCTATCCTAAAAGTGATCCTATTTGACAGCAAGTCTGTAATTTACTTAAACAAAGTACCAACAAAAATCTTCAAGTGAACCATCGGTTCCCTAGATCAAGGTAATTTCAGTTCATAAACAAAAAAACAAGCGTTTATTTCTTAGAACCACAGATTAACAAGTCATTAAAAAACTCTATTTACAAAATTCCAACTATTTTTTACAAGAACAAAACATTAACATCATTGCTATGTTCCGTTGCTATTGGAGAAGTTGTAGCGATTCTCAAACACGTTTTCCAGATGAATATCAAAAATAATAATCATTACAATTAATTAAGATAATTCTTTTACGAACTCCAACAAAGCCCTTATTAGAAAAGTAAGTCATTAATAGCCCTGAAGCAATATTTTTTTAAAAATAATTAGCAATGTACTTATCTAGAATTAATAAAAATATAACATTCATTGAACTATCATAAACAAAAGCATGTAATAGACATGTTAATTAATATGAAATAAAACATCAACTTACTGACAGCTTCTGGAGGTGCAGGAAACATAAGTTCCTTTTCTCTACTTTTTCTTCCAAAGCCATCCACATAAATACCCAATTCTGTTTTGAATACAAATGTAGTTAGTTTCTATAAGTATTTTTATTGCTTTAGAATGCTGAACACAGGCAATACATACAAATGCAACTTTATTAAAGAGTTCTTTAAAAATTAATCAAAAGTTATATCATATCCAAATAATTAATGACAAGTAACATTTATCAATGTTCTTAAACTTTAAGCAACATTTTTTTCATAATTAGTAATACACTTATCTAGCATTAATTAAGTACATAATCTTTACATAGCATTAATAAGTACAAAGCATTATAAGTACATAAGCTTTATTCGCGAACAATATTGTCCTCATATTAACTCTGTTATCAAAAATATTTTGAAACTTAAGGAAATATTTGGGGCTCCAAAACAAATTTTCAACTTTATTAAACACCTGAAAATAAGGGAAGGTAGGTTTTTTTCTTGTTTTCTCTTAAAGTATGAATATTTTAATGCAATGATATTGTTATCATGAGCCCCCAGGACAAAGCCAGAAATGCAATAAGGGTGCAGTAGCTTCCATTCAGCACAATGCCTACACTCCATGCCAGTCTAACTTGCGTAAAAACAAAGCGTAAAAAAGCAGAGGGAAAAGCGCGATTGGTCCGTTAACTCTTGTAAGGTAATATTTACATGCAAAATGATCTGAATACAATTTAACCTAGATACACTTTTTATACAGATAAAATTGCCAAATTTTCTCAAATATTATTCAAATCAGTTAGAACTTGAACAAAATTAATGTTTTAAACATGTTTTCTGGATGGATTCACCAATAATTTGTGGAACTATTTACATGCGTGGAAGGATCTTCTCTATAGCATATTTCTATTTACCCAACTTATATTGGCAAGGAGTGCAGATGTTATTCCAATGCAGATTAAATTTTTAGTTATTAACATTTTAAATATACCTTTAATTAAAATTTTTAATGAAAATCTTCAAAATGACGTATCCTACTTGTCTGTGCGACTTGCTGTTTGTTCTGTGAAAGTGGGTGACAGACGGACGGACTGAACGATTGCAATACCTTCCACTTTTTACATTATAAATGTAGTGTGGAAGCTAAAAGCAACTTATAAAATGCAAATTAAAGATCTTAAAAAACATAGTCGTTTTGCGTTTTTCATTTACAGTCTTTATGCACTGAAGACGGGACTACATTTATGTCACGACATGGCTATATGCTTTTTTAACTTTTCATTTACATTTATAAGTTGCTTTTTAAACAATTACACTAGAAGCATTAGAAAAGCGGTTAAAATTATATAATGTGGATTAAAGTTTAACATACTTAATAAATCCACTTTCCTTTTTAAGTAAAAAACAATTCAATTATTGTTGATAGACAAATACTTACGGGAAAATACTAATAGGTACTCATTGTTCGGCAGTTCTACCACAAGATAGGGGTCCATGAGGTTATGTGCGAAGAAAGATAGATCAGTGCAATCAGTGTTCACAAGAGCTGGAAAAGTATAAAATGGAAATTTGAACTAAAGAATAATACAAAAGTAGACAAATGTAGATTACTATTTTTTTTATATAAATTTGACAAAATAAGAGCACAAGATTAGAATAGAGAAAGATGTCATTTTGAGAAAGGTTTTTTATACATAAAAAATTACCTTTAGTCAGCTTAATTTTATCAAGTAAAGTTCAATCTTAAGCTAATAACAGCTCATTTTAAAATGAGTTCATCAATTACTAACCTCAATTATCCTTCACATTACAAGGATATTAATCCTTTATTTATGAATAAAAAAATGGTTTAGCAAAATTGTTTAAATTAATCTCCCAAATTATTTAAGACAAAGAGTCCAATAACAAGTTTAAAAAGTAACAGTAAGACATTTTATACCACAAACTAAGGCCAATTCTTATACACAATTTATTTTAAAGGAATATTAATCGTCCAGTAAACATAAACAAATATTTATTACAAAAAAAAAATATAAAGTACTCTAAAAATTATTGCACACTACAAATTAGACTTTATAATACCCCTCAGCATGTGAATTGCAAATAATTTAATTTAATTGTAACATATATAAACTGCAAATTAACCCCCCAATGCATTAATTTTTATTTTCATCCCCAAAATATATATATGTATCTCTAATACTCAAACATTATGAGAAAAATACTGAAAAAAAATAACTACTTCAGAATTTAAACAATTTCAATTTTAAAAAAAATTCCATATGACAAAAACCAACTACAAAATTCCAATTTTGATAATAATGACTAGAAAACTACTAAATATATTTCAAAATAACTCTTTTTAACTGTAATTAATTTTTCAAAACAATATATTTGTATTTAGTAATAATATTATTATACTTTGAATGCTGCCAAAAACGCAATTTCACAACAGTTAATAATCTCACTCTTTAATTTTGAATACACTTTTACTACTGTCATCCATGAGGATTATTAGTAACTAAAACTTCAAAATGGAATGTAATAGATGCAAAAAAACACAAATTTGTCAAGAGGGAGCTCTAATTTAATAGAATAAAGTGGATTGTGTTACTTGTTGCCAAACGGCAACAGTATGCATTAAAGGGTTAATAAAAGCACTTACAAATAGGAGGGCTATCGTCTAACACGGAATATAAGTGGAAAGCCGATGGCAACCCTACACACAGCCTGTTGCCTACAACATCCAGAGTTATTGCAGGTACAGGCAAGCATATCTCTTTTCTCCGGTGATGTCTGCCTTTCGTTCGGTTTACTTCGTAAACTAACACCTACACAGAATTGAATAAAAATACAAGTTTATATAAAGAGAAAAAAAAATCTATCATAAGTAAATCAATAATAAAGTGGTACAATCAAAATCTCTGAAATGCATTAAGATGTTAAAAATGTATTTCTTGTTACATAAAAATAGTGCTGAAAATATTTCACACATATAAAGGTGGAAATGCCTAGTACAGTAATCCCTCGATATATCGCGCCCTGTATCATATCTCCCGATTGTCCCCCTGTTTTTTTAAAACATACTTTCCTTAAAATCTATTCTAATATTGGTAGCTAAATTCATCTAATAAAGGTGAGATGCAGTTAATAAAGGTTTTTCGAGAAAAATCAAAGCAGCCAACTTTAGATGAATTTTTTGCTAGAAAATGAGTGAAATATTATAGTATTACCTGCACAATAATGTGTAATGTATAAAGAAATTAAGAAGAAGTCCTTTCTAAATTTTTGCTTCTTTTTTAGAGATTTAGTTTTATCTTTCAGATGCATACTGAGCTATAGTTTAAAAACTTTGTTATAGTTTAAAATCAAAAGTCTAATATTTATCAAGTTGCTGGTTATATCGTGCATTTGTATATGTCACGGTTTTTTGCTTGTTTCCCTGGAAGAGCGATATAACGAGGGGTTGTTGTATACACAATTCTTAATAAAGTTAGTAACCAGCTGAAGTTAGTAACTCTTAGTAAAGTTGGTAAAGCAGTTAGCTTTTCCCTTTTATATTTATTCTTCCTTCACAATAACACAGAAAAGACTTCACAATAAAGGTTTAAAAAAACAGTAATTGCAACTCTAAAATAAAGCTGTTAATGTAATGTAATCCTTATAAACGAATAATTATTTTATCAAAAAAGTTTATAAGAAATTTAACAATGGAAATATTCAAGTCAACTTTTTCTTAGGAATAGGAAACTTCTTATGAAATAATTGTTTTTGAAATCTAAATAATTTATGATATTTTATTATCAATTAGCCAATAAAATGAAAAACAAATGAAAATACAAGCATTACAAATTACAAGTAAGGCAAGACACTTTGAAAACTAACACAATATTTTTCTAAATTATAAAAATACATTTATTACTGGATGAAATACTCATAACTGTGCATAAACTTAAAACAAAAACCTCCTTCTCCAATAATAAAAACATATTTAAACAAAAAAAAAACCTCATTTGCTATGTGGTAGTTGAAAGAGTATTACCGAGACAAATTTTTCTGATAAATGCAAAGCAACAGTCAATGGGGAAATATATAACAAAGGAGAAGGAAGGAAAAAAGGAAAGGGTAAAGCTAGGTTAGTTGGGATTAGCAACACACCAGAGATACACATAAACGATAAGAGCTTCATAATTAACACCATCAACACCTAAGTCGACTCCAAATGCTTAAGTCAAAGTAACATTGTGTGTTGAGCCACTGAACTTATATGTCATGATAACATAAATTTAACCTACAGTAGCCCAATCAACACAGAAACTTTATAATTTGTGTTTTTTTTTATTTACAGAATATTTTTTAAGACAGCAAGTTCCGAAAAACTATAGTTCATATTAAAATTTTAATATCGAAAGATCAATCAACATCTTATCAAGCAGACTCTCTTGAAATAAAGAGAAAAATTTCAAAACTTAAACCAGCTGTTAACCAGCATTAAAAAATATACAGTTAAAATATTGTTGCATTAAATACTTTTTATTAAAAACATATAATATTCAATAGCCCATCAATTTATACGCATGAATAGCATTTTTAAACCATGCCAAATTCCAATGAACTGTAAATAATGACTACTGCCAACCGATTGGAAATGAAGTCCTTAATGCACAAAAAAGAAAAAGGACGTAAAAGAGAATGATTGTATTACAGTAAGAATCTTACCTTCTTGGTCTTTCTCCCTAGCTGCATAAAAATAATTTAAAAGAGAGAACTAACTTATGACCAATCAGTCTGAAGATTTCATAATAGAAGTGTTTCAAATTAATATAGCCAAAAGCTAAAGTCAATAGCTTGGCCAAAGAAGTATAGAACAAGAGCAAGAATGCAAAATAAGAATAAACCCTTCCATACACAGAAAATCTATTAATAATAATTAGAGAAGACAGCACATTGGAAAATGAAATATAGAGATAACAATCCAAAAAGAAGCAGATAGACAGAGAAGAAGCAAGCAGCAAGAGAAGTTTATAAGCACAGTTGCATAGAAAGCAAGAAAAAAGGGAAGAGACATAATAATATCATTGCACAGGAAAAGGAAACTTTGGATAAATCTTTTTCCTTTAATTTACACATTATGAAAAACATAGCATTTATCAAATTATAAATACCAGATGTTCGAAAAATTCGGTGATTGGTCTCATAATTAAAAAGACACGCTGGTTAGGATCTTGCACTCACACAGACGCAGTGAGAAAAAAGTTGTCTAGAGCCATCTAACAGCCATTTTATGACAGATAAGAGGAAGCACAGTTTAACTCAGTCTGTGTGAGAAAGATTATGTTTGTGCCTTGCTCCTTGTCACAATGACAACGTTTTGCTTCAAGTTAGGCAAAACAGCGACGAGACACATGACATGTTAGTGAAAGTTTATGGTCAGGAAACAGTGAGTAAAAAACGTGTTTATGAGTGGTTTCAACGCTTTACAGATGGAAAGGAGAATCTCAAAGATGAGCCATGGTAGGGGCGCCTTAAAACAAGCACAACTTCAGACCATTTTGAGCCACTCATATACACACTTTTTACTCACTGCTTCCTGACCGTAAACTTTCACTAACATGTCATGTGTCTCCGTCGCCCTATTGCCTAACTTGAAGCAAAACTTTATGTTTATGCGTTGCTCCACGTCACAATGACAATCTTTCTCACACTGACTGTTTTAAACTGATCGTAGCTAGCGCTTCCTCTGATCTGCCGTAAAATGGCCATTAGATAGCTCTAGATGACATTTCTCTCACTGCGTCTGCGTGAGTGCAAGATCCCAACCGGCATGGTTTTTTAATTATGAGACCAATCATCAAACTTTTCGAACACACCTTGTATATAATTATTATTTGCTTTCTTTTTAGAAATGTGAATGTTAACTCAAAAGAAATAATTACAACTACCACATAGTAACATTTACCACATATTATCATTTAAAAAAAAGGCTGAAAGCTTAGAACCTTAAAAGTGGAAATAACTAAATATTAGAAGGATAAGTTTGCTAAACTAATTTTTTGCTGCATATTAGAAAATTTTAAAACAAAAGTATTTATTTATCCAACTACTTTCTTTTAACTGTTTATTTAAATTATTAATTTTGAACCATATAAATAACTAGTAAAAGCGAGAATTCTTTAAAATTCTACTTGATCATAAAATTGTATTTTTGATAACCATGCCAAATAAACTAATATTATCTTCTTTTTTTTAACTTTAGAGAATACTATGGATTACAATTTGAATAACTAGAATTCCTAATCTTGTTGTAGACACTAACTATTATACCAAAACCGAGCTTAAGTTTGCAGCAGAGAAATGTACTGAGCGGAGGAAACTTGGCAAACAACCCGGCTGGCGCCGCAAAATCGCGTACTCTGATTGGCTGCTCCTTTCGACCCTGATATTCGTGCGCCCTGTTACGTCAAAATCGAAGGAAAAAAATAATTAAAATAACACTCTAACTGAAACTTAACTAATAAAAATAATTTATGTCTTGAAATAACAAATAAATTTGTTTATTGAATGTGAAATACCTTTATGTATTCGATTCTCGCACTCAAAAATGAGAACTATTTACCCTTTTTCTCGTAGAACATTTGTATACTGCAAACTTAAGGTCGGTTTAGGTATAGCAAAAAGGTTACTTCTAGAAAAATTAAATACAATATTTTTGAAAGTAAGTTCCTGTTTTATTTTTATAACTCATCTGCTTTTTTCTGAATATTTTTAATTTAGAATTATCCGAAGTTACAAAAACTTTGTAGGATGAAATACTACCTTGCATGGAAGTACCAATTTTAAATAAACAATACCGTTCACCATTTGGGGATAAACATACTTTTTTTAAAGGACTGTTTTTCTTTCACCAACGCAAATTTTTAAGCTATAAACATAATATTTTTTTGCTAATATTTTTCCAAATTTAAAATGTAACCCTTTACTATAAAAACATTTATGTTAAAAAAAATAATAAAAGAAACAAAATTAAAATCCCAGTCACAAAAAAAAAGTCTTGTCAATTTGCATATCCCTCAGCCGACCCGGCAGCCCGGCGGTTAGGGAGCTAGCCTATGGAGCTTCTGGTTTTGGGTTCGAATCCCGGTAAGGCATGGATGTTTGTCGGTAGATGTTATTTATCTATGTGTTTTGTGTTGCCCTTTCTTTCTGTGTCTCTTGTGTCTGTGTCACTTTTGGCGAGTGGGGTTACGGCTATAAAGCCTATGCTCTTCCCTTCTAGAGGGCACATTCACAGTCTTTTGCATATCCCTCAAACGGTTAAATAATCTCCAACTACAACACTGTTTTCACAGCCCAGTTTAGAATAAAACCCTCAATACAAAAATATTTTTGCTTAAAAAAAGTCTTAACAAAATGAAATAAAAACTAAAATCTCAATCCTTAACCAAACCCTCGCCATTGAGCCAGAAAGGAAACTAGAGTGAAGTGTCAGCGAGGCGAAAACCTACTTGCACCCTTTTGAGGGAACAGGGCAGAAAAGGACTATTTTCCCTAAACTTGTATGCAATGCTTGTATGGGACCCTCTATCATATAAATTTGGGCTCCTAAATGTATTTTAACATTTTTAATTCGAAAGAAATTAACTTTCTTTCACTTAAAATTCCTATTTTTTCAAGAAATAACCATGTGGATAACTAAGAACCAGCGAAGACAAACCCAATATCGAAATAGGCAAGTTTCTACCCTCCTTGCCAACCCAATTTGGGTAAATAGAAATATGAGATGGAGAAGATCCTTCCACGGGTGTAAAGAATTCCAATAATTATGTTTGAATCCATAAAGAAAACATGTTTAAAACATTAATTTCGTTTATGGTCTAACAGATTTGAATATTATTTCACAAAATTTGGCAATTTTATCAGAATGAAAAGTGTATTTTAGTTAAATTGTATTCAGATAATTCTGTATGTAAATATTACCTTAGAGTTTGCAACTAACGGATCAACCACGCTTTTCCCTCTCCTTTTTACTCTTTGTTTTTAGAGTGTAGGCACAGAGTGTGGGTTTTCTGCCCCGTTCGTTTCTACTGCAATGCCGGAAATTCCTTCGTGTTTCGTTATTGAACCGGCTCGTTTGCTGCCCTGTTCAATGAATCACACACCTCACTCCACTTTTCTTCTAGCTCAAAGTATCCCGCAGACAGTTACATTATCCCAAACAACCAAAACTGTTCCCACAGCTCATTACCTGTTTCTTGATTGCTGTACAGAAGAGATACATGGAAGATCCTCCATTGTTAATGCACATGGTGC
This sequence comes from Hylyphantes graminicola, assembly GCA_023701765.1. Lineage (NCBI taxonomy): Eukaryota > Metazoa > Arthropoda > Arachnida > Araneae > Linyphiidae > Hylyphantes > Hylyphantes graminicola. Next base: position 43,590,655 of record CM043112.1, read on the forward strand.
AGAATGTGATGCAGCCCTTGGTGTCTGGTACCTTTGTCCATTCTACATCTTGGCCATCAAGAGCGCCAACTGGTATCAGTCTCAGGAAACGCTGTTTACCTGGTGGTTGTATTGTGTATTTTAAAGATTGGTATAGTATCGAATTAACCTCTTAGGATCCGAGCAAAATCCTAAATGTATATTTTTAAAAAAACATACTTTTCATACAAATATATGCCAAAAAGTACGTTTTGCAGACATTTAAAAAAAAATTATGTTTAATAGTTACTGAGAGACATGCCTTAAGTGCTAAAAATACGTATTTTTGTGCTATAAATGCAAAACAAAAGGCTGTATCACTTATTTGTAGTTTATATTTCATTTTAACATTGTTTTTTATGCAAAATGCCTTGAAAAAATTAACTACTAAAAGAACTTTGTGTAAAGTTAGAAAAAAATTAATATTTTTTTAATAACTAATATTGTATTGACCCTTGTTCAACTTCACTTTTTTTATAGAAATAAATGACTGATACCTGTAGTCAAAGGCTGAAAACTGATACTTAGATCTTCCTCTATCGTAGGTCAATTTTGGAACTAATTAACGGGTTAATTTTTGTGGGGAAGGTTTTAAAAAATGTCCTCAAATGGGGACGCCAAGTCGCAAGAGGTTAAACTTGGTTGTCAGAATTAAATTAAAAGGCTAAGGAGTCTCCAAACCAAAATCTGTGTTAATCAAAAGAAAATAATATTTTTCTAAGCCAAAATTACTCCAGCACTTTATTGAATATTTTTACAAATGGGGGATTTTTTTAAGATAAAAGTAGATGGTTTGCAGAGCTCTATAATGTCAACTTTTAAAATAGGTTTGAATTTTTTTTTTAATTTTTCAATAAATAATAGTACAAAAAAAATTTCACCAATTTTTTAAAAAAAAATACATATTTAATAATCTAATCATAATATTTTTAAAGTGATAATTAATTTTTATTAAAAGACAATTAGTTAAATTCACACTGATTAAAAGACATAAAAAAGTATAACTTACCAGCAATGGCAAGAAGCAACTGTTCTTCAGCAATATATTCAAGCTGACCAACTTTCTTGCCATCACCAATACGTGCTATTTCTGTAGGGGGAAAAAAAATTTTAATTTTCTAAACATATATAAAGATAAAAGTGATAACTTGAAAATACTTGATTACTGTTATAAGAATAAAATTATTCTTCACTAAGTTTTTAATAAGTTTATGCAAAATCATACCTTTTAAAAATAATGCTGTAACACAAGTAATAAAATATTTAAAATACAAACATTTGATTAGACATAACATTGATTGTACTTGAAATATTTCATTGTACTTAACCGGAAAGAAAATCTATGTTGTAAATTTAAATATAAATTTATTTTTATGTATTATTTATTATAAATTAGTAAATAGCTTACCTTCCCTATCCAAATCTACACAATATAAGCCTTCCTCTGTTCCTAAAACTATCCTTTCAGGATCTACAAAAATAATGCACACAAATGAACAAAATAGTATTTTATTAACTAAATGCTAAAAAGTTTTCACAATAAATTTAATTAGCAATAATAAGAAATTTCAGTAATTACTAATTGTATGAATTCTAATATCACTACCAAAGAAGTTTTCACAAACACACATAGATTGTAGTCTAAATTAATTGACCAACATTTTTTTTTTGTTGTTTTTTTACATTATCATACATATATGCATTTACTAGGACAAAGAAAATTGATTTTTAATTAGAATTACAATGAGTTTCTTTTCTTTGATATACTTTTATATATAATAGACATATTTACTAACAAAAAAAAGTAGTAACTAAATCAAAAAGTAATTTCATTCCTAGCATTTCATTTTATTTAAAATTAATTTTCATTAATTCTTTAAAGGGCACCTTTGTTTCACTTATTCAAAACAAATTAGTATAGATTGTCAGATAAATATATTATTCAAGCTGTCAGATACAATGTAATAAAAGTATTAAATACATAAGTCATTAAATACAGGTTTAGCAAAAATTAAAAGTTTACCTATTACAGCAGCAGAAGTGGCACCTTTAATTAAGGTAAGAGTGTTATCTAAAATTTCTTTTGCTTGAAACACCTAAAATATTAAATAAGAATTATTATTATTATAATAAACCAAACAGAATAAAATAAGCACAATTTAAATCTTGCTTACTGTTTTAGAAGACAATTTGTTTCTGCGCAAAATGCGATGGAGTTCATTTAAAGCATCGACCCACTTTGACTTTTCGCTTTCTTTCTCGACCATCATGAGAGTGTGGTTCTTAAGTCCAGGTGGGTTCAACATTGATGTCGTTACCTAAGAAAGAATTATAATTTTATATAACAGGGTTGCCACAATTTTTGATTAAAAAAACCAAGGACTTCAAGTATATATTTTCCTATTTTCAAAGATTGTATATTCGAACATGCAACACCTAAATTTCATGACAGTATTTAAAAATTCATTTAGAAAGTAGTAATAAGACGACAAATTGGGTTAAGTGCATTCTTATTTTGTTGATAGCAATAATGTTTGGTTGCAAGCTCTTTGAATATTGATAGAGAATTAACCCTCTAATTCATACTGTTACCGTTTGGTAACAAGTAACATAATCCACTTTATTTTATTAAATTAGAGCTCCTCCTAGACAAATCTGTGTGTTTTTTTTATATAATACATTTCATTTTAAAGTTTTATTTACTAATAATCCTCATAGATGACAGTAGTAAAAGTGTATTCAAAATTAAAGAGTGAGGCTATTAACTTTTGTGAAATTACGTTTTTGGCAGTATTCAAAGAATAATAATATTATTACTAAATACTAATTAATTGTTTTGAAAAATTAATCATAGTTAAAAATGGTTATTTTGAAATATTTTTGTAGTTTTCTAGTCATTATTATCAAAATTGGAATTTTGCAGTTGGTTTTTGTCATGTGGAAAATTTTTTAAAAATTGAAATTATTTAAATTATAATGCAGTTAAATTTTTTTTAGTATATTTCCCATAATGTGTGAGTATTAAAGATACATATATATTTTTTGGGATGAAAATAAAAATTCATGCATTAGAGGGTTAAGGATATTTCGAAAATTAAAAAAAAAAAATTAAGCAATAAATGAATAATATCAAAATCTAATAAATAAAATAATTAAAGTTTTAAAGGACAGTACTTTAGCATTTAATAACTGTTAAATTATAAAATACTAACTCTAAAAATACATGGAATATCCTTTTTGTTAGCATGGATAACATCAGATTCTAACACAGAACTGACAGCGAATTCTTCATCTCTAAAATAGAAAGAACACTTTTAATCCGATTTTTTTTTTTGGGTTTATCATTACATATTTTTAAAAAATCACTGTAAAAGTATTTTTGTAATATTTTTAAATATCTTCAGCTTAAGTAAAAGAGCTATACGTAAGGAACAAAATATAAAAAAAGTTTTGTAATGGTATCCCATATAGTTCCTTAAAAAAAATTTCCTAAAGTTAGGTAAAATAACATGGACGAGGTAGAACCATCCGACTCCCCTTAAAAACGAACTACTTTATACAATCCAAGATAAACTGAAGAGTTCCTAACATACATTAATGGAAGAAAATTATTTGGTTAAGAAATTATGCAAAAACATTTTAATATGCAGGTTATAAAGTCAATAATTAAAATCATAGCTCAAATAATTTCAGCCATTTATGGCCCAGTGGCTTAGTGGTAGTGCTTCGCATTGCCACGACACAGGTCTGGGGATCGAATCCAAGATGGGGTGAGGTTGACCCATCCTTTCATTCCTTGAGTAGGTCGGTAAAATGGTTACCAAGCATGCTTGGGAACTAAACACTGGGGGTTTTGCATGAGGTTGCTTAACTTACTGGGACATATGCCTAGCACCCCAGAGCCCTAGGTCACGAAAGCTGAAATGGGCACGGCAGAAATTGGCCCAGTAATGGGCTGTTGCGCCGAGAAGTTTAGTATCTAATAATTCACTACTAGCTTTATATACCCAGCGTTACAGGGATGTTCGTTTTTGTTCCTTAATAATGCCTAAACAGCTCTGAAATAATGAATGGTCTTAATTTGATGCTTTGCACTATGTAACGAAACCTCACAACTGGTACAAACATTCTACTTCAACAAAACTTGATACATATAGCAACCTCACATTAATTTTTTCAATAAAATTTTTCATTTCAAATTAAAATCTTTCCGATTTGACTTGCATGCTTTTACTTAATTATACTTTGTTATTTTCAAAACCAGACAGATATTTTTAAGATGTGCGGTTCCAATTCAGAACTTTAAAAAAAAAAGGAAAACACTTTTAAAGTAGTGGAATAACTTCCCCGTTTAAATCTGCATCTTTTGACAACTTTTGCATATATCTGCTTTTTGTGGTTCAGACAGATAAATTTTAGACGTACAGACAGATACACAGTCAGTCATTAATTCATAGATAAAACCTCTTAGTATAAGGTTTAATATAAGGATGGAAAACTAACTACTTTTGAAAAAGCTGTTTTCAGTCATCTAATTTCAGAAAAACATTCATGCTATTTATTTATAATTTCTAAATGTTTTTCCCAAGGGAACCTTTTAAAAATAAAATTAATTTTTAAGGGAAACCTGTAAATACAATGCATGTTGGAGGGTTTGTTGAAATCTGTTTATTTGATTCTTGGGATGCAATTTTTTTTTACGACAATAGAGAAAAAAAATGAAAGTTTGAATTTAAAAGACAATCTTACCTCATATCTAACACTTGGGAAATCCAAGTATTGGGCTGTGTGCTTTTATCTTGGGCCAAATCATATAAAAATAACTTGAAGTCGCACACCACTACAAATTGACGCATCCAGCCTTTTTTCACACCACCAACTTTAGGAACCTATGCAGAGGGGAAAAAATCAACAATTATATACACTAATGACTGAAATACACAGAGTTACTGACTGAAATATTCAATATAAATAAAACAAAGAAAATTTAACACTACAGGAATTTTATTTACCACTCAATGATTTAATACATTTAATAGTAACTATATAATACCCTAGAGAGTAATTTCAATAACTTTTAAGCATAAAAAGTTCTATGTCAGCTATCCCTAGATATGCATGATATTTTCGAAAACCTTAATATGACGTCCGACAGATAGTAGGAACTTATGTACCAAATTAAGAAGTCTGTAGCGTTTTTAGTTTGAGCTGTAGAGACGGATCTACATTCAACCCACATTTTTTAGTACAACCACACTACAACCTTCACATAACGTTCATTCTAACGTTAAAGGCAGTTTAACATTAGTGTTAGCCTTGAATATTATTCAATACATTTTTATAGTGTGAAATAATTCACCAACCTTCACATAACCTTCATATGCTGTACCAATACCTCTAGTTGGATCAATTCCGACAGGTCTTTTAACTGCAAAAGAAATACCAAATTATTTTATTTAGACAATGATAATTAAAAAATAACAGTTCTAATCTTCAAAAGAGATATTATTACACACTTACAACTAAAAAATGTTTATTGAAATTACAAAATTTCTTATCTTAAAAATAGGTACAGTAAAAAGATGCTTAGTTTCCAGTAACTTATTTTTTAAAAGGAATTATTTTTTTCGATTAGACATGCTTCATATACTAGGTTATTAAATTAAAAAATATATGATATACACTTCCTTTAAAAAAGTTCGATAAAAAATTTTAATTATAAAAAATTAGTAAAGACATTAGCCAAATGAAATTATATGTATGCCGCGGTCAACTATTTTTTTCCCCATAGTAATTCTTTCTTTAAAAGATTAAATGATAACTCAACAAAAATATAGATAAGAATAATATGAAAACATTTTATACTTTGGTCAGAAGGAACAGGACAAACAGCTGGGACTTTCTCCTGGCAAGTAACATGACAGGCAAATCCACAAACTGCAACAAAAAGTAAACATCCAAATTTAAAATTTCATTCTATTTTAAGCCCTGGTCAGACATTTACATTTCATAATTAACACTTTAATGCCCGGCCGTCGATTATTCGACGTTTTCTTCCCGGCGCGTACAAACCAGGGCCGATTAGTCGACTTATGATATTTCTGCTAGATTTGGTTAGATTAGGCCATGTTCAGTCTACGCCGCGATCCACAACTGATCTGACCGCTCTGCCTCAAGTTGTACAGTACTGTGGATCTCTCTAGATGGAGGAACGTTCAGTGGATTAGATCCGTTGGATCGAGTCAAGATCGGTCGGATCGAGTAAGGTCCGAGCCAGTTGAGTTTTGAATTATTGTTGCACTAGAGCTATTGGGAAACTGAGCGGGGAAGAGGCATATGTTCGAACCGCTACTGTAAGTTTTAAGGTCCGTAAAGTTTTAAGATTCAGGAAAATTAAAAACAAAGACTTCAAAAACATGATGTTAAGTTAACTTCACTCACCTTCACAAACCACACCTTGCCTGCACAAACCAATCATTAGGGATGTGCAATGGTTACACTTAATTGGTGAAGGGAAAGTTCTAATAAGAAATTGATGGGCTTTCGGCTGAAAAAAATATAATCATTAATTATTTAAATGAATATCTGTAGGAAGTTGGCTTAGGACACAACTTAAGTCTTAAAAGAATCAACTTAGTCTACAAAAACCGAATTAAAGAAAAAAAATCACCAACTTCTTAAAATTTAACAAATAAGTATTTAAACTAGATTATGAAATACTAAAAAAAATTAACAATGGAATTGTTTCACGGAGGATCTGGCAATAGCTCTGCGGTCTTGTTTTCTTTTCTCTCGAATTACTTTAGTTTTGGTTAAAATAGTTAGTTGGTAATCCTGATCACCTCTACCAACCAACCAAAATAAAAGTAATTCGATAGAAAGGAAAACAAGACTGTGGAGCTATTGCCAGATCCACCGTGATACAACCCCTATTACATTTCTATAAGGCCAATTATAAAGTTCCTTAGAATTTATAGGAAAGCAAAAAGAACAAAAAAACCTATGATTGTTTTTTTATCATTAAAATATACTTTAAAAAATATACAATGAAAAGAGTGGAGTGTGATCATTATGCCATCAGGAATGATATCATACATTATTGAAAAAGTGTTTATAATTTAAATAAAGCATGGATGCATGAACTAGTACCTTTGGAGTCAACAAACTAATCACAGGTCGGGAATCTATCACAGGTGAAAAGGTGAAGTTCTCCTAAATGGGAAAAGTGCTTTATTCTAAATCACTAATAAGCAGGGAAAATAATAATAAAAGCATACAACTGCAAAACTGAAATCTACTTTAACTTAGGATGTAATAAAAAATACTATAAACTGCTAACTTTCCTATTTTATATAATCAAATAATTAAACATAAGAGCTGAAATCTAATGTACTGCGTCACTGACCAGTCTGCATCATTCAAAGTCTCAACACTTTTACTTTATCAAAAAAATTCAATCTAACTGACTGGTTTTGAGTGCTGGATGGGTTTTTGGACCTGCCTGACTAGTATATAGACAAAAAGACTCTATAGTCCATTAGCAATAAATTGAATCATAAAATCTTCTCACGCTGGAGCTGGACGAAAGATTGATTTTTTGACGTCTTTGTCACGAGTGCGCATGCACGCGAGTTCAAAGCTGGATTTCTGAAGCTGGAATTTTTTAATTGCTTTGAAAGCGATATTGCAGCTGTAAGGCGCAGTTCGTTTCAAGTGAGAGAAGAAAGGTTAACTCTCTCTTGAAACTAACGGCACATGCTCAAAAGTTATTCACAACTCCAATATCGTTTTGAAAGCAATTCAAAAATACAGCTTCAGAAATCCAGCTTTGAACTTGCACGCATGCACACTCGTGACAAAGACGTCACAAAATCAATCTTTTGTCCAGCTCCAGCATAGCTCCAGCTTGAGCATATTGCTAACCAATCTTGAACAAATTTCACACAATTCTGTCTACTTCTTACATCTCCTTTGAGGGAATAAACAACACTTAGAATTCTGCATTAAGTTTCACTTGCATGCTAAATAAAAGAATCCTCAGCAGGCATTAGGATTAGACGCTGTCTTTTTATTACTCTCCCCTAGTTTACAGCAATACAACGTAATTGTATTATCAACAAGAGTTTTGATTGCCGCCACTCAACTAAACATGAACTATAGTTAGGATTTAGCATTTGGTCCCCTTTGTATGCTATATAAAGCAATCCAGAACATTTACTCACAGCGCTGGCTTCAGATGATTTACTACTCCCCCGTTCAGATGGTGGCTGGTTGTCTTCAACATCTGCTTCGTCTCCTGCCCCAGCTGATTCTCCACCGCTGTCTTCACTGCCCAGCAAACGCTGGGAAGTGTCCTTGAGAAACTGGTCAAGGAAGGACATGCGCGATGATGGCCTGTCCAGCACTGGAAGAGATTGTAGTATATATGGTAGGGGGATAGTTGGATTGTTGTTGGCTGGGTTATCGTTATAATAGAGATACTCAAGAGTTGTTGAAAATTTCTGGTGGTATGCATGTGAATGTGAGCAAGATCATGCCATTAATAGCTTCTGTAAGCATGAGCAGTGAGCAAGCAAATATATTACTCATTGTTTAAAACATTAACATTATTTTAAAGAGAAGTCTTTAACTTCTGGATAGGATGCAAAGCTTAGTACCCTTTAATCTTCCGGCAAGCTCCGCTATTTTTGAAGATAAATTCCATTACTCCTAATGCTGATATTTTAATAACAGACAAATAACAAGTTTTGCACTACAGACTATAAAAGTATATGTTGTATAATGATAAATTTTTTATGAGTTTTCTTTTTCTGTATGTTTTTACACCAATAGGCAATAAATAAAACTGTAAATAATTACCATTTAACTCCTTGTATTTCCCCTTTATTATAAGCATGTTATAAATAAACAAATATCTAACCATTAAATATGAAGTTTCCACAGAAAATTAATTCAAAAGGCCTTTGAACACTTTCAGAAGAGTAAATATTATACCAGTTATTAAAATATTTAAGTCTGGAGGTGCGGCAAAATTTCTGGAAAAGTCAAGTGGTACACAGGTCCAAAAAGGTTAGGGACCCCTGGTCTAGATACTGCAGTTAACCTGACCAGGCAGACATCTGTTTGCAGATTAAGAGAATAAGTAGTATGAAACCTTTCTGACTAATCATCCATCTGAGTTTAGCCTTTTCTCTTGGGGCGGAAAATTTTACGTCCAATTAAAGCGGCATTCAGCATAAAAAAAATATTATGAAGATACTCATATTTTTAAGAAAGAAAACAATTAAATTGCATGAAACCGTAAGCGTAATATTGTGCTAATATTTAGTAGCAAGCATAGCACCAACTGCTAGAGCAATAACACCCTCTCCTTTCGATTTGGAGGTTGAACGATAAAATATTCGAACAACATATTCTTGATCAAATTCCAAAATAAGAATTTTTTTTAAAGTAATCTTTCACCAACCGATGAGGATGAACGAAATAATTAAATCTTATCGCTAGTGAACATGCTGAGCTTGTAAACTTGTTGTTCTACTACATCAGTTGCACCTTATAAGAGCAGGGTAAATGAGGATATTATAAGTGATCTAATTATATTATATTCCAAATAAACATATTTTGCCCCTCATTCATATTCATTGTGATAATTTTAAACAACACATACCTCCCATTTGGGGAGAGATAGCTAACCTAGCTATCTCTCCCCAAATGGGAAAATATTGTGACAGGTTTGGCAATTTGATTGTGGCAAATCTTTAAATCTGGCTTGGATGGTAATATAAGAGTTTGGATTGGATTAAGGTTGCAAAGGAAAACCTTGGCAAAAGGCAGCATAGGTTAACAAAGATTAAGTCTTTTCTTGAGAACTAAACATTAATTGTATTACTTTCTGCATATCTAAACAAAAAACAATAAATAAAAGCTAAACTATGTGTGTATAATAAAATTAGATATATTACCATCTATAATTAGTTTTTGATCAGTCTCCCCTGATGGTGCAGCAAAAATAAAGAGATAAATATATAGCATAAGTAATTACATAATATAATGATAACATAGTATAAAAGTAAGATATAATTTTGAACAGTAATCTAAGCTACACAAAAGTTAAAAGTTGATTTTGTACACATTTCTGTTTGTGGAAATTATGTTCTTTTAATAATCTTTAAGGACTAAATTTTAAAAAAAAAAATAAGGACTTATTTCTGATCCAATTTTTAAAAAAAATATAACGATTGCCAAGATTTACACATAACCTTGTACCTGTAAGGTAAACTATGGATACATTTTAGCGTTTTCTACTTAATTTTGGTTCGATAAGTAGAACCTGAACTAAAAAATTTATGCTAAAAATGTCACTATAAGTTAAACACGATTTATTTAATATTTATTATTAACTATTTAATGTGCAAAATAGATCCAATTAGTAAAAATAAAGTTGGCATAACTTATTAAGAAAAAAGATTTATAATGAGAGTACAAAGTGTAAGATAAGAAAGACTACTCCACCTAAGATAGGAACACACTATTCAATGTTAGTAATTAGTTACAGTCAAAACTCTTTAACTTGAACTTGAATTTGAATAATACACCATAATAGAATTTCATGTTAATCACCAGGTGAACTTTGGACTTAATAATTAGTGAAGTGAATGCTAAATCATTGATAATTTTTACCAATACATAATAATGAAGTTGCTTAATGAAAAACTGCCAATTACGAGAAAAATAAAATCAATCTTATTTTATCAAATGTTTGTCACTGATATGGGTATCATTAAAAATATAGGTAAAAACAAACAAAAAAACAGTATATTTAGTTCATGTTCAGCCCGATTTAATGCAAAAGTATTTAAAGTAACACATTATTTAGCTTGAGCACAAAGTGTATTAAACTGTTAAGCAAGTACATGTTTACAAGTTTCGACTGCATTTACTTTGTTAAGGTAATAAAGTAATGAAAATATCAAAGATTGTAGGATAGAAGTATTAGAATATTAGTAAAGAATTACCATTTTGACATGGAACATCCACAATATCGGGAGCTATGTTAGTAAGAAAAGGTTAACAATTAGTAAATATGAGAAGAAAAGATTAGGTTCAGTTAGTGATATTAATATAATACACATTAATGGATAAATATAACCCTTAAAATAAAATTATTTTGAAGTTTTTAAGTTTTAAATGATAACAAAGAAGCATTTATTTTCAAAAAATTTATCTAAAAAGTTTTGCATCAATATCTTTAATGGTTATTTGTTTACAACTGGTATATATAATTGCCAACATTTTCATATTATATATTATTTTCGAAGAACTTTAAACTAAGGAAACTTAACAAAATTATTGAGAAATAACAATTATTAATAAATATATCATATATAAGCAATAAAGCATTCAAGTTCATACAATTCTACCTTCAAGACACGACTTCTACACCATACAAAAATTAACATATTTAAATGCGTTGAAATGCATGCATTACATTAATCATTGCCCTACTATGCTGGATATTTTTAATACATATTACTTGCCTACATAAAAATAGATAATTAGTTCAGGTAAACACTAATGCCAATTAATTTTATAACTCTACTTACTATAAACTAAATTAGTAATTTTGTAATTGGAAAGATGTGGAAAAAACTCACAGTTATCACCAGAATCAAGTCTACGTTGCAGGTCCCTTATTTGAGTATCTTTCTTCAAAATATCTCGTCTGAAAAGCTCAATCCTTTGTAAGCAATCTCTGTGCTCCCTAGAAAAAAGCAATGTTAATTAGGGTTGTGAGTTTTATCAATAAATTTTTTTAAGTATATACCTACAGTAATTTCAAATTATTGGAATTTATTTTGTTTCTTTATTAAGTTTAGCTAAAAAAAATTACCAAAAAGGTTCGATTTAAATAGATAACTAGGTCTATAGCACCAACCCGCTAACTCTCCATATTTTAGCAGGCACTATCGTCTTTTGAACCATTTTCTGAATTTCCAAGAATACTAATAGCCGGATTTTCAAAAGAAGGAACCATTACAGGGTCCATACTCTATCTATGATAGTGAAATTCAGGAGAAAACAAGGTCAATAAAACTGAAAATGGTTTTTAACATAATATTAATCTAGTTACTTCAGTGCAGTTCATATTAAGAAACAGAAGGGGAAAAGGTATTCTAAAGAGATGTTGGGTGCATTCGGGGACAAGAAGTTTTATCACAATGTCCAAACTCTTCACCGCGAAGGTGTTCTCACTTTGTCGTAGTGCGGTGGCTTGCGTGTGTTGTTGATCCCGAGAGCTATGCCGGCGGTAGCTTAGCTACTGGCAGGGTAACCCATGCCGGACAGGTTGGAGGGGAGACACCACACCAAGAGGAACATCCTGGTCCTCCAGGTTGGGGGTTGAGCGTAGGGCCAATCACCCTGCCTCGTAAAAAAAATACCTTGATTACAGAAACCGCAAGAAGTGAAACTCAAAATTCTCTGGGAGACAGTGCAGGTATCTTTGGCCCTTTGATGGATGAATATCTGGAAGAGGAACAAATACGCATTGCGGCCTCATGCGCCTATAAGGCGTGACGAGTGGCAAGGCAAGGTCCAAACTCTATTTTTCTACTGCGCATAGATTTATTCTGAATAAAGTACGGAAGAAAAACAGCAGAAAAAAGAGAAAAATCAATTATTGTCATCATTTTTTTCAGGAGAGAGAAAAAATCTCGTTAGATGAGACATAAATTTCAAGAGTTATAAGGGCCCTTGGGGGAAAATGAAATTTCAGGAGTTTTTCAGGACGTGTATGAACCTGGCAATAGCTTTCTCTTTGCACCCGAAATACAAAATTTCATATTAAGATAAATTAGAAGTTGACAGGTTGGTTGATTAAATTAATATCAGACCAGACCCACACTTGGCAGGTCTATAATAAAATTAGTACTCTTATAATTTTGCCTTACTTATGAGAGTTACCCAGGACATACGACTGAAATTTAAAAAGTATTGAAAGCTGTTTTGGATGCAAAGGTAGGACCAAATTTCACCACTGATATTCAACAGTCAAGATTAAATTCAGAATAACTCTGTGGCTGCACCATCGACACTCGTCACTGCACCACCATTGCGCTACGTTTGAAAGTAGAGCTCGTACAAGGTCACATGAACGAAAATTGACTTTAAATCATTTCCCTGCAGTCCTATAATTTATGCAAATGTTCCAGCTCATAAAGCCGCTGCAAAGTCCTCTGAATTCAGATGCTGCTCTCAACCTCGTTGCTCTGTTCCTGTCAATATTTAGTCTTTAACTTATATTTGTAAATATTGTAAATATGATTAATTAAACTAATTTATTTTAAGTCAAGATATGGCCAGTCATATTCAAGAAACTGGTGTCGTAATCGACTTTTGTAAATGATCTACCCCATTTCCTATAAAGCAAAAATCCATATAATATTTAAATTTCCCTTTAAAAACCCCCTTTTTTATAGAACTTTTACTTGATTTGGTTGTGATTTATAATGCACGATGTGAAACATGTCAATATTTTTATTCTGCAATTGCCTTCAAATATATAGAGTTTCAAATTTTTACAATATAACTAAAAGAAAGGTATTTTATTAATTATTTGCTGATGTGGAACAGTGCTGTATGTGGAAACGCTCTCAAATTTAAATTCCGATTTATTTGCGATTTTTCCCTGTTCTTTTCTCTCTTTTTAACACCTTTTCATCATGTCATCCAAGTGCATTTGAGTTTTGGAACTGATACAACGTGGCCACAATCGGACATGTTTGCTTCTTCTCCAAGGACAGCCATCTTTGTCCAAAATCAACAACTTCGTCATCTTTGCGCGCCTTTTCGCTCCCAGCCATTGAGCAACATGCTAAGGCATGACATCACGATGTCATGTGATCTGCTGCAACCAATGAGAGCGGACGGTCCCTCTGGTGTGAGAGAGCTTCTAGAGAAAAGTGGGGATTCCATCGGCGGCTCGCTCGAGAGGAGCATCTTCCTCTTTTTCCAACACGCTCAGTAAGAGCATGCAGAAAGTAATTCACTAATCCTGTTTGGTGTGCGTGCAAGGTGTTCCGGCGGAGTGGCCATGAGGCGAAGAAAAAGTCTGGGGACTGTGAAAAAACTGCAATGATGGTGTCTTCAAGAACTGCAGATAAGCTTCTTATTATTTACCTTCTAACTCCTTTTTCTCCTATACTTTAATATTTTTTTTTTGAGCTCAAACTTTGATTTACGCGTGCGAAAAATCTAATCTCATTGCAACTTTGAGTAGTCATGCAGTTTGCCACGTGCCAATTCGCCCTAAGCGAATTGATTTTCTTTCTTAACCGTAATACCCGATTGCAATGAACAAAATGTGATCTTGATTTTTTTTTATTTAGGGCTTTCTTTTATTATTCGCTTTTATTAATTTGTTTTAAATTTTTTTTTGAGCGTTCCACATCGGCTTTATATTTGTAAAAATGATAATGTGCAAAATATGGATATGTTTTTAAAATTGCTTGGTGATAAAAATTCAATTTTGTGTATAAAAGAAGAATTGATTTAAGGCAAGATTTCCAGCACCACGTGTATTGTAATCCACCACCGATTGTAATGAACAATAACCATGAACTTTCCACAGTCTAAAAAGGCCATTGAAACATTAATTATGTAAAACATTTTTAATAGGTATAATTGATCAAACTTTTAATCTACAAGTCATCCTTATAAAAGAAAATTTTGTTAATTGACCTCAAGTTAATATACCATGTGTTGTCTTGCATTTACATGATTTTGAGTGTTTCGAGAACTTATTACTGAGAAATTGTTAAGTGTATTTCTTTAAATCTCCCTTAACAAGCATTTTTGTGAAATTTAACTTTGCAACAAATTTTGAGATTATTTAATTTCCTTTACTGTAACTTACAAAGGGCCTAGGCCTAATCTCCCCCTCATGTGCAAGTAACTTAGAGTCGTTGTAATTGTGTAAATTACAATAGGCTTATCTATATAAGAATGTGTTTAATAGTCATAAATTATAATTCTCACAAGATTTAACTGAGTAATTAAATATTTAAATTATCATAAATTTCAAATTCTGTTTTGCATCACATGTTTCTTTAAATTAAGTCATTAATTTTGGAGTAAAGTATTATTATTGTGTTGAAAGTCTTTTGTAATGATCCATCAGTTATGATAAATAAATGATAAGCTTTATGTTAAACTAATTTTTGTGCTCTCATTATTTCGTCAATCCCTTTTATTTGCCATGGTCATCAGGAAACCTGATTATTGCTTTAACTTCTTTTATTACTATGAATTATTCTTGAGAAATTTTTGTAAGTGTTTTTCTTCACTCACTAACGATCATTCTGGCCAAATTATTAAATTTTACTTGCCCCTTTTTTTTGTTTTAATTTGATCTTTACATGTTTTCATGTATTTTTACAACTCGCATCCAACTTTAAACTATTCCAAAACTCATTATTTAACTTTGATAATTGTAATTGCATTAAATTCTTTTAACTGGTTTTATCCACTTTTTGATTGTCATTCTCAATTTCACTCATTTATTTAATTTTTTTTATTTTATTTTTAAAATATTCTGTGTGGATCCATGTTGTCTCATTGGCAACACCACACTGGCAGAATAAATTTATTGAGAGTTGGGTGAAGATCAGTTTGAGTGAGGTGTTTATGAAAGCCATTTGGTTATCTGTATTTTACAAAAACTGCTGTCAGCACATTAACAAAATGAGGGATAAGCCAATAATTGGCTGAAGAGTAAACTTGTTTTCACTGCATCTGTTTAAAATCTAAAATACTAACTGAAAATTTAATTGCTTTGAATTTTATAAAACTTTATTTCCATAGCAGATGATAATAAAAAATGTTCATACTTTAAATTTTAAAATTTAGTTTTAAAAAAATCAGGTTTGTTGCTGGAGAAAATCTGACATACAAGTATCAGGTTTGTTCATTTTTATCGATCAGAGGGGAAAACTTTCCACTTTCTGTTAGCAAAAAAAGGCCACTTACTTTTGTTCTGCCACCAAATCTGCCCGCACTCTTGTTAGCTCCTGGCTGATCGCTTGTTTGGCCTGTATCTCGCTCTGGAGACTTGACTGAAGATTCAGAAGTTCCATTTTGTCGAGTTTCTGGGATCTCCTATTTCTCCAGTTCTTCTCCTAGAATGCAGAGAAGTTTTTTTTAATGATGCAGGAATTAAAACACTAAAACTGCACATGGATTTTAGATTCCTCTATAAATGTTAATTGTTCAGATATTGGATCCATCTAAGAATTCTTAAAACTGTGCATTTAACAATTTGAAAAAGAATAGTTTTGACAACTTTTAAACTTAATAATTTATTGGAATGCATTTAAATGTAAGACTCAAGAGAATATATTATCTCCAGAGAAAATATATATATCCCAAAATGGAATAACGATAAAATGCAATTACCGTTATTCCATTTTGGAATGTAAGTAGGTGGTGCTAATTAATCAATTTCTTTTTTAATTTTTAAAAACATTTTATCATTTTTCTGAAACAAACTCTAATGTATTATTACATTATGATGACTAGACAGAACAATCGGTTAGCAAGAATCTTTTTCCTTAGATAAAATGCAAGTTTTGTAACAAAATAAATCTGCATTTGGAACAGTTGATTTTAATATCATTTTTTTTATATCTAATCCAATAAAAATTCGGAACATTTGGTTTGGTGAAATTTCACACAGGCAATGAAGATTTAAAGTGACAAAATATTAACAATGATTTAAGAAATTGTTCCATTTATAAATCAAACAACCACCACAAATGAATATAGGAAAATAAGATGACTTACAACTGTAGAGGTAGGAGGAACACCAGTCATTTTCAATGCATCCAATTCTTCAGTCATCTTTGTGGCCAAAGCTTGCAGATAGCCTCTTGCATCCTTTTCATCGCTAACCCTAACAAGATAATTATATATTTAAATCAGCGCCATTAATGAGGTAGACCAAATACTGTTTGTTGTGTGAAGGGTGTTATGAGGCCTAAGGCACCTATAATTATTAAGTATTTTGCCCGAGCACTAAATCTCTGAAATGATGGTAATAGCCACCTTCACTTCTTCTTCGCTGACACTACAGCCTGTTACAGGCCAGGGCCGTCTCTCCAAGTCTCCTCCATCTGACTCTGTCCCCCACAATGGCCCTCTATCGGTTAACTCCTAACACTTTGAGGTCTCTTTCAACCACATCCAGCCATCTAGTTGGGGGTCTTCCTCTGCGCCGCTTTCCTTCCATCTTCGAGAAAGTCACTTTTTTAGTGGGGAAGCCGTCTTCGTATCGATATACATGTCCCAACCACCTAATGCGGGACGCCTTTACCACCTTCAGAATGTCGGATTTACCATACTTTTTGTATATTTCGTGGTTGTAGGCGATTCTCCAAACACCGTCTTGCTTAACTGGAGCCACCTTCACTACTGATGCCAAAGAATTCATTGCTACCCCATTTGGCACAGTAGAGTTCAGCACCACTACAATGCTCCTTATTCAAGTCTACGACAAAAGTTCCCTGTTTGAGAATAATGCAATAGTGGGTAGCTTTAGAGACCACACATGAACCTTTCTAATTTTAGAGACAATTTTTTTTAAGGGCAAGCAGAAGATCCCACAACTGACTTGTCATTGTCTTAAGCATTGATTCAGCATGCAAACTTGGAAGACTTTGCAACCATAACGGAATTAAACATACACTAGATACCATTAACGTGCATGTGGAGTCTTAAGCTGAAGGCTTAATTTCTATCTAATTCGGCCATCAGGGCTAGAACTGGCAACCTGAGGGATGTCACACCAACACTCTACCAACCAGGGCCGGATTTAAAGATTTGCCGCCTAGGATCGATTTGTATGTGGCCTATGAGAGAGCTGTATGTGGACTATGACAAAGGAACTCATAATTCTCAATCGGTCAGGATATGAATGCAACGCCCGGGTGGAAAATGACCATGCAGCAATATTGAACATAGCACAAGACATTAGATTATATAAGCATTATACTGCCAAACACAATAAGATGCTTACCACTGAATGATTTCACTAATCTGTGCTTCCCACTGATTGATCGAATCTTTCTTGTCTTTGATGAGGATGAAGTCATTTTCTAACCGCCTCTTTTCGTCTTCAACTTTGGATAAGGTTCGGATGTACTGAAAAATATATAATTTCAGTTTACAGAGCTTTTTTAAAACAAAATAACTATAACAAATAAAAAATATATAGATAAAGGTAATGTATCATATGATAAGATGTACACAAGAAACAAGTATTTAGCTTTATATTGAAATTTATTATTATGAGTAAGGAATTGAAGTAGAAAAATTAATGATAATTTTAAGGGTAACAATATGTTTTTAAATTTTGCAATATTTTCAGATTTTTTTTAAGATAAAAAAATCAATTAACGCCTGGAACAAATTTAGTAGCAAATAAATATTTTGACTCAATTTTAAGAGTTTGTGCTTTCCATCTAAAGTGTCACAATGTGAAAATTTAAATTAGTATCTGGGACACTAAATGCATTTGAATAAATAAGGTTTAATACATAACATGTACAAAAAAATAATGAAAAACAGCTCTTCAAAAAATATAAAAGTTTGCACTTAACAATGCATTGCTAAATAAATATCCATTTATATTGATTTAAAAATTATAAACTAAAGAAAACTAGAAATTAAGATGAAAAACATGATGGTTTACTTTTTCACAATCTGAATTCATCTTCTTGAGCTCATCTTGTAAAATAGCTCTGTCTCGTTCATGTGTCCGTTTCATTTCATTAATAAGCTCCTGATGCTCAGTTGAGCTGTCAAAGAAATTCTGTATTTACATAATACCACAATAGGTAACACAAAATTTTATTGCATATTGACTAGCATAAATAATATAAAACATCAAAATATTCTCTATGAGACATTAAAGGCGAGATTATCAAAAAAGGAACAAGAACATACATTGAAATCACATACAAATACTGTACTTAAAATGATACTTTAAAATGAATATTTAATCTGACGACATACCTTTCTGAACGAACTTGCTCAACTTTATCTTTGAAAAATGCAACCTAAAAAAGTGTATGCATGAATTAATTAATGTAACATACAATTCATATAGCAACTAATTTAATACCAATCGTGACTTTTAATTTTTTATATATACCTTTAACATATCTCATAAAAAAAGGCTTCCATTATTGAAAAATAGTTCAAAAATTCTAGTTTTGAACTCCTTTAAGAAAAGTTGGCAAGCAAATAAAAATCTTTTATTGACATTACACTACATTTGAAAGCAACATGAAATTTTTTGAAAAAATTAAAATTTTGTGTCAATGATAATGCTATTCCCTCCTTTACAGATAACTTAAAAGTTTAAGAATAAGGAATAGCTTTGTTAAGTATATTTTTACCATTTGCAAGCATTGTTTTAAAATGATCGAAATGCAAACCATTACATTAATTTTTGCTTTCACCTTTTTGTCCCATAGCAAGTTCTTCCACTAAGCTTTTAACTGTTAGCCATATTTTTTCTTTAAATAAATATATTTAAGTATCAGGAAATAATACTGTGGATTATAGTTCTCATTTATTACATTCACCATTTATTATATTCCGATAGATACTTAACAAAAAGCACCAAGATATACATACTTCCTTTTCTGCTTTAGACTTGGAATTCTCGGCTTCCTGCAATTGTTCATTTAAAGCAGATATTTCGGCAGCATGGCGAATCTGAAATTGTGCAAGTGCTTCTTTGTGCTGAACTGCCAAATTCTCAAGCTCTGTCTTTAACCTGCAGTGCAATTATATCATTTAAAATAGGATGCAATTTTTTTTAAAGTACATAAGTCCCCATAGTTTAAAAAAATACCCAAAAGCATTATTCAAAGGTTAATTTATTGAGACATCGTACAAATGAATAATCTTTTGACTCCTTAAAACCCCATTTTTGATTTAGTTTTAAACATATTGGAGGCCCTGTTTCAGAGCTTCGCATTGCCACGCCACGAGACTAGGGGTCAAGTCCCGGACTGGGCGAAGTTGGCTCAGCCTTTCATCTCTTAAGTGGGTCAATAAAATGAGTACCAAGCATGCTTGGGAGCTAAACACTGGGGCTCCCGTGTGAGGCTGACTACCTTACCGGGACAAATGCCTAGCACCCCAGAGCCCTTGGTCACATAAGCTGGAATGGGCATGGCAGGCCTTGGCCCTGTAACGTCTAGCTGTTGCGTCAAGGAGTTTTTTAATCATTAATGTGTTGCAACGCTCCACCCCGAAAATATCATGGTAACGAGAAGGAAGGAATTACAATTGATTTGGACAAAATCAATTTTTTTCACTTTCAAGTTTTAGTTAACAAAATCATATTTTAAAAAATTAGTGGCAAAACATAATTTTAAAACACTCTGATAAATACAGACTTTTAGTACATATACTTAACTAAACCTTTTAAATAACTTTACCGATTAAATATACATTAAAAAACTTTAAAGTAAAGAGCAACTTTAAAATAGTTGATTAAAAATATTAAATAATTCAAATACAGTTTTTAAACACAGATAATTTTAACACAGATTATTAAAAACATTAAACATGCTTCAAATACAATTTTTAAACACAGATTATTTTGAGTGACCAATTAACAGAATTCTTAAGAAATGTACATTACCTGCTAATTTCCATGCTATTATCAGTTTGTTCAGGTGAAAATGCCCGACCGACATGTCTTCTTTTTAGAATTTCAATCTCAGATTCTAATCTCCGAACATTTTCCTCTGATCGTTCCCTTAGTTTTTGTTCCTTTACCATATCAGATTTGTGGTCTTCCAGGCGAATTTCAAGCTAAAATATTTTTTGATAAAAATTATTTACCAATTACAACTATTTATTTTACAATTACAACAAACTATTTAACAATTACAACTATTTATCATCACACAGTTAAATTTTTGACACGAATCTATCTCCACAGACCTTACTCTGAATTAAAAACATTTTTTTTAAAACTTAAATAAACATACTTCTTTTTACTGTGTATTTTATTACATGAATAATGTTTTATACTTCTGTAGGAAAAATTTTTAAATAAAGAATTATACTTAAAAGCAAACCCCAATATCTTATTTTAAAAAAAAACATTAAACATCCTTCATTCCAATTACTAAACAAAAAAAAGCTATATAAATCCTAATCGAATAGCATTTTTCTTTTGATAAAAAATTTGATGTAGTCTTCATCCCAAATGTGAGCATACAAAGTGGTATTGTAATAGGCATTTCTTATACAACGCAAATCATTCCAGGATTTCATTGCTGTTTACAGTGCTAGGTAGCTTGACTTAATTCAAATTTGCCTTACAACATTGTTCAGCCAATTAAGGTCTTATTTTCATTCCTGTGAAACTGCTGCCACTTAAGTCGGGAAACATGCCCAGCGTCATTTGAAAAACATCCCCATTAAAAATTGTATATCAGACATGACAAGTAAAAGTTCTGCAAAAAACTGCAGTTAGAAAAGTTACTAATTCTATATTACTCTAAAAAATACTTAGTTTTTATCTTATAAAAGGTTCAAATGTAGCTAAAAAGGCCTTACATCTCTTCTTAGCTTATCAGCCTTCCTCATGTCTTGTCGAAATGCATCGATTTTCTGCATGGCGTTTTCAAGCTCCTCTTCTTTGTCCCTCAACTGCCTTGACAGCTTTTGTTTTTGTGCCCGCACTTCCGATAATCTGCAAGAAGTAATAGCTATATTAAATATTTAAAAGAAAGTCCAGTTCCTAAAATAGTGATTCGCATTGCCACGCCACAGGTCCGGGGATCGAATCCCGGATAGGGCAAGGGTGAAACATTCCTTAAGTGGTTTGATAAAATGGGGACCAAATACGCTTGGGAACTAAACACTGAGGGTTCCATGTTAGGCTGATCACCTTACTTGGAGACATGCCTAGAACCCCAGAGCCCTAGGTCATGAAAGCTGAAATGGGCACAGCAGGCATTGGCCCAGTAATGGGCTGTTGCGCCAAGGAGGTATTTTTTTAGTTTTAGAATATTTAAAAAGTTTAAAATTATTAAAACCTATTTCTTTTTGTTGTAATTCAGTTGCAAAATACTTTTACATTTTAATTAACAGTTTTTTTTTCTCATAAATAATTAAGGGACCTAAATTATATGAATTTCAGATAATTGGATTTTTAGTTCAGTTGATTTTTTAGGATTTTTAGAATCCATCAAAGGACATGGAAAAGAACTTTGAGTTCTTACAATGTCTCGCAATTTGAAATTAAAATAACTTTCAATGAGTCGTGATACTAGAATAAAATATATTTATATACAGGGGGAAAATTATATACAATAAAATTTTAATTAATAATATTAATTAGCTAAAAACACCTGTTCAGATAAAAAATAAAAAGTGTTTTAATTAAATTGAGGAGTTTTTAAAACCATAAATACTTTTATTAGGCAATAAAAAATAAGATTCTCATAAGTTTCGACAAACAGAAAACCCAGTTTTGTGAAAATTGATTTTTTTAGCATAAAATCTTTTAGTGATTTGTGCTTTAAAATGTCTTTTGTCTAAACTTTTGAGACATCATACAAATAATCATCAATTATAGTATAAGATTTTTGGTGAAATGACTCTTAACACATACTTATCACTAATTTCTGTATATTCCGCCATTGCAGACTTCTTTTGTGATAGCGCATCTTTTAGCTCCTTCGCTTGTAGCTTGAGTTTTTCTTGGGACTCAATGGCTTCCTTTAGAATAGAAAAAATATATATTTGAAAAAAATTCTGACCTTTAACCAACGGTGGACAAGTTCTGATATTTATGGTGCATTCTTGTACAATTTCAAAGTAAACTTCCAAATCAGGAACAAGCTGTTCAAACTTATCTCAAACTGGTTCAAATTAGCAGTTTGTTCTTTTTTCCCACAGAAGATTATGTAAAGGTTGCACTTATGTAAAAGTTGTATGTTTATTTTAGTGAAATGTTCAAGTGTTGGCTCGTCACCTGACTGTGGTTCTAAATTAGGTTAGATTTGAATTATCGTCGCACTAGAGCTACACGAGGGCTATTGGCGATGGCGATGTATTTAAGAACCACAGTCAAGTGATTAGCTGACACGTGAATAGGCACCCAACGCAACCATTAAGGGCGACATTGTACGCAGCGTTAGGACTTTGAAGGATATTTATAGTGCACTTTCTTACACAGGGTTATTCATCTACATTTTCGGTTTGCCATTAATAGATCCGCAGTTATTTTGGCGACGCCCGGACTCGAAGTTCTAAATTAGGTCGCCAATAGCCCTCGTGCAGCTCTAGTGTGACAATAATTCAAACTAAACTAAACTTAATGAAGTGTTTGTAAATTATAGCTCCATTTTCAGAAAAGTATAAAAGGGCATCCATTACGTTAAAAGATGTTTCGATAATGCAAGTTTTATAAAATTTAGAGTTACATGTTTCGGGTGAAAATAGTTGTTCATTAAGATTTTTAAGCTGCTATTTGGCATCAACTTCTTCTAATGACACAGAAAAGTGTATAAGTCCATCATTTTTGGATAACAAATTCCTCATTTTATAAACATTTATTAACTAATAATAGTACCTGAAGTTAAATATTCTGTCAAACCTTGCTCATTATTATTATTACATAAGCAATTTATTGAAGCCTCTGCCTAACTAACATTAAAAATATTTATTTGTTGCACAACTATGGTGCTAGAAGAAAGATATTTTTTATTTACAAGCTTACTTTATGCAGCTCATCTTTTTCTGCTTTCAGTAATTTCAGAGCTTTTTCCAGCTCCTTAATTTGAGTGGATTTCTCATCTTGGCTGGATTCCAAATCTTGCTTTGCAGTTAAGATCCTGCGATGATCCGTCTGATGCTTTTTAAGCTCTTTCTCCAGTTCTAAATACAAAAAAATGTTATGAAATTAAAAGGCAAGAAATAATACTTAATTATTTAGTAAGGTATAAACAAAGCCTAAATTAATAAATGGGGTTGTTTCACAGCGAATCTGGCAATAGGCTGTGGTTTTGTTTTCCTTAGTTTCGAATTACTTTTGTTATTGGTTGGTTGGTACAGATAATCAGGTTTGTGTGCTAACCAAGCGCACTAACCTGAATATAGGTCTACCAACCAACTTAATAAAAAAAAAGTCATCCGAGAGTAATGAAAACAAAACCACAGAGCTATTGCCAGATTCGCGGTGAAACAACCCCATTAACAAGATAACTGTAAATGAAGATACCTGCATCCATTATTTGATACATTACATATAATACTTATTTACATATAGAGTAGCTCAGTCAAATAACTAACATATTTTAAATTAGATTACAGTATTAACATAACACAGCCTATAAATTCATTTGAGTTTTTCCTTATTAAAATGTTAAGACAGACACATTTATGCATACATTGACTGCTACCAGAAAAAAACATGAAAAATGTATCAATAAACAAATTTAACTTTCACCAATAATTTATACCCAACTATTTATAGGGGCAAAAAGTGATACTAAACATAAATATTTATCTTTTGTAAAATCTATGGGTTGATTATTCTATTTTTTTTTTTACGAAAAATCAAATCTGAAGTTTGTAAAAAAAAATATCACTTAAACAGACACAGCTTTATTACGCCATTTATAATCTCTCCTTTCAAAATTATATCATACCTAAAGATGTAAGGATCATAGTTTTATTAAGTCAATAACTTCATAAAAATTATTTCATACCTAATGATTTCTTTCGCAGCGTATTTATTTCATCTTGCAGTTTCCTAACTTCATTCTCAGTGTTGTTCTTAATACTGTTATCACCATCGCTGAAGTTTCTTTGAACATTATTGGACATTTCTAGAATAAAATTGCATTTTGAAAATAAGCAACAACTTTTTCTGGTCTACACAAATAAAACGTTAACAATAATTAAGTAAATGGCAGTGAGTTTTTTGTTGTTGTTTTTTAATTGATTTACTTTTATTGAAATGATAGAAAAGATAAACGAGATATTTTAAAACAAATTTCATGATTCATTGCTTTCCACTTGCTTTTTTTTATCGGTTGATGAAACACAAGTGTTTGGAACTGTCAAATGGAAATATAGGGGGCAGCACAAATCAGATTGTAATAAAATGTGTGAACCACATCTCAGTATTTGACAAATGCCAGGTGTACTGCGACCTTGGGTAACTATTACAGAAAAGGGACTTTTATTCTCATATTCTTTTGCATCAAAAGAACATTCTTTTGCATGTCAAAAGAACAACATTGACATTTGAAATGGAACTCTCATATTATAGAGCTTTAGAACTTAATGCCTTCTAAATAAATTTTACAGGGTGTCTACCAGCTTTGTCAAATCTTGACCTTTTTCAGGATCACTTGCTTCGACAATCATGTTGAGAATTTTTTATATTTATAATACGATTTTGCAATAAATAGAAAGAAAGTTTAAATACAAATTTTAAGGATTTGAGAAAACTAACATTATTTGGTCATAAATGTTTGGGGTCATTTTGGGGGAAATTCGTCTATTTTGTCGATTTTTTAAATTAACACTGAGTATTTACAAAAATTTAAAGATTAGGATTTTTTTTAAAAGCATTGTTATCGACATCATTTAACTATTTTGAGGACAGTTAACTTGGTATACTTTTTCATAAGAATGTAAAGGTAATTTTCAGGGATTGGACAGTTACTTGTTAATTCAAAAAATAGCTCTGTTACAGTTACTTTATTCGATAAGTAACTAGTTACAGTTACTTTATATTGAAAAGCAACTAGCTACAGTTACTAAATATTGAAAAGTAACTAGTTCAGTTACAGTTACTTAATATTGAAAAGCAACTAGTTACAGTTTCTTAATATTGAAAAGTAACTAACTACAGTTACTAAATACTGAAAAGTAACTAGTTACAGTTACTTAATAGTGAAAATTAACTAGTTAGTTATTAAATATTGAAAAATAACTAGTTACAGTTACTAAATATTGAAAAGTAACTAGTTACAGTTACTTAATATTAAAAAGGAACTGGTTACCATTACTAAATACTGAAAAGTAACTAGTTACAGTTACTTAATGTTAAAAAATAACGAATTACAGTTACCATAGAAATTTTAAGTTATGAGAAACCAAAAATTTAACTCTCTTACAGTTTTTCAAAGAGAACCAATAGTAAATAAATCGATGCATTTGGGAAAAGTTAAAAACTAAAATTCATTGTTGATAAAAGTTAAATTTTAAATAATTAAATTTAAACAGAACACCAAACGAAACAGTACTGAAAATATATGTAAAGAGCGGAAAAGTAACAACATTTTGTGTCTAAAAGTAGCTAAGTTACAGTTACTTTCTGTAAAATAGAAAAGCATTACCTGAAAAAAGTAACTGTTACAAGTAACACGTTATTCCAGAGAGAGTCCCTGGTAATTTTAAATATAATAAAATTCCAGACTTTTACCAGTTTCCTAGTTTCATGGTAGAGTGACAATCTAAAAGTTACCTTTCACTTTTTTAACAAGGTCACTTTTCTCCTTTTCTAAATCTTCTACTTTTCGCTCCAAATTTGAGTTGGGGACTCCATCAATAATATCACAGACAGCGTTGGCCATTTTGTAGAACCCCAAATCAGAGATTTTGCTGAAAAAATTCACACATTGAAACAAGTCCGACAACACAAATTTAAAAATAAAACATATCAAAATTATCTAACTTTCATAATTAAATTGAGATAAAGAAAATTAGCTTTCTTTTTCAAGAAGTAGATTTAGGTTTATTTTAACATCAAGATCCTCACGTAAATTTTTAAAAAATAATAATGAATGCTTTTATCAAGAATTTATTGGTAACAAACTTTAATTCAGAAATATTTTTCACATTTGAAGAAACACTCTTAAATTCAGTTATTACAGTTATCTTCTAAACTTGAAGTTATAATTTTTAAGAAAAGGAATAAAGGGTACAGTGACGTTTTTTTAAACAATATTTTTTGTACATATTTAATGTTTTATTTTCATTTTAAATTCATCGAAAAAAAAATTGGCTTTTATAAAAGAAAATCATTTTGACGGAACATACCTTCCACTTGTGTAGGTAAAGCCAATAAAAGGTAAATGTAAACCGGAAAATACACTATTGGAAGTGGGTGGAGCGGAGTCCTACAATGCAAATTACATAATACAATTAGGTCATAATTTTGATTTTAGCATCAACAGCATATAGACATAACCTTAACTCTATTTTTTAAAAAATATATTTACTGATGCCCATGATTATAGTTGAAACTTAATGAAATAGAATGAATAATGAATAGAAACTTAATGAAATGAATAGTTTAAAACTTGATGAAAATCTTATTGCAAACAAAAATGATTATTAACGATGTTTTTTTATAATAAAAAAGTTAAGTAAACCATTAAAATAATTTATAAGAACATAAAAAAAGAGAAAAAAAGAAGATAAAATTTTCATAAAATCTCAGTAACTCTTAAAAATTCAAAAGCATCAGCTACATAAAGTTATTAAACTTACAGATGATTTTAAATCACTCTCATCTACATCAAAATTGGATGTATCAGTCGGACTGCTAACTTCAGGAATGTATGGAGCTGAAGCTAAAAATGAAAAATAAAGTTTACAATGTTATCAAAATGAATTAACTTAGGGCTTAACTTATGAAAAAAAATTTTAACTTTATTTTACACTTTGACATTCCAAAAGGACAACAAAAATTTATTAAGTAACTACTAAAATACACTTTAACTTCAATGTTTAAATAAATTAGATAATATAAGCATTCGATACTATGAAGCATTAGATACTTTTTTTTTACAGATACTGTGAAATCACCAATCTTGGCTAAGTTGTACTCTTTACTGACTCTAAACTAAATATATTAAATTTTTTAATGACTTCAACAATCAGCAATATTGTCTTTACTTATATAGAGGACTCATAATACAAGTGAACCAAGTTCATAAAAAGCTTCTTTGTGCATCCGAGGTTTAAGGGTTTTATAACAAAATTATCTTTTAATTTTTTTTAATTGCTGCTGTCTAGCGGATATTATTTTAACTTTATTCCTCATAGCACTGAAATTCTGCATAATTTGTGCATGCATTTGCACTACTAACTCGAAAATGACATAAAGTGGACTTAGTTCACTAGTATTCTAAAGCCACCATAAGTAACACAATTAGTACTAGGTTTTACATTCTGGCCAAAGTTACACTTGAAAAGGTGTAACAAGTTAAATAAAAATATTTTTTTTTTTAAATTTGACACGAACACAAATCAAGCATTCTTTAACTACTTTGAAGGTCACATAACCAACAAAGCAACTATGGCCAATATTATTTTAAGCTTTACATAATCATTACAAATCAAGAATATTACAAATTAAGTAATATTAACATTTTGGACACAAGTTACACTTGGAAAGGTGTAACAAGTTAAATAAAAATATTTTTTTAAAACATTTGAAACAAATACAAAACAAGCATTCTTTAACTACTTTAAGGTCAGATAACAACAAAGCCCACTATGGCCAATATTATTAAGCTTTACATAATCTTTGTAATTCAAGAATATTACACATTAAGTACTTGACATACCATTTCTAGCTTTCTCCCAATCTACACCAATGAACCAAGGATGGTTTTTGAAATCTTCCAATCCGTTCTGCCCTAACCTGCACTCGGAAGAACAAATCAGCCTGCGCATCAGATCCTTGGCATCTTCCGAGATGGTGATTGTGGGATCGTCAGGGAAGTCAAAGCAGTTCTGTTGCAATTGCACAAAAATTAGTTTTATACTGGACCATTTAATACAGGGTGTACATAAAAGAATGTCCGAGTTTCAAATTGTAATGGTATCAGCAGTGATTGTTCAACAGTTGTGGTTGAAGGTGATGAATAAAGAACCACTCCAACAGTTTCAGATCGGCGCATGCGCTTGTACCACTACATCGTTTTCACGGTTGCATGGGCTGTTGCATCCATTGCTCCGGACTTGCTGCAGACAGTGGGAATAATTGCATTTTCCATTGAATGTGTGCCCTATCACTAAAGGCGCATACATTGAGCACTTATTCTCATAGGAAAAACTAGGTTAGTTTTCCTTCAATTTCATGTATGATTTGATAAATTTAGTATAAAATAAACTCCTGCAATATACCATTAAAACTCAGACATTCTTTTATGGAAACCCTGTATTTTTGGAAAGAAAACTGAACAATGTACAAAATGACATATAATAAAAGATCTTGGGAGAAAATTTTTAAGGCACATTCTTACTAGGCACTGCAATAAAAAATACATTAAAATGCAAATAATGCCTAGTAAATATTAAAAGTATATTGTTACTTACAAACTTAACCTTTAAATGCATGATTTTTTAACTCCAACACAATATTTGTTTTTATCTGTGATAGTCATTCATTACGGGAAAAATATTTTTAAAAAACACTTTGCCCTGGAACTTAATTATATAAACTTTTAAAGCATTCGCATCCGTAGACATAGCACTACGGATGATGCATTAAAATTGGAGAAATAGTATTATTTTAATTGCAATACTAAAACATCAACACAGCTTCTAATAGACTGCAAATTGCTCATGTTGAGGACCATCAACAATACTTTACAGTCATAAAAAAAATTGGATTAAAGTATAAGAGGCCAAACGGCAACAGTATGCACAAGAGGGTTAAAACTAGTCAAACTATAATTTCATTTCAACAATAATAATAAGCATTCGAGATAGAGCTCTTAAGCACATAAGAACTCTTACCCTATAAATAAAATCATTAAAACAATCCTCACTTTATGATTCATAATTTTTCCATATGTTTCCACCAGTGATTCTGCATAGAATGGGGTTTCACCATAGATCATTTCGTACATGCAGACACCAAGCGACCACCAGTCACACTCTGGACCATATTTCCCTTGGCCATCTTCCATTGCCTGTAGAAACAGTATCAAAAGGTTTATTAATATAGGATTATTAGAAATGACAATATGCATTTGTTAAAATACAGGAATTGAATAAGTTAAGAGGAATCATGTGATCATAAAATCATTTTATAACATGATTTCGTGAGAGAGATTGATCCTTCCTACAAGATTGGTTCTTCAGGCAAATCGGTTCAACATTTTTTTTTTTTTTTTGATCAAGTGCCCCTTAGTAGTGATCATAAGAACCAAACCTTCTGTTTAAGAAAACCAAAATGGAAAATTCCCCTGATATTTTGCAAAATTTGAAAAATTCCATGAGAATTCCCTGATATTTTCAGAATTAAAAAGTTCCCTGAGCATTCCCTGATTTCCAGGTTCCGTTACCACCCTGCATGAACATCCCCCAACTGCATACAATATTGTGAATCCTAATTCTTATTAGCTAATATAAAATAATTATAAAAAAATTGTGATATAGATTACCCTCAGAATCTCAGGAGATATATAATCTGGTGTGCCAACAGCAACATTTGACTGAACCTAAAATTTAAACATAGTAAGAATTAATAAAATTGCAAGAAAATTTATCTTTATATGACTAATTTCCATAAAATCATTAAAAACAATACAGGCTTAAAATAAAATTGAATAAAATTTGGCACATTGCAATATAAATTAAATTCACTGTTTCCTCCTTAGTTATGTTTTAACTTTTGTAATAAAGTAAACAGTTATCAAACAATAATTAGGAAAGAACAGATTACCTAGTTGCAAAGTTTAGTTTCAATTGCTAAATGATTCAAAAATTATTTTATATCACATAAAAAATGTGAATAACTGCAAGCGTTTTTCAAAATACAGTAGACTCCCACTTAACCGGCCTCTGTTTAACCGGATCTCCGCTTTAACCGGGCTGAAAATTTCCACCCTTAAAATGTTAAAAATAGCTGAAATTACAAGTTTTTGGTTATTTCCATCGGTTTTCAGTGTCGCACATGTTTCAAACGCGTGGTTTGTTCGGGGGTATGGGGGGGGGACTTTTTGACATTGGAAGGCAGTGGGGATCAACTGGCAAATTTCCAAACTTCGACAAAAAAAGATCAGATTTTTTCAAAGGTATGTAATCAAAAATGCAAAATACTAATAATAATACATAAAATAACCTGAAAAATTGCATCTTATTTCAATTGTACATGTATTTCATTCGGCAAATATCATCAATAAACAGAAGTGCAATCAAATAAACATCTAAATTTCAATTTATTTAATTTCTCCGGTTTAACCGGATATTCGTTTAACCGGCTAACCATCGGTCCCGTTTAAGCCGGTTAAGAGGGAGTCTACTGTAATTAAGAAATGATAACTTCATAGTGCTAAACCAATAGAAGTACTCACAGAATTATACCCTTAGTCATATTCATAATTTTGTGATATAGTCAACATTTAACAATCATGCAATATTTAGAAAGCAACAGATCACCTAGTTGAAACATTGTTTTTTTAATCATATAACAATTATTTTATATCACCAGGGTTGCCTCACATTTTGATAAAGAAAAATCAAGGACTATTTAAGGACTTTTCAAGGATATATTTTCATTTTCAAGGACTATATATTTGAATATGCAACACCTAAATTTCACGATAGTTTTTAAAAATTCATTTACAAAACATCTACACTTTCTAACTTTCAAATGAACTTAAATATGTTATAAAATAACCATTTAGTTATTAAAAAATCAACCTTAAATCCCTTGCTATGCCGTCTTGGATTATACAAACAATAAATAAAAAAATAAAAAAGCAACTGATTCACATTGAAAATTTTTTTTAATAAAGCCAAAATTAACATTAACATTTTTCAAGATAAATTTGTCAGCCCCAAAAAATAAGGACTTATCGGAGGTGGATAATGTTTTTTAAGCACTTTCAAGACCTTTAAAATCTATCTTTTTTTAAGCACTTTTCAAGTTTTTCAAGGATTGTGGCAACCCTGTATTACCTAAAATATGTGAATAACTCCAAGAGTTTTTTAAAACATTTAAGAAATAATAACTTCATGTTGTCAATATTTTAAGATACTCACTGAACCATCTTCCAGCAACTTCAAACACGATCCAAAATCAGCCAAGCGTATGTGGCCAGATGCATCAAGAAGCACATTATCTGGCTTGATATCTCGATGGACATACCCGAGCTTGTGAATAGAGTGGATTGCCAGAATCATCTCGATAATGTAGAACTTTGCCATATCTTCCGGGAGGCGATCTTCAAACTTGCTCAGCAAGGTTAGGAGGTCGCCCCCGCAGTAATAGTCCATGAGGAAGTACTAAGAAGAAAGAGGGCTTAAAGTACAGATTTTGTACATATTTTGTTGCACATAAATTGAGGAATATTTTTTGACATTTAAAGACTTACATTTCTTTGTTTATACGATAAAACACTAATTTAAGTTTTTAAACCTGAAAGACTTGCTGATACTTCTTTAATAACCGGAGCATTTACAACATTTCTTGAAAATTTTTCCCTTTTTAATATACAAGCACTTAAAATCAGACTTACAGAATGTGAAGCTTATGTTAAGAAAGCGAAATGTCATGCGTCTAAATTCCAAGGAGTTTAACCATCTTTCCATTTTTCTTCAAACCTATCACCCCTTTCCAAATATCCCATTTTATCTGTCGTCGGTTAACTGTTCTATTTTCAATCAGTTGTGTGTATTATTTTAAAGAAGCAGGACATTCTTCGAAGCATTTGAATTTCGGCATAATAAAACTATTTGCACCAAGAATCAAAGTTGCTTACTTTATGATTTTTCATAAACTTAAATTTAAAAAAATTAAACTAATTTAAGTTAAATGTAATCATAAAAATTAAGCACAGCCTAACTTGTAATCTGAAGATTACCATCAGAGTTGGTAAGCATTGCATCATTTGCCTTGTAGTTAACATCACACAGAAACTATTAGAAACTCTAGTTTGAGGACAAAATATAAATCAAGACTTTCAGTTCACTGAAAAAGTCTTTAGGTTTCAATCAGAGGACTGTTTATAAACAGTCCTCTGATTGAATCTACGTAAAAATAGAAGTAAAAAATAAATTAGCATTGAATATTGTCAATGCAAATAGCTTACTAGGTTGCTGTCATCTTGGAAGGCATAGTGTAAATTAGTTATCCATCTTTTATCGCCATATACTAAGACATCCCTTTCTTCTTGAAAACACGCCGTCTGTGGATGAAAGAGAACTTTTGCATTAAATATGAATGAACACAAATATTATAAATACGACCAATTTTTTAAAATTATTATGAGAAGATTCAAATAAAAATTGCTTAGTGTTAACCCCTGAGGGATAAGCAAAGTTGCTTGAAGTGTAAACTTGTTTCACTACATGAGATTCAAATTTAAGTGAAAAATTAATTTCTTTAATTTTTTTTAATTATGTTTCTGTCGCAAATGATTGTAAATTATACTTCCTTAACTTCACATTTTAAAATTAAGAAATATTATTTAAAAAAATTAAAAATTAATTATGTGTGTTGCTGGAAAACCTGAGAATCAAGTTGACAGGTTTATAAACAAAAAGATACTTAAGATTTACGTTTATATGCCTCCGAGGTTTAATGTGTTTCTTTATTCAAAAGGCATAATTGATTTGTAGAAAACTTGTAGCACAATTGAATTGCTAAAGGCAAAAAAAGTCAAGCCTACAGAAAGAAAGATTTTTCTCCATCGCTACGCTACACTTCAGAATACCTTTTGAATCATCATCACAAATACCAAATCTGAGGGCAGGTAAACTGCAGTAACAAAACAAATTTGGAATTTTTCTTAAATAATCATTCATTTAGTATACTTTCTTATGGGTAAAAATTATGAACCGCTAACAACAACGGTCCAAGTCATCAGTGGTTCCCAACCTTTTCTAGACCATTGCCTCGTTCTTAAGGTTGCTTAACATCCACCGCCCCCTTTTAGTTATCATGTTATATCTAATCATAATTTGAGTTAAAGTGGAAAGTGTAACTATAAAACAGTTTTATAACACTTACAACCGTTTAGTTAAATAATTAAAATTAACCAAGATATTTTTACTGGTTTCTAGAAAATTTAAGAGAGTTGAACGCAAATATTGGCTGATTTGGTTATGGTTGGAGAATGGTTTTACTGTACATTATTTTATTTTCCCTCCTTTGCCCATTGATCTCCTCTCAAGTATTTTTTGCCCCCTTGATAACACAAATCGACCACTTTATGACTTTGACTTTCTTGGTGGGGGGGCAAGATCGCCAAGCACTGCGACTTTAAGTCTATTGTACTTAGCCCCAGAAATGACACAAGAAACACACAAAGAAAGAGATGACACAAACACATAGACAAATAACAACATTTATTGACAGTCACAAATATCCATGCCTGACCGGGATTCGAACCCGACCCCAGCAGCTCCAAAGGCTAGAATCCTAACGAGTGTGCCCCCGGGGTGGCAATCGACCACTTGGGGGCAATCGGCCCCAGGTTGGAAATCGCTGGTCTAGATACTGCAATTTACCTACTCACAGCAGAGAAAGCCAAGAGTAACATACCCAAACCAATCAAACTGAGTACCAAGAGCTTAAATTAAAATCTGAGGGGAAGCAGTAAAAGTAAATAGAATTAGTTTAAAACAATAATAATAGGAAACAAGAAATTAACAAATTTACCTCTGCTCGCTTTAGCATTTCCCATTTGTTTAGAATTTTCATTGCATATACTTTAGTGGTAATTTTGTGTTTAACGACAGCAACCTGTAAACATATATTTTATGAATTATAATGTCTAATATAAAACATATATAAAAGTTATTGTAGCAATATTCAATCATTTAATAGAAATGTTACTATTTTCATTTTTTTTTAATTAAGGTGTCTTACTAATAAGTAGGATGGTTAAAACAAGGTGTTCGTTCAGTTTATAGATAGATAATTTAATCTTATTAATTTATGAATTTAAAAATATGTACATAACATAAAAAAAGTTTAATTTTTAATTTTCTATGATTGTATTTCATAATAAAAAGTCTATAACATATCGCAACTACGAAATTAATTTCAAAAGAAATTTCTTAACACTAATCATGAAAATTTTATTGAAAAATGTCATTTTTTGACTCAAATTTAGTGCACACATAAAACATCAATTACCAATGTTAAAAAGGTAATAAAAAAATAACTGACATTATTTAAAAAACCAATTGATATAAAATGAAATATTAAAAGAAAATCTCATCCAACTTGCCTCACCAAAAGCACCTCTACCAATAACTTTTAAAACTTCAAAATCATCTCGACTCAGGCGAAGACCTTTAATCCTTTCAACGATTGGTTTAACTGCAATAAAATGAAAAATTTTAATTAAAACACACAAAAAATAAAATGGCCTTTTAATGGTAATACAATAAGATTAAATTAAACTCCTCGGCGAAACATCCCATTACTGGGTCAAGGCCTGCCATGTCCATTTAAGCTTTCGTGACCTAGGGCTCTGGGAAGCTAGGCATATGTCCAATAAAGTGTTCAGCCTATCGCGGAACCCCCAATGTTTAGTTCCCAAGCATGCTTGGTACCCATTTTATCGGCCCACTCAAGGGATGAAAGGACGGGTCAACCTAGCCAAATCCCGGATTCGATACACGGACCTGTGGCGTGGCAATACAAAGCACTACCACTAAGCCACTGGGCCTCAATGAAATAAGATAACATAGTTTTATCATTTGAAATTGACTTAGTACCATTTTTTACATTCCAATTGCAATTCTACATACTTCAAATTTGGTACAAGAGTTCCCAATATCTATTGAACGTCATAATAAGGTTTTCAAGGAAATTTTGCATGCATAAGGGGTAGCTGCCATACAACTCTTTTTGTTTTGAAGGTAGTAAAATTAGTTTATATATAATATTTTGTATATAATACTTAGTACCTTTAAATATGTATTGATTTATGGAGTGGTAATTAAAAGTGACATAGTGTTATACACCCCCTAGTATAATTTTTGAATTTCAAATTATTAATACAAAACTTAACTAACTCACAATTCAACAAAATACTAATATTGATTTTTTTTAAATCATTTTTTAAATTTAACCCTTTCGGTCCCAGAGTTGCCATTTGGCATCATCATGTTCCTGATCATAATTTTAAAAAAATAATAGCCCTGACATCTACTGGAATTAATAACAAATATTTTCGAATAGAAAAAATTTTGAAGAATCGAATTATGTGCTTTTTGATATCATAAATGGCGTACATACGATCAGATTTTTTTGTTTTTAATGATGAAAATTTCATTGGGACTGAAAGGGTTAAAAGGATTTTAAAGGATCTTAAACAATGAAAATTTTCAAGTCTATGTCTTTTTTTTTAAGTCCAAATGAAACTCATGTTTATTTATTGTGAAAAAGCGTTTAAAGAAAAAATAGTTTTTAAAAAAAATTATGTTATTTTTCACAATCGGGGCACAAAGAAGAAATTAAGCATGGAAGAAATGAACTGATTGGAGATAGAATTTTTGTGAACAAGAATTTTTTAGTTTGTTTTCATTTCCTTTCATTTAACTTTTAAAATACAATTCAAAAGTTAGTTGTAAATATTTTAACTCTTTTTAACTTCACGCATCTCTCCTATCGACCACCGAAGAGGCAATGTCTGTTTTACAATCTTCAATCTTCTACAAGAAATTCGAACAAAAGATAAATTCCCGCCTTTTCATACAGCCAAAACAAAACGCACGCGTTCTATTTCAGCAACCGAGATTACATGTCAAGTTATAATTAATGACGAATCGCTCATGTTCAGAATGGCCGATGATCGCTGACGTTGTAGATAATTCTCTGACTTGTATTAGTTTAATAAAAATGTAACTGATAACCGAATGTTGCGAGTTTAATTACTTCAAAAATTACAAAGACCAATACAGTTTGCTTCTCATCTTCGATAGAAATGCAAAACCCCAATTTATTTTAAAGTTTAATGTCTAAATAAACAAAATTAATATACAGTTAACGGTTTGTATTCGATAATGAAGACAGAAGCGTAGCGTGCCATGGTGGGGCCCCGTATAAAAAATTTTGGGGGGCCCTTAGAAAGGGTAAAGATTTCTCACAAAATAAAAAAAATGCATAAAATTAAAAAAAAATATATTTATGAATCATAATATCATACAAGCATACACACAGAATTTAATAAGCATGCATTCATAACTGGGGCGCAACTAGAAAAAAATCCTGGGGGGGGTTTCAATTTTTTAATATTACTTTTCAATTATAATTATTTTTAATTAAATTTAAGTGTAATTACATTTAATTGTAATTAAAATTAATTGTAATTAAAGTTAGTTTTAATTAAAATTATTCTCAATTTTAATTACTTTTTTCTAAAAATTACTTTTTTTCAATCCAAACTATTTGAATTAAAAATTGATTTTTAATTTAAGTTACTTTTGTTTTAATGCAGTTTTTGTGGTATTAATTTAGTATTACTAGCTACTATTTATGAACATTAGTTTTTATTGAACGAAACTCATATTTGTATTTAAAAGTTAATTAATGTTTTATTTTTTTAAATAAAAATTAAGTGTAATAACAAATTATTGTATGTCTTTATTTATAATTTAACTAATTAGATAATTTAAATCACCGGATTTGTATTATCTAATTAGTTAAATTATTATTATTTTTAAATTACTATTTTTATTATAAAAGGAGGTAAAAGTAAAGATAAATTGAACATTTATTTAAATTTACACAAATTAAATGTTAAAAATATTCTATAATTACAAAACTAATTGGACAATTGTGTTTAAAGAAATTGTGTAAATGTTACGGTCACAGCCGAATTCGGCCACTTCGCGAATTGGCCGGCCAAATCGCGAAGTATCTAAGGACGCAGTGAATTTGCTTTTAATAAAACAAAACAATCGGACAATCTTTATAAGCACGTCGCGTTTTGGCCGATAACTAACTAATAAATATGATAGAAATCGGACATATTTAAAGAGAGAAAAAACAATTAAATGATCCAATATTTCAAACTTCAACGAAGCAAAGCAATTCATATTGTTAAGTGTACTTTTGGCGTCATACAGGACAGACGAATCTCCGATGAAAAATAATTATTAAAAAATTTTATGCATTTATGCCGTAAAAATAGAAATTAATTATTAAAAAACGTGCTTTAAATATGAAACATTCATTTAAATTTAATGAAAACAGAACTGACTGAGCAGCCATTTCTAGATTTATGAAGCATTCAGATAAAAACAATAGAAAGATAAAAAAAAAATTATAGAGAAGAAATTAAACTTACCGATATGTTGCTCATGACATATATCCAATCCAGATTTTAGAATAGAATACGATTAAAAGACGCGCAAAAACTCCTTACGTGTAGTACACTGATTTTACTTGTATGTTTAATAAGCAAGCTAAAAATACACGATGGGGAAAAAAGCCAAATTCATATAAATCAGTCAATATTTTATTTTTATCTGGATGCACGGCAGTGCATCGCCAAGTTCATAACGAAGGCGGCACTGACTATCCTTTACTGGGACCATTTCGGCATAATTTTGGAGACCCAGTTCTTTTCTTCTACGCACTTTAGATTCGAGTTTAGACTTTTTTCTGGGTGTCCTAGTGAGACTTAACCTAGAAAAAAATTTCCAGCGTTCGAAATTCATTTAAGCCAGAGATAAATGAACCAGAAAAACGACAAATATGTCCCTCACTCACTGACTCACTGACTGACTGACGGGCGATCATAATGTTTAGGTACAACGGCTTGTTATGGAGTTACGAAAATTGGAACACTTATAGAATAGAGCATGCATATAACAGGAAAAATCCGAAATTCGAAGATTTTACCCGGGGTTGGGCGTAAACTGATTGGCGCCCTTTTTCATAAGCAGTTGCAATGCTCTCCATACGCTGATATACCAGCGGCGATTAAACGTCGTCGCCAACAATTCAAATAGTTATTTGCCTTCAGATACGTTAAAGGTTTTCATGTGTGGGATTTAGCACACGATATTACTAATTTAATGTGTCAACCTGAGCTGGCAACCAGCACCATGTTTTATAAAGAGCCATTGGTTGTTTGGAGGTAGGATTAACATCGCACAAGGGCTACATATGAGTAATGGTTGGAACCAATGCTTCACAACGGGCAAATGTTTTTTTTAAGGATTTTGCTTGCAGTAACGTTGTACTAGAGCTACATAAGGGTTATTGGCGGCGATTCTCGTATTTTTTAAATCGTGGTCAAGTGACGATTTCTTGAACAGAATCTTTCAAACAGTACCATCGGATTAAAAAAAAATTTTTTTTTGTTAGAAAGAAATGACATATATCAAAGGCTTGACCTATGTTTTATACTTTTTGTCCGTCCGTCTGTACGCTTTTTCGTCCGTCTGTTCTTTATAAGACGGTCTGTCATAATTTCGGTTCTAATCGTCCGATTTTAAAAAAATCTTTTTTTATAAAGTTATGGCATCATATTTCATACTTTGTGTCCGTCTGTCGGTACGTTTTTCTGTCCGTCTGTCAATCTGTCCTTTATAAGAAGGTCTGTCATATTTTCGGTTCTAACCGCTCGATTTTAAAAATTATTTTTTTGTTCGAAAGGTATGACATCAAACACCTATATTTCAAACTTTTTGATTTTTTGTCTGTACTTTTTTCTGTCCGTCTGTCTTTTATAAAACAGTCTGTCATTCTTTCGGTTCTAATCGTCCACTTTTAAAAATTCTTTTTTTGTTGGAAAGGCATGCTTATAAAAGTTTAAATTACAACTAAATGTTGTGTTTGGTTATTTTTTTCTAAGGTGTATAAATTTTGTGTGGAAGCAGTTCCAGGTGACAGTTACTATTACAAACCTACTTGTTATTCTCTAAGAATTTCGGTGAGTATTAAAGTGACAGGACATCAGTAGGCTATTTTAGTTCTTTTAGAACTTCTTGTTTAAAAAGCAGTCAGAACAGGAAATAATTTCACTATAGATATTGTTTGGTTTCAGCTCTAGTGCGACGTTAATTCAATTGTTGTTACAAAATATACTTAAAAAGTTATAAACTATTTTTACTGCTTGTTGCCACCAATATATATTTCTTTTAACCCGGCAGCACTCGCGCTAACTTACCCTAGACTAAGAATCTTCTAAACCGATAACTCAATCTGATGCCTAGCGCCCCCAAAGTGTCGAACTGAACTAGACACTATTAATGATTGATTTGTGATTGGCATAATTGAACTTTCCGATTGCAAATCTACTGTATCTTCGAAATGTGCAGGGTGGTTATAAAATAACGCTCGCTATTCGGAGTGGTCTGTAGCTTGAATGAATAATCCAAACGCAAAAAAACTTTGAGACACTTACTAATCAAGAAGGGGGAAGGGACTAATCAAGAAGGAAAAAAAAAAGAATAGAATCATTAAAAACAAACTCGTCACTTGACCAGTGTTCTAAATTATGAGGCGTAATTGGAAGTTTTGGCCGCAATTAGCCATAATTGGCTATGCCTCGTAATTTAAAACCTTGGTCAAGAAACGAGTTTCGTTTTATGATTCCATTCTTTTTAGAAAAAAAGGAACTTGTCTCTTGACCAGGGTTCTAAATTACGAGGCGCCTTGACTGTGCTAAAGCTCCTAAAGGAGGCTAGAAAAAGGCAGCCGTGAACCATTACATTAGTTATCTTAGATACAATTGGGGGAGTTAGTGTCTAAGTCAATTTTAATATAGAAAATAATTATAATGGTAATCCAATCAGAGTTTCAGATCTAGAAGTGTATTTAATCTATCTGGGGTCCATTAGACCCCAGGCGAGTGCTGCCGGGTTAAACAGGAATTGTAAATATTGTACTCGCCGCAGTGTAAATCTCCATCCTATGTTTATTTTATTAGGATACTGCCTATTCACTAAACACATTATTCATTATACTTCACTGTGTGTTCCCACTTACAAAAAGAAGTGAAATCCCAACAAAAACATCTCTGTAAAAGAGGGCCAAGTTCTTACAAAAAAAGGTCTGGCCTACAAAAGAAGTGAAATCAACAAAAAGACCAAGTTCAATAGAATTTGCTGAGTTAAAGTTCTAGAAAAAATTAAGCCTGGACAACCAAAGATTTGAAAACAAAAAAGGATCAAGTTCAATAGAAGTTGATGAGGTTATAAACCCCAAAACATTTGTTTTAAGATGCAGCTTAGGTCTAACACATTCTTACTAGCTGTTTGTGTAACTTGGCCAATACGCATCGTGAATATGGAGTTGAACCCTTCGTACCTGGTTGAATTTCACCTCGGGGCGTTTGAGTAAGTCTGTATTTGATTTATCCCTAGTTAATCAAATGGTTAATCCTAGTGGTATTCTGCGTGGTGATGGCTATGTGTTGTATATCTATAGAACAATAATGTGCTGTGGTGTTTTAATAATGAACTATAAAGTTGACACATTTAGTTAGTTTGTATTATGTAGTTTTATGTATATATATATATATATATATATATATATATATATTATATATATATATATATAATATATATATTATATATATATATATATATATATATATATATATATATATATATATATATATATATATATATATATATATGTTCGAGATTATTACATTTCTGTTAGTGTTTTTATATTAATAAAGGCTATTTGCAATTGAAAAAACATGTCTTTCTCCTTATTCAGCTGAAACCTTATTGATAATCAAGTAAAATAAAATAATAAAAAAAATGTTTTAAAAATTTTAAATAGATCAATACAATAGTCGATGGAGATTGGAGCATTACTTTAGATCACGTAAGTAAATGTAGCATCTCGTTTTCCAATGCTTGAATCTTGTAGTAAAACCGCTAAGCTTTACTATAATATATGGAGCTTTGATTACTCTTTCTTACTTTCTTTGAAGGAAATAGAACGATTACCTTATTAAAACGCTTCAACAGTTGCAAACAGCTAAATGTTCATTCAGATAAGTATCACCAACTAAGTGTGATGGTAATCCTGGCAACAAAAGCAAACGTTTTTATTTTTATTATTTACCTGCAACGCCAACGCATGTGGTACGACTACTATTTTACCCCTTTCCACCCGAGAGGTGCGCGTCATTCACCACTTAACTGAGGATAAATCAAATACAGACTTACTCAAACGCCCCGAGGTGAAATTCAACCAGGTACGAAGGGTTCAACTCCATATTCACGATGCGTATTGGCCAAGTTACACAAACAGCTAGTAAGAATGTGTTAGACCTAAGCTGCATCTTAAAACAAAATGTTTTGGGGTTTATAACCTCATCAACTTCTATTGAACTTGATCCTTTTTTGTTTTCAAATCTTTGGTTGTCCAGGCTTAATTTTTTCTAGAACTTTAACTCAGCAAATTCTATTGAACTTGGTCTTTTTGTTGATTTCACTTCTTTTGTAGGCCAGACCTTTTTTTGTAAGAACTTGGCCCTCTTTTACAGAGATGTTTTTGTTGGGATGGGGTTTTTTTATACTCCTTCGACTAAATCGTTGTTCATCGTTCATCGGTGATCGCCACTCTTTATTCGAAAAAAAAAATAGAGAAATTTATTACGCCAGTTGCAAATGTTTAGACTTTTTAAGAACGATTAGAATTGTTTATGGGTAATGCAATTCATAATATCAGTCTCGGTGGCTCCAAACTCAGTCGTCAATAGTAGACGACATGATTTGTGAATTTCATGTTTTCCCTTGGTTGATTTGCTTTATTTTCTTAATATCTTGATATTGTTTTTGTGATAATAAAAGTTGTTATTACAATTTTTGTTCAGATATGAATGATCGTCGCACTTGAGCAAAGCGATAGCAATTGGCGACGGGCGTCGTAATTTAGAATCATAGTCAGGTGACGAGCCGTCGTACCTCTGAGTAGGCACCCAACGCAACCGTTAAGGGCGACATCGTACGCAGCGTCAGGACTTTTTAGCATATTTAACGTACGCTTCCCCTACAAAGGATTGCTTTATTAAGTATGTATACTAACTATAACTAAGATTTCGGTTAACCATTTTTATACCTTTTTGGTCAAAACATATATTATTTTCGGGCAATGTTCCAAACTTCAACGATGTTACTTATATCTATAACTACATTTAAGACGTCGTGAAGACGAATCGCCGATGAGGAATAATTAAAAAATTTATGTTTTTATGTCGTTATATAGCAATATCAATAAAATGATATAAAACATGTTTTGAACGTAAAAAAGCAATTGAAATGCAATGAAGACAGAACTTAACAGCCATCCTTATTTATATTAAGCATTCAGACAAAACAGTAAAAAGAGAGGGAAAATG
Organism: Hylyphantes graminicola; assembly: GCA_023701765.1. Taxonomy (NCBI): domain Eukaryota; kingdom Metazoa; phylum Arthropoda; class Arachnida; order Araneae; family Linyphiidae; genus Hylyphantes; species Hylyphantes graminicola. The sequence continues at coordinate 43,634,067 of CM043112.1, forward strand.
TGCCTTTCCCTACAACATACTCATATCTTCAGGTACTTTGCAGTAGAAATTACATAGAAAAGTCGCGAAAAAAAAAACCCTTAAAAATAAAACGGTGTAAAAAGTACAGTAATCCAAAGATAACGCGTATTATTGGTTTAAAATAGTATCCGAGGAGGGGGGGGGGGCAGTTTCTGTATCTTAATCATTGCGTAGTACCGTGACCTTTACTGATTTATTGAATAATGCACAATATTAGAGCAACTCATAAAAAACGACAAAAAATGAATAAATTTGGCAAGTCATGTCACTTTATCAAAGCTGGCGCTTTTTTCACCCCCCCCCCCCCCCCCCCACAATAGAAAAGAGTTTCGTTAGAAATATTTTGTTTTCCACAGTTCATACTTCCCGCCACCCATATTTGAAACACTTTAGGGATGGAAAACCGAAACCGGTTATTTTTGCCCTCGGTTTCGACCAAAAAACCGGTTTTTCATAAGGCCAGTCTTAAGGTTCAGTAAAACCGAAAAGCCAGTTTTTGAAACATCGGTTTTTTTCCGAAAAACCGCCATCCCGAAAGTTTCTTATTTTGTTGGCGGCGAGCGAAATAGTGAAATAGTGTTTCTCTATGGAATTTTTTTTCATCACTTTCGATTTTTTTATTGTTAACAAAATAAAATTTGACTATAATATGGGTTCTGGGGGGGGTTCTGACCCTAGAAACCCCCCCCCCCCGTGGTTGCGCGCCTGATTCATAATATATATATGCATATCTAGCAATTCAAATTAAATATACACTCTCCTTGCCTTTTTTTCGGCAAACTGATTTATTAAATCATTTATAGCTGATGATGACTTAAGTTTTTCTAAAGTTTCTGCCTCAAAAGACAATAGTGACAGGTCTGACAGGCGTTCCTGGCCAATCGAAGTTCTTAGGAATTTTTAATTAGTTTTAATTTTGAAAACTTCTTTCAGCAGTTGCGGTTGTAACTGGAAGGGTTAAGAATAAAAAGCATGCTCAGTGCCAGATTTCTAAATAGGCTAAGTACGCTGTAGCCTAGAGCGGCAAATTTTGTAACCAGTTATAGCGGCATTCGACATAAAAAATATTGTGAAGATACTAATATTTTTAAGAAATATTTTTAAGAAAGAAGTAATTTACATTTATGCTTAAACCTTAAACATATATACATAGTACTAATATTTAGTAGCATATATGGCCGCTGTGAGGCAATTGTACCCTCTCCCCCCGGATTTGGAAGTTGAAAGAAAAATAGTTGAATAGTAAAAAAAAGGTTTTTATTTAGAGTGCTGGAGCAGTAGAGAAAATTGTAACAGGGGAGGCAAATCGCGTAGTCAACAGGCGGCAAATCTTTAAATCCTGCCCTGAGCATGCTGTTATTACTTCGGAAAACTCGAGGCAAGACTATTGAATTTTATCAACAATAATTCATTGAGTTTCTTAATGGGGTGAATTTTTTGAATTTCAGATTTTAAGCATGTTTTTAGAGCTTTTAATTGGTCACAATGATTAACTGAGATGCCTTCACTGTAAAATAAAAAAAATAATAAATTTAGCCGACAGTTTTCAGGAAGCGTTTAATATCTCTTCGTTTGAAGAAGACAGGAGTTTCTCTGATTTATAATATATCGAACATACTATGCTAGGTCGCAAAGGCTCTGAAATCTTTATTTGGTTTTAAGACATTAATATTTCTGAACAGCAATAGTATACATTGACTTTGAAATAGGATTCTGGGTGTGAAATTCTCTCATCTTGTGATAATAAAAAAAAAACGCTTCTTTATCTTTCGCCTTTTGTTTTTAAAAACAGTTTTTACCCTGCAATCTTTTGCTAAATATGTGGACTCATTTAGTAAACTATTGAATGAATTGTGATTCCTTAATTCGCACAGTCTATTCAAAAGATTACTTAATAAAATACTAGTTTTCTGTAAGTTATTTTCATGTTGTAGAGCTTTAGAAACAGGATTAATGATTTCAAATAATGAAGACAAAAATGTGACTAGCACTAAGAAATCATAACTCTCCAGAATGTTAATTATATTTTTACATTCTTCACGTTTATCTTTTTTTTTTCGAAATTAAATTCAATTGGTACAAAGTTTTCATGATTAATAAATAATTTTTCTTTACTGCAAATAAAACGTCGTTCCTTGAAACCATCTGGTAGGACATACTTTTTTTAAGGGTAATTAAGTATTTTTCAGATGAATCATCACTTAACATTGCCCAGCTTTGTATACTAGTATTACCAAAAAAAAAGTATATATTTTTTTCTAAATTATCAAAAAAAGTCGACACTTCGCGAACATGTTTCGCAGCATCGTTTAAAACTAAATTTAATGCTTGAGCAGCACAATGAACATAATCGGCATTCGGAGCGTGCTCTTTTATCAGGGTTTGTAATCCCCCATAAACACCCGACATAATTGCTCCATCGTAACCATGTCCTCTACATTTAGTCAAATCAATTCCATATTGTTTGATCGAATTTCAGTTTTAAGTCCTTCAGCTCTGCAGTCGGATACTGCTGTAAACCCAAAAAAAAGACTCACAGATTTTTAATTTTTTAGGCACATTATCATCTTTTTCTGTAATCGCTATGTATCGATAAACTACCGAAAGTTGGTCAATTTTTGACAAGTATTGTGTTGAATCTAGAATTATTGTCATAAATGGAGCTTTTTTAATTTCTGAGATAATATTGTTCCTACCTGCGGTACCAAGCGAATTAATAATTTCATTTTGAATCGTAGGGCTTAAATAATTTATTTTGCCTTTCTGTTTTAGAAGAAGTTCTTTTAAAGTTGCATCATAGTTAGATAGCAAACGCAAAATTGCAAGCAAATTTCCAGAATCAGAATCATGGCCTCTTAAAGGTAGATTACAAGATGCTAAAGTAATTATAACATTAATTATACGATGCAATGGGTTCATGCCCCGTGAAGCGAAGGCTCTTGAAGCGAATCCCTGTAAAGTATAATAAATCACTTTGGGGTAGGGTGGTTTGCCGGGTAGGGGGTTCAGGTAAATTGCCATATGAAAATGTGAGATATCCCTTAGCGACGTGTACAATGTAGCACATACACATTCCCTCAATCGTAAGCCCTTTCTTTACTTGAAAGGCCTGTGTGTGAACTATTAATCCCTGACCTGTCAGTTTACAGCAAGGGAGGAATGAAAGGGGGTGGGTTTTCCTTTATCCTGAGAGTCTTGGGTGGCCATGTTTGGTCACAAGTCATTTGATTGCTGAATGCATAAATGAATTCGTTGATTTTTTGGTCACCCTGTAAAAATACGTCTAAGTATTGTGTATTAATCCTGTGTTTTAAATAAGTATAAATAGTTTTTGTTACAAATTTCTTTATTTGACAACTTTTGAAGATCTGATTATCATAATGCATCCTTATAAAAAGCTAAAAGACACAAAACCTCAAAAATATAATTTTTTTTATTTTGTTTTCAAACCTAGATGCAAAGTTCTTTAATTTTATAATGTGCCTCCCAGTCGGCACATTAAAAAAAATTGAAACTGTATAATAATTAGTTCACTTTTAAATTTTCAGTTCGGGTTTTACATAAATTTTCAAGGCTTTTGTAAATATTTAAACTGGATCCCCAAAGTATTTTTCTTACATTAACAAATATGAGTTTCATGAAAGTGTGGACGCAATTAGATCTGTTTTTTTTTTAAATTTTCAAGTTAAAAAATATAAGTTTTTTATTATAAAGTTTTTAAAGGTCAAAATTACCTTTGCACATAAACCTTTACTAATATTTCGCTTTATTGGCTCTATTAAAAAACTTTCACAGTTTGAAGAACATGTGTTCAAAGAAAAAAAGTTTTAAAAATTCTTTAAACCGTGGGTAGTAAGATTTTTAAGAGGTTTAAAAAAAGTTGAATTTTTGCAAAACATCTTAGTGTTACCTCCTCTAACGGACACCTCTAAATAACGGACATTTACTCAAGTCCCAGTCCCTTAACATAGGTTACTTAATGTAATCCCCTCTAAATAACGGACCCTCTAAATAGCGGACGTCTTTTTTAATTTTTTTTATTTAATTCGGTTATCAATCCCAATACAACACATTTTTGCATCCAAATATTTTTGCACCCTCATTTCCTTATCGTCAAACTACGTATTGGTGACTGTTCTATGACCTTCTAGTAACCTTAGAAAGACCACCATAGGTTTACAATGGTTTCTACACGCCCCATGTCAATTTCCCCCCATTATTCTCGAAACCTTCTCTTTCCGAGAATTGAGAGGGAGTGAATGCAATCGCCCCTGTCCACTTCGCGAAACTGTTTGACCGCTTGCCTGGAGTTGTGTCTGATTTCTAATTGCTCATAATCCTTAAAAGTCGAGTTGCTAACAAGCAACGAGAGCTGATTTAGATTAAGTAAAATAATGTGTTTAACCCTCTAATGCATAGTGTTACCGTTCGGTAACAAGTTACATAATCCACTTTATTCTATTAAAATAGACCTCCCTCTCTACAAATTTGTGTTTTTTTCATCTATTACATTCCATTTTGAAGATTTAGTTAATAATAACCCTCATAATTGACAGTAGTAAAAGTGTAGGGGTAAGTGGTGTACCTTGGACATATGTGTACCTCGAACCTATGCTGATTCTAGCTCGATTTGCTTAGATAATGAAACAACACCATATGCAGTTAAAGTATTTGCTACCAGGGGTCTCAGTGAAGTTCTATCTGTTTGTTTAAAAGGTCAATTTATTAAAGAGGTTTCGAAAAACTAAATTCACAGTTCAAAAGTAAATTTTTGTCAGATACTTTAGTGTATTTTTATACTCAAAGATGTAATGTTTATTCAGAAACGATGGTTTTGCAATATAAAGCAAAGTTTTAGCTATAAAACAGTGCGCTTGAAATTAAGTTAAGTCTTACCTTAACATGGTGATTAACTATTTTGTTTTTAATATCCAAGTGGTGTACCTCGAACCTAATACAAGTGGTGTACCTTGGACTGGTCCAAGGTACACTACTATAGGTCTTATGTGCTTCAGATTGTTGAAAACCCTTTATAAAATTCAAGTAAATTTTTCCGTTGAAAAATTAAGTATTTTAAGCTATTAATATGCAACCCTGATTTGTAAAATTATGTAGAATGGAAATTTGTAAGAAATTTTTATATGGTGTGATACATAATTTTTCTGTAGTTAATTATTTAGATTTATGGTAGGCCTATAAAATTTTAACCATATTGATATAATATAGAAAATAATTATTGCATGCACATCTAAAAATATGTTTTTTATAATAAATATCAAAGCAGAACATCCTTTTTACGTTTAGGCCTAGTTGTATAAACATAGGGGAAAATATTTGAGTTGTTTTTTCAAATTTATGACAGAAAGATAGCCAAATGTTTTTCTATGGCATGAAATGACAGTTTAATTTTATGCTGCATTTTAACGGATACACCTGAAAAAGATCGCATTACAGCTGAAAAAGCCAAAAGGGCACTAAAAAAAACTAAGTCAATAAAGTCCCTTACAAAGCCAATTGACCTAACATAACCAATTACTACAATCTTGTCTAGAAATAAGAGTAGGTTGTAAAATGTATTTTTGAATTTTATGTGGCTAAAAAATATTGGTTTTCGGACTGTAAATCGAGTCTCTCTACCTGTTAATAATTGGTCCAAGGTACACTACCGGTTGGACCAAGGTTCACCGCCGGTGGTGTACCTTGGTCCAAAAAACATTGTTTTGTATTTATTTGTTTAATAGTTGAAATCATTTAAATTACATTGTTCGACTATTCATGGAAGTGGGATGCCAGAGCCCGAAGGGGTTGGACTTGTTTGCCTGTAGTCGTTAGCTGAGCATAATGGAACGGCCTTCACGCCTTGGGTGACCCTGCCAGGAGAAAAACTCCCGACGTACTTCACCCGTTCCGCCCAGGTACACCCCCTCGCCACTTTGAGGCCGACTACAAGGACTTGAGGGGATTTATTTACGAATAAAACATGTAGTCTCCCTCCTGAACATATATCTCGCATTACCTTTAGAGAGTGGAATGATACGTCAAGATTAAAACGATCTTCACCCATGCAATATGATAGAGATATCAGAGAAAGTGTTGGCCTTGAACACAACAAATGGGCTATTGTTCAAGAACCCATCTCTTTCAAAAAGCTGCCAATAAACACCAGCGTTCACATTGACCTTTTGGAGCCATGCAACAAAAATGAACAAAAGGACATCATTAGGAATAAGGGACTCAAAGCAATAGAACAATTTCCAAAAGAGGACTTTGTACATGCATACACAGATGGCTCCTCTGACAAAACCATCACCAACGGGGGTGCTGGGGTGTTTTTAACTACTTCAGATGGTGTGTTTCACCAGGGCAAATTTGGTGCGGGAAACATTGCCTCTAACTTCACCTGTGAGCTGAGGGCAATTCTGGCACTAAATATCTATAAGGCCCTTCCCACTTCCAAGCAGGCAAAAGGCCTAGTAATCTTTTGCGACTCAAAGGCCGCCCTCCAGGCAATTCTAAATGGACATTCTTCTATCACCCAAGAAATCATCTCAGGTCTTAAAGATCTTCAGACTATAAACAAGACCTGCAACCTCCAGGATGGATTCCTGCGCACGTCGACATAGAAGATAATGAAACTGCGGACAGACTGGCCAAGGAGGGCAGAGACCTCAACACTAGCTGTAATGATGTTTCTCTTAAGGATGCGAATGCAGTGGCCAGATATAAGCTTAGAGAAAAATCCATTCAGACCAAACATCTTCTCTCTGAAATAACTGCGAACAGATCTACTCTTAAAACCATAACTAGGCTAAGAACAGGACACCACAGGGGTATGAAGATAGATAGAGATGGAAAGAAGATCTATAGAAGCTGTGAACATTGTCCTGATACACAGCTTACGCCTACTCACATCTATGAGTGTCCGGCTATGAGCGCCAGCCTGAGAAAGATTGGAGTACTGCCGACTTTGATAGATCCGTATGAAGACAACATCAAGCAAGTCGTAGAAGAAATTATCAAAATTCACGGACACATATAAAGTTCGACTCTCATGGACACGACAAAAAAAAAAAAAAAAAAAAAATTTAAATTACACGTTAAAATAAATATATGTTGTATATAACAACATAAAGTATTTAGTAAAAATATTTTTATTCACTTTTTGCAAGTAATTAAGAAATTAAAAATTGAAAAGTCAAAATAGGTCCGAGGGAACCCACCTTCCCCTATTCAAAATTAAAAAGTGAAGTTTCTAACTGCTGTGAATTTACGTGTTTGGCAGTATTCAAAGTAATAATATTAGTACTAAATACAAATAAATTGCATTGAAAAAATATTATAGTTCAAGAGGGCTATTTTAAGCTATATTTATAGTAGTTTTCTAATCATTCTTTTCAAAATTGGTAGTTTGTAGTTGGTTTTTACATGTGTTACCGTTTGGTAACATCATCCATTGAGCACAACTTTTGTTTGCTAATGTGCGTGTATCTCTGTAACGGATTCACAAGAGTTCAGTGTTTTAAATGTTTGGTACCACTTGGTTTTAAGAGTAAAAATAACTGTTTTATGTCGTATCATTCTGATATTTTAAAAAATTATGTTTAAAAATGATTTTTTGTATATTTTATTCATAAATACCTGCTATTTGTACTAAACCTGCTATTGCCTACTATTTGTACATTAATTTTGTTTCAAAAGTAACTACTATTCATAACTATTTTAATAATTACTTTTTCTTGTTTAGCAAAATCTAAATGTACTAAATATTAATACTCTTTTTTTGTTTGTTATACACGCTTTCAAGAAAGATTTTATACCTAAAACTATGTGTCTGTGTGACTCTGCAATCCCCCCCCCCCCCTCCCTCCCCTTCTTACATAATACTAAAATTATCAACAAGCTTTATTTTTAAGTATAATTTATTGGAAATATAAAAAAAAGTTCATTAGCTTAAGTAAAAAAAGGTAATAATTTGAGTAAAAATAAATATTAGTACCCCGAACTTTAAGCATCTATTCAGCGCTTAATGCATGGTGTTACCGTTTGGTAACAAATTTAAAAAATAATTTAGAATTATTTTTTTTCCGTATTTTTCCCGTAATGTATGAGCATTAGAGATACAAATATATTTTTTTGGGACGAAACAAAAAATTCATGCATTAGAGGGTTAAAGAGAAAAAGGTTAACGCTAAAAGAAAAAAATGGATTCTGTTGAAAAAGAAAAGCTAAGTGTGAGATCTACTGCAGAACGTTTTAAAGTTGGAAAAACGCAGATAAGCCGTGATATTTATTTTAAAGCAGTAAGCGGCTAATAAAAGTCTGTGGATCCCACTCAAGTTGCCAACTGCATCAAAAGACTTAAACAATTGAATCGGTGAGTGCAGAAACGTAGCGTAATTAAGCGTTCATTTACCGTAAATTGACAAGCATAATAACGGTATCAAGCGTATAACCACGTTCTGTAAGAATACGCTCTACCTGCTTACGGTTCAACCCTAAATTTATAGTGCGTGATATTTTTAACCGTTTTCTGACGGTCTTGGTAAATTAATTGACGGTGTGTTTGTAGCATAAAAAAATTGAAACAAAGTAGCAATTTCAACGAACGTTAATTTTATCCATTGAAATTACAAGTCAAACAATTTTCAATAATAGTATATTAACTTAAAAACATATCAAATAAACACACAGGAAGAACACAGGGGAAAAAACCATTCAAAGCATAGGAATCTGTCTACGCCAGGCCTCTTTGGCGGCAATAACAAATCATTGCCTAACCTGGTGTAACGAAACCTGTTTCTTTCTTGGTTCTTCTCTCCCAACAACCCTAATTCAAGCGAGACACAAGTCCTATGTTTGTACCGAGAAAAAAAAAGAGAAACCGCTGATAGAGCTAAAATCGTCTGCTTTCCTGTTACTTAAATATTCACAGAAATTCTTATGAAAAAAAAATAAGTAGATTTGGAATAGTAAGCTTCACCTATAAACGCTACTCCGCACGATTTATACTCCTTAAAAAGCAAAATCACTCACCATTTAGCCATAATCGAACTATTAAAAGAAAATTGACTATTTTCAATACATTTCTCTCGAATTCAATTAATATTCTTTATCATTTGCTAAGTGCATTTGCAGTTCGAAGAATAGTAATGCAAAATTGCTAGCTCTAAAACTGGAAACAAAGCTTACAAATCATTTTTTCTTATTTTCTATTTTGAAATTTCTTGATTTATTCTTAGTTTTAATTTCCCAGTATTTAGAATATTTTTGAAAGACAAATACAACAACATTCCAACAATCTATCAGTATATTACCTACAAATAATCTCTCAACTCTGCCTTTTTTAATTTACTTTAAGATAACAAAAACTCACAAAATAAATTATCACAATGATAATTTGTTATTTTGAAGCAGTGATACAGTTATACACGCTGAAACGCAAATCAAAACTGACCAGCTCTTTATGCAAAAAAAAAGTGGAATGCTGCTTGCCGCTTTCCAGACAAATAATGAAAGATCAAAGAATCACATTTTGCTGGACGTTATTACATAATTCCGAACTGATTTAATGACGAAAATAAATTTTCTAATTTATATAGTTTCGCATGCGATTGCTGACGTGAAACAGCTTTTTTTTTAAATATATAATGAATAAATGGCAATGAGATTTAACTGTGTGGACTGTTGACACATAATGAAATAAACTAAACTCCTCGGCGCAACAGCCCGCGAATGGTCCAAGGCCTGCCTTGCCCATTTCAGATGTCGTGACCCATCAGGGCTCTGGGGTGCTAGGCATATGTCCCGGTAAGTTGGCCAGCCCCAAGCGGAAACCCAGTGTTTAGTTCCCAAGCATGCTTGGGAACCATTTTATCGACCAACTCACAAGGGATGAAAGGATGGGTCAACCTCGCCTAATCCGGGATTCGATCCCCGGACCTGTGGCGTGGAAAAGCGAAGCTCTACCATTAAGCCACAGTGCCTCAAAGAAAAAGAAGTGAAAATATAGGTCGCTGATGTGATACCGTTGGTAACACAAAATAATTTTTAAAATCGGACGGAACGGATAATACTGAGTTTTGATTTGAGACGGAAGTCCAGATAGACAAAAGAAATATCAACGTTGCCTTCCCTTTTTTCAGTTATTTCCAATTAAAAAAATGTCCAAAAATCTAGTAGAGTACTCAAACTATTGCAATACTTCATTTAGAAGAATTTTAATTTGTAGTAAAATGAATAGTTTTTCTGTACCTAGGAGAATTTCATATTTCAGTTCTCAATATACATTGTCTTTTAGGAGGAGATAATTTTTCTGGAGCAATTTAGCTTTAGGTAGTTATTAGAGTGAAACATTTTTGGCTTTTCGCATAAGTAAAGAAACATATTTTAATAATGCATTATTTTAGCCTTAATTTCTCTAACTTTAGCTCATTAACGGCGTTTAGCAAGAAAATTTGCCTCGCTAAAATGAGCTTTCTGCTTGAGTTTATCAACCTAAACAAATTGTATAAGGCAAACAAAGGGAATCGTTCTGAACAATTACTGTAGAACAAATTGAGTTTAGCAAACTAAACAAAATGTATTAAACGAATGAAGACCATTGTCTTGAAATTTATATAGAATATATTTAGGGTCACACGAAACACGGATCTTAAAGTTTACATTTTTATACGGAAATGAAGGTGTTAAGTTCATTCACAAAGTCGCCCTTGATAGGTTAAACAGTAACTTAAATTTAAAAATAAGTAGCTTTTTTTTTAATCTGATAAATACCAAAATACTAGTGCATTTCAGTGACCAAAGATGGCCGTATTTTGGTATAACATTTCCAAATGAACATTCCAAAGCTTCCCCCCAGTGTAGTGTCCTCTTCCGACACGCCTACTTCAGTGCTGGGTTCCCTTTCTAAACAGGGCATAAAAACTGGTCACCTGTTGAGGGACCATGTAGTGAAAATCCTTCCTACAATTCACGTGTAATTCCTTTAGGAATAACAAAAGAGACACCAACATCATCGCATATACAACCCCTTTTCCACCCCATGGCTGTGCTATTGTTAAGTTCCGAACACCTGTGTTCGCGTAAAAGGGATGCGCTTCACGGGGAAGACACCATGCAATGCGTCTCTCCAGAATAGAATTTTACTATTGATTTCACTTTGCAATATAGTATCAATGGTATTTTCTTGCAACCAATTATTATAAGATAAAGATGCATTAATATGCTGCTGTGAATTTTCATGATCAAGTATATAGTTCGCGTAAAATTGCTTCGAATGGAAACACCGTTAACCTACGCAGAGGAGTACGAATTGGTTTGACGATCTGCTAATAACCAACAGATGCGACAATACGGTTTGTTTAAAACATTAGAATAACATAACCATGGTCTTAGAATTTTTATGCCTGCTTTATTGGTATATGAATAATTAATAGTAGACCGAAAAAGGTCGGTTACTTACCAACTTTTGAACGCACGCTTTACGCGGGATTTTTTTTTTTTTTTACTTTTGTCATTTGAGAAATAGTATATAAAAAAAATTGAAAATTGTTTATTAATTTTTGCTTACGAACGTTGGGGGCCCCCGTGGCCCGGGGGCCCCGTATAATTGATACGGCTGATACGGCGGTAGCTACGCCCCTGAATGAAGACGAAACTGGCATTCAATTTTTTTAAAAAAAGCTATAACTGTTATTCAAAAATCCATTAAAACTCTGATGATGAGACTTTCCAGCAGGCTTTCTGTTCCAGAAGGTATTGAATCGAAATGTATAAAACTGGTGACAATGCAAAAATCGCTTGACGGAAACTGCCAGTCAAAACTGTATCAAACCAATGCAGTACAGCTAATTGTAATCAAAATAATCTCGACCTAAGTGACGTTATAATAAAAAGGAAATGCCTCGTTTACTTTTTTATTTTGTTACATCAAAGGATGTGACGCATTAAAAGCTCTGGCTCAGAAAAAGTAAACACGGAAAAGATAACTTTTTTGACATTGTTCCAAAGTATCGTAAAAACTATGATCGAGTGCTTGTTTTGTTTGTTTAAAAGGAGAGCTGACAGAATTTTGATTAGTGTGTACTTTCTTGGAGCTTACATAATTAGAAAGTGTAAGCTTGACTTGGAACTTTTGATTGAGTTGTTAATTTTGAACATAGGATAAGCCAAAAATAAACATGGTATCATCAGTTACAATAAGTTACGGTTTATAAATTTGCTTTATTTGTTATTCAGAGAGATTAATTTCATACAAAATACGTTATTATTAGTACTTTATTCTTCTTATTTTTTTTAAACTATAAACGACATTGTTTTTGATCAAGATTGCACCAGAATTGTGGAACTTTCTAGCTGCCACCACTATTTGGAAAAAAAGCCTCAAGTAAGTTGAAGAGTGGATTCATCTCTTTTGCGGTGTACCAAAATTGTGGTCGCAACCCACTGAATTTTTGGCCACAAATAATGGAAGCTAGAAAATTCTAGAATTCGCGCTATCTTGAATAAAAAAATACGCAGACATAAGAGTACATAAAAGATGAAAAAGGTTAAAAGCGCGTAGAACCGCAATAAAACACACAAAAAAACACGATCAAGATAATTTAAATATTTTACGACATAAACTTTTCACCAACTCACTTAACTCCTGACCGACACGGACTAATGATATTGAAAAAAGATAATAAGCCCTATATTGGATCAGCTATTTCTTTATTGACAAAATAAAGACTTAAAAAAAAAGATTCATTATTCATCTAGAATAAAATGATATAAAACAGGGGGGATCTTAATTTTTTTAAACTAAATTTAAGGATAAAATAATTAGAATCGTAACTTTTGAATAAATTAACAATATTTATTTCAAAACTTTATTTGTCAGAGATAGTTAAAATTAATTTTTATACGTCTAAAAATGATAATTTAAATTCGGGTCAATTATTTTTTTTAAAAAATAAATTAATAATTTCGGGTCAATTTATTTAATAAAATGGTTTTAGAGAGAATTTTATTTTTCCGGGATTTTCATATTTTCATTTAATTAAAACAAACATCATTTAATTCTTATAAAGACGTGATTAAGAAAATCTAGGTTAGCTTCATAGAAAAATGCATGAAGAATTTGATATAACTTTTTTGAAATAAGCGCAAGCTTAATGAGAAAAAAATAGCAAGCTGATTATTCCAAATGGAATCATTCGGGGTGAAAATTTACACCATGCGCTCCCTTAATTGTTTTTAGCAGTGTGTGTACAATTGCCCAACTCCGGAAATCTTTCAATCAGATTCCGCGGCGTTACAGAAATCGCGAAACTCCGACGACCAGAAACTCCACCGTTCTTAAAAGGTTTCATTTTTTAAATGGAAAAACATAAAAAATGGAACAAATAACCATTCGAAAAAGAGGAAATCCGCTAAAAACATTTCATGCTGTCAACAGCTGTAGAGTTATGCATTGGGTACAAAAAGAATAACTTTTAAGTGCATTCTAAAACCAGAAATCTATCTTAAAAGATTGCATTTCGTCTGCCAAATTACTGTACTGAGCAACCCCTTTTTAAAATATAAACTTCCTCAGTTTGTACACATTAATGAAACAAAAATTATAATTAAATAACACAAATCATTTATGAAATGAAAAGAATGAATTCATTATAACTGATATTACATTTGCGCTATACAATTTATAGCGGTAGTAAATCTATCAACAGTATCGCGTTTGGCCAAGGCTTATTTCTGTATATTTTACTGCAAACAATAAATTTAATAAAATAATGGATGCGGAAGGTTTATCATTCATTTCGAAATCTACAAAAATAGCCGTTTGCGTCGTAACTTGGCACAAATGTGTAGTTTTCGAACTTAAGGACTTTTGAACTTCAACTTTCAGTTAAAAAATTTCTATTTTTGGAGAAAATTCGAATTATCTTTAAACAAGTAGGTTTGCTATTGTATAATGATTCCGCTCATTTCAATAACCATAACCATAACAAAACTTAAACAAAAGTGAGAAAATTAAAGAGAAGCTGACATATTGTTGTTTAATTACTATTTTGAAGTTTTGAAATGACCCCCCAAAGAAAGATAACACTATTTTTAAACTATAACTAATTTTACTATAATTAATGATTTAAAAAAAATTATGTTCCATTCCAATTTGCTTTATTTTGATGAGTTATAACGATCCTCATACTTCTCGGGAGAAAAATTTACATAGAAAAGCAATGCTTTCAGAGAAGTTAGAATTAATGTGCAATGTGCATATTTAACCATTCCTCTCAACACATTCACTGAATCCAACTATCCATTACAACAATAATTTTCCGACAACGCATATGAAAGTGTGATTATATTAATAATGCTTTATGCAATAGAACAAAGCGCATTGACTCTCATACTTTTCATTTCCGATTAAATAAAATCACTAAATGCAAGTCCATAGAAAACTTTCCATAAACGCTTCCAATTTCACTAAAACACAAACGGAAGCCATCGTGGAGGGAAAATCTCCTATTGACTTAGTCAACTTGCCATGTATTTAAATATGATCTTGCCAACAATTACGCGGAAATCCTCAGACACATACTCATTCAGAAAACTATTTAGCATAGCATTATTTTTTATTTTAATACCAGATTGGACAAATAAAAAGGGGGATTTTCCACATGGTAAGGCCTCCTCAAAGGTAAACGAAACCTTGATAGTTCCGGGAGCGCCAGTTGAAGTTGAAGGTGAGGATATGGTTGGTTATTTTTAAAAGACCGTTAGCATATACTGGAGTTAAATTTTAACCCTGTAATGCATAATTTTTTTCATCCCGATTTGTATCCATAATACTCATACATTGTGAGAAAAATACTGAAATTTTTTTTAACTGCATTGGAATTTAAATAATTTCAATTTTTAAAAATTTTGCCATATGGCAAAAAAACAGCTACATAATTCCAATTTTGATAAGAATGACTAGAAAACAACTAAATATATTTCAAACTAACCTTTCAAAACAATTAATTTGTATTTAGTACTAATATTATTATACTTTGAATACTGCCAAAGACGTAATTTCACAACAGTTAATAACTTAACTCTTTAATTTTGAATACACTTTTACTACTGTCATCTAATGAAGGTTATTAGATTTCTAAAACTTCAAAATGGAATGTAATTGATGAAAAAACACAGATTTATCGAGAGGGAGTTCTACTTGAATAGAATAAAGTGAATTATGTTACTTGTTGCTATATGGCAACGGTATGCAATAGAGGGTTAAAAAAAATCGAGTTGAATTATAGTCGCAATCGAACTGTATATGAGTAGCCAGACCAGATTTGTGTCAGTGATTAGCTTTTAAGACACACATTAAATCTCACAATACTAAATAAATTATAATAATTTATAACCTATTTGTTTAAAATAGTAAAACGTTTTTTTTAATGTAAAATTCCACTGCCCTTTTGAGGAAACTATTTAAGAAACTGGTCATTCCCCTAACTGGAAACAACCGGTTCAAAACAACGCATTAATCCCTCAACATCCCAGGCTTAAGAAGAGTTCACCAAGATCAAGAACGAAAAAAAAAATACCCTTTAAAAAAATTTCGAGTCGGGCAAGAACCGTGCCAAGAAACGTGGGCGTATCTCTACTCGCTAAGTGGAAAAGTTAGTGCCAAAATAGTATTCCAGGCTCTATTTACGTCAACAACGATTCTTCTGAATGAACAAGAGGCCGAGAATTGCAACATTGTTCTGAGGTTGAAGAGGACGTGGGACCCGAGCAAATAGTTCTAAACTAGTTGTTGATGCTGCCATTAGAACGTTAATCCACGTACTTGAATTGGAATGAATTCCCCCAACTTGATTCAGAACTTTCGAATGCAAGCTCGATCTAGAATTCATTACGGGAGGGGTGCAAAATCTTCTCGAGTTCTTAGTTTAATTGGGAAAAAAGTCAATAAGTTAAGGAAAAATAAGAAAAGATTGAGAGAATAGTATTCCAGTCACTGTCTGACTATTCGAACCAGCCTCTAGTTGAGTCAACAACGAACAAGGGGGCAGGGATCTCAACATCCTGGTAGAGTTGAAGAGGACAACTCAAATACTTTACCTCAAGCTATATATACTTAGTGTACCTAAAGCACAAAATCGCTTTCAGTGTTTAACTCATATAAAAATAATTGAGTATTTTACAGCGAGGCTTTTGAACAAATAATTATGATTGAGAAAATAGTGATTCCGGTCTTCATTTACGTCATGTAGTGGCAACAGTGAAAATATTGAATAAAAATGGAATTCGCAGGTTATTTCAATGTAATTAAACTTTTAGTTATTTAAATTTTAAATAAACTTTTAATTTAAATTTTTTAATGAAATTTGGAATGTAGCATAAACTGATTTATTGCTTCAAAATGACGTATCCCACTTGTTTTTAAGACTTGCGGTTCGTTCTGTGAAAGTGGGTGACAGACAGACGGACCGAACGATTACAAAACCTTTCACTTTTTACGTTATAAACGTAGTGTGGAAGCTAAAAGTGCATAACTATTTAATTTAAATTTACCGCGTAATGTTTCATAGGAATAGCATTACCGATAGCATAGTCCTTGGAGCCTTAGGGCATTATCCGCTGCGACAGTGTAAATATTAACCCATATCGATATCATACAAATCAATTATGATATATTTTGCGACGCCATTATCTATTGATTCATCTAACTGCTTTATATTTTTCCTTCAGTTTAGGTGCTCGTCACTTGACTTGACTGTGGTTCTTAATTATGACACCGTTGTGTAGCTCTGGAGCGAAGATAATGCAAACTAACATGATTTCAATTTAGAAATTTAATTTTTTTTAATAGTTATTCAAACCGGCTCTTTAGTTTTAACCGGTTCGGCTAAAGAAATGTTTTAACCATTTAACCGAAACCCCAAAACGGTTTAACTGTTTTGCGGTATTCCATCCCTCGCATTTGTGTTTTTGCACATTCGTGGTTTTGTCATTTTACCGACGATATATAGATTCCCGGTAGCGCAACACTTGAGGCGACAAACCCATATTCGTCACACATAGAATACCCCTGAACAATAATCGTCCGACGCTTCTCTTGTAATAGTTTTCAACCCTTCATGCGTCACGAATTCGGTAAAGGCCTCGTTCTGGAATTGTTTACAAACACATCCGGGATCAAAAGCGTGCCCACGGCACCTGTTAATTGACCTCACGGAACGGGATTGTCCCTTTTGTTTTAGTGCTGCGAAGAAATCGGAGTTTAGGATGTTTTTGAAGAACACTTTTCTGTTATTATGGTTTTATTTTCAAAACCTTTGCTGATATTTCTTAAAATTCTGCAGCTCAAAAATGCAACGAAATACAATACCCGTGGAAAGGGGCTGGTGTAAGTAAAATCCGCCATGGTCCAATGACCACGTAAAATGTTGACCTTACATTGCATCGCCCCTCTACCACCATCAGTTGAGTATCAGATCGTCACCACTGTTTAAAATTACGATTAAAGTCACCTATAGCACAAATGTGTATCTCGTTATTCTAGCTAAAGCATGATTTTTTTTTTTTTGCTTCATTCAGATTGGTCCCTTTCACCAGCTGTACAGATTGTATAATACAAAAGCGTGAGTTAATAAAAACTTCAAAATTAAAAGGCATGATTTGAGAGATTTTGGCAAAATTTTCAGGGGTGCGTAAGGAAAAAAGCATCTATTATTCAATAACTAATTGATTAATTTTAAAAATAGTGTTACCCTCTTCATAATATTTTGGAGTAATTAAAAAAAATTTCGAAACTAGATGATATTTTCCAAAACATTTTTTGTATGATGCTGTTTATAACGATTCTTACATATCTGACGAACCTAAATTTTCGCAAAGGTTGCCAATCTCAAAAATATATTCTTACATTCACATAAATATATTACTTTTGAACAATAAAGTAACACTAGAGACATCCGCCACACTATCAAAGAACAGCTTCACACACACAAAAGCAAGCGGAGCCTCGGTTATCCGATTTTCCGCTTTAACCGAACTTTAAAATATTTATAGAATTTTTCCGACCGACTACCGAAAAAAAAAAATCCTTTATCCTTTTATCCTTAAAAAATGGCGAAACATCGCTGCCGAGAAACGCCAAAATAACATAAAACAAAAAATAATTAAGGACTTTTTTAAGTGAAAGAACTTTTTTAACGTCCTGCATATGAATTATGAATTGCACGTTTTCTGTATAAAATTTCTGTATTATTTGTAAAATATACATTTCGACATACACAATTGTTTTATTTACATTTTTCGCTTTAACCGAGTTTTTCGGTTATCCGAGTTAGTCTCGGTCCACATTAACTCGGATAATCGGGGTTTATGACTTAACTCATCAAACCAAAATATTTTTAAGGAATGTGCTGCAATTAAGCAGACATGATAGCAGTTGAAAATTTCTATACTAAGTTAAATAACGGCAAAAAAAAATCAATTACATTTTAAAATTTAGAAAACAAGTCGTTCCTGTTCATCGACAGAACAACTACCAAACACATAACTGTTATTTCATTCCAAAGTATCCGTGAACAATAAAACAAGAAACTTTGAGGGTCAAGCAAGAGTGGTGATTGTGGTTTTAATGTAACTACGACTCATTTAGAGATAAGATTAGTTGTTGTCCCAGTTCAGGTGATAATGTGTTAATACACTCAATCAAAGGGTTTTGAAGTTATTACATTACCTATAGGCATCTTAAGCGGTTGTATTTAAGGTGTTAGTGCGGTTGAATGAGTTGTTGAATGAGGTGTTTATCAAAATTGTGCTCCGCGGCGTCATTGGGTGCCGTTAGTAAATTAGCCGCAGTAATGAATTTGTCAAAAGTCATTGGTAGTTTTATCTGCTGAATCACCTTGAAATGTTTTACATTAATGTGCTCTTATCAAATAAGGATGCCTATAAATCAATTGATGCTAAAGGGGAAACCGAAATCTTATCGGCGATGCTCTTATCTTTTAGAGCAAATTGTATTGGTATAATCTCCAAGATTTGATGCAAATCTAAATGAGGTTGCCTGAATATTTTGAAACCTTGCACAGCACACTGTTAAAAAAAATTACTGAATTTGAAGGAAAAAGCCCGGCAGCTGAGTTGCCGGGCTTTTCCCGTTCCGTTAAGTATTTTCCCGTTACGAAGTTCCGTTTCTTATTTCTCTGTTATTAAAATTTTCCATTTTGAATTTTCCCGTATATTTACAGAAGTCCCGTTTCTTATTTCTCCGTTATTAAAATTTTCCATTTTGAATTTTCCCGTATATTTACAGAAGTCCCGTTTCTTATTTCTCCGTTATTAAAATTTTCCATTTTGTACAGGGTGGCCCAAAAGTAGCCTAACAGTTAATGTTGTACTATTGGTAAGAACTTCGGCTTATTTAGAACAGGTATTTGACATAGTCGTGCTTAGTTTTGTTGGTTGGCTAAAATAAAGTCGTAACTAAAACTAAGCACGACTATGTCAAATACCTGTTCTAAATAAGCCAAAGTTCTTACCAATGGTACAACATTAACTGTTAAACTACTTTTGGGCCATCCTGTATTTCCCCTCGTATCCACCGTAGAATATAAAAATAAATTTAAAACCAGTCCATTATCTACAGTATAATATAATTGTCAAAATTACATATTTTTTCAACTATAATATATAATTAAACTATTTTAAAAGGCAACAAACTCTTAGATATTAAATTATAGTGATTTAACACATTGACTTTACATATTAAAATTACTTTGAAAGAAAAACAGCACGTTTCAAAAATGTAATGCATCATAATACAAAAAATTAAATTTATCTTTCAATGTAAAATGTTCTTGATTAATAACCAGAATTTAAGACACAAATTATGCATTGTAAAAATAATACTTTTAACCATAAAGAAGTAGAGATTAAAGTTTTTCATACTGTTTTTCTTTTTTAGCAAGTAATAACTAAATAATTTTATAATAATATATATGTATCGGTTGAATAAGAAACCAAAGCAATTTACAGAAATTTTTTTTATTTCAACAGAAAAAAGTATTACATTTACACTTACCTTGATTAAATTTTTAAACAAAATAATCCAAACATTTCCAACAAAAAATGTAGTTTCACAATTTCCAACACACATATTTTAAAAACACTTTGAGCTTGTATATGAAAAAGATTGAACATTACGTCTGTGAAAAACATCGAAAGTGAGAATATCGAACCAAGCAATGCGACGATGGGACACTTACCTTAATAATTTTAACATAATAATCCAAATAATTCCAACAAAAAATGTAGTTTCACTATTTCCAGCACACATATTTTTAAAATACACTTTGCGTGGCATTAAGTTTGAAATTCTAGCATATTTAAGTGATAAGACCTCGAAATAATACAGCGAAAACCATGGTTTCCTTTTGTAGAAAACGAAAGTAATGAGCAGATGCTTGACACCCGGCTTTTCACTGCAGTATAACTTCGAACATGTTTATTTTCTTTTCTTCAGTTAGGCATCATCTGTAGTCATAATAGTTCTGTGCAACAAATTCTAAATCCGATTTCAGCTGCCGGTAAAAAGTCGTAACAAAATGTATGTTTTAAAATCATCCTCTTTAAGTTGGCTCGAAACATTATCTCACAACTTTTTACAATTTTTAATATGTCTTTTAATCCATATTCTATCACATGCTGATTCTGTCGAAATCATCGAGAGAAAACGAAAAAAAGAATTATTCTTTTTGCATAAAAGAGGAGTTGAGCAGTACCATGCAATCTTCAAAAGTTTTTCCAAACGATTTACAAATATTTAAAGTTGCTTTAAAAAACTATTTTTAATTATTTAATGTGTTCTAATCGTATTTTCAGCAAGAACTGTTTGCTTTACATATTGCTTGCATTTTTATTATACGATTTTTATCAAACTGTTTGATAGAAGTTTGCGAAAACAAAGCATTCTTTGACTGCGCTAAAGCTCAATTCAAACACGTAGTGTAAATTGGACTGAAAAGCAGCTGCAATAGTAAACAATAGTTATAATTTTGTTCTATCTTTACAATACTTACATATTCTAATAAAGACAATCAGTTTTGCTATTAAAAACATGCAATTTATGTCCTGAAAGGCAAAATTTAAAATTCGAGTTGCTTGTATACGTGCTATGGATTTTTATGTTTAGGCCTAAACTTCAATAAGCCGCCATTGTTTGTAACACTTCGCGTCTAAAAACGGGAAAATTCCGTTTCCGCTCTTTACGGACATTTTCGGTTCGGTTTACGGACATTTCCCGTTTTTAGAAGAAGAAAAACCGTTTTCAGAAGAAACAAACCCGTTTTCAGTAGTTACCGGAAAGTTCCGTTAAAATCAGTAATTTTCTCTCCTGAAATTTCAGGTTTTTTTTAACAGTGCACAGCAACAAAAAGTATATAGTATATCTTGAAAGCTTTATTTTTGACAACCCCCCCTCCCCCGCCCTCTGACTTCATACACTTTTGAAACAAAAGAGTGAAATCCACTCCAGTAGGAGAAGTGGATTTTCGACACTGGAAAGGAGTTCATATTAACTCAGACTGAGTTAAAACCACTCGTTTGGAGTGATCCTGTCGGAGGTTTAACACACAAAGGATCCACTGCAAAAGGGGAAGTGCATTTTCTACACTGGAGGAGTGAAAATTAATCAAACTGAGTTAAAATCGCTCGTTTGTTTTAAGAGTGTATATACGTTATAAAAAAGTTAATATGCACTATTAAATTTACAACTTATTGGGTTTATTTTAAAATAAAAGATAGTACGTTATACAGTTCGATTTAACGTTTAGCGACCTAATAAATAAAATACGGAAATTGTGCTATTTTTCCTCTGTTTTTCACGAATGATGTGTGGAGTTCTACTGAAATAGGCTTGTAATGACATTTTCGACATTGCGTGCAAAATTGTGAGAAAATGGTGATGGGTACAACTATTTTCTTGTCATTTCTGTTTCAGGTCACTAAAAACTATAAGAGTAAGATTTCGATGTAGGAGTAGAAACAAGTTTAATTTTATGTCATATTTAGGAGATTGAAATTTCAGAAAATATTTGGAGTGGATTGTGCAAGAAAGGATGTGCTATTTTATTGGTTTCAGAACAATGAATATTAGATTTAAAATATTATTCCGAACTGTTTCCGCTATCGCACTTCTAATTATGGCACTAAAATTGCAGTTCTTACACCTGTTAATGTTAAAAAGTAGGAAGGTAGGTTTGAATAATCGTCGCGCTAGAGCTACACGAGTACTATTACCAACGGGCGTCGTAATTTAGAAGTACAGTCAAGTGACTAGCCGACCCTGAGTAGGCGCCCTACGCAACCGTTTAGTGCGACATCGTACGCAGCCTTGAGACTTTGAAGCATATTTAACGTGCACTCCTCTACAAAGGGTATTATTCGTCGGACAAATTTCAAAATCATTTCAGTCTAATAATATTTACCAAACAGTTTTATATTGTTCAAGGTCATACAACTAATTGACGAGGTTGTGGAAGAAAGTGCTAAGTGACATTTTTGATAAAAGATTTTTGTGTCAATGAACATATTACTAACTTCTTCAACAATAACAAGATTCCCCTTTTTCATAAACTTCAAGTTTATCATATTTTTTACGCTTTGAAAGTTCCGTTTTCAATATATCCGAGTGCAAACGAAAAACTTTTAAGCTCATTTTCTCGTTTTCACTTTCTTGTCACTTAGCACTTGTTCTTGCACTAAGCTCTTCAATTATATAAGAACTTTTAAACATTTTTTTTATCGAATGAATCCCAAAAGTGAATCAAAGGAGTACACTTAAATTACTAGCGAAGTGTACAAAAACTAAGGTTTTTAAAGGATAAGTTATCCGTGATAAAATTTATATTATAATACATTTTGAAAGATTAATTACGGAACTAATCATATAACTTCACTTCAGTAGCCACTTGGAAAACTCCGACCATCCTAAAATCGGTTAACTCTGATCTGAAAACCACAATATTCGAACGATCTTAAAACCGCAAATTCGGGAAATTACGAAATCAGGAAACTACACCAATCGGCACGTATGAAATCGCCGGCGATTCTAATTTAATTTTAATTTTGGGGAACCTAAGAGATTCTAAAATCAAAAATTCTGGTAATTCTAAAAATAAAACGCGAATTTCGGACATTCTTCCAATTTTTCTGAAAACTCTGGTAGATAAAAAATCGTGAGGCTTCCAGTAATATGTACTAAATAGAATATTTTGTAACTTGTTTAGCTTGGAGATATTTAAGAAAATTTAAAATAAATAAATTATCAGGCGTTCATATAATTCAGTTAATCATTCAAAAAACGTCAGAAACAAAAGATTAAAATTAAAAAAGGTGACAATGCCAAAAATCGGAATTACGAATAATATTAAACTGAAAATTAACAGATGCAACATGTGCAGTCAAAAGAGGCACATGTTGCATCTGTTTGTAACTAAAATAACTAATCTAGAAATAGAAGAATATTATTTAAACAATATTTAACAGTGGCTTAGTGGTTAATCGTATTGACCACGCCACAGGTCAAGGGATCAGGTCCTGGATTGAGTGAGGTTGACTCAGCCTTTCATCAAGTGGGTCGATAAAATGAGTACCAAGACCAAGCATGTTTGGGAACTAAACACTGAGAGTGAGGATGACCACCTTACCGGGACAAATGCCTAGCACCCTAGAGCCCTTGAAGAAAGCTGGATTAAGAAAGGCAGGCCTTGGCCCACTAACAGGCTGTTCCGCCGAGGAGTTAATTTTGTTAAGCTACACAAAAATTTATAAAATTGGATATTTTTCATAATTTTTTAACCAAAATTTTTAATTTCTTCACAAGAATAAGGGCCTTAAACAAAATTCCTAGATGACCCCTGGTACTATACATTAATTTGCAAAGTTTATAAGATGGTAAGGGGGGTTGGAAGATTTTGCTGATTCCTTAGTATCCCTCTTTTAATTCTATCTTTATAGTACAAAGTTAGACATTAAAATACTGATTTATGACCAGCCTTGAAATCACACATTTTAACAACCGTATTAACTCTAGTTTAAGGTGGAACTCAAAGATTTGCGAGTGAAATAAGCAGCCGGCCACCTTTTATTAATAAAACACATAAGCTTTTGTATGATTCTATTTTGATACTTAATTTTGTGTTGGTTGTTTGCTGTGAATAAAAATTATTGCTTCAGTTTCCCCCACTGTTTGTTTCGATTCATAGCATATTCTGTCGACAAGATGCAATTTTGAATTTTTAATTGTTTAACCCTTTCAGTCAAAGTGAGGCCAGTTGGCATCATCATGTTTCTGATCATAATTTTTTTAAAAATAAGAAGGCTGATATCTATTGGGATTAATAAAAAGTATTTTCTAACAGAAAAGCTTGAAGAATTGAAAAATGTGCTTTTTAATATCTATCATAAATGGCTATAGATATCAGAAAAAAACCTTAAATGATAATGCCTAATTGTCATTGGGACCACTGAAAGGGTTAAAAAAGTTTTAATAATTTTTAGAGTAATGTTAATGATTTAAGCTGAAATGTCCAATGATCTTGCTAGAACACCGAACATGGGTTTGGGGAGGGAGCTTTTTCTAGAAGGTCCAGGGACTGGTCAACTTTTGAGGAAAGTTTGGAAATTCATTTCTTTTTCAACAGGATATACCTGTTGACAAAAAGGTTGCTACAATTATTACTCTTTTACAGTCCGAAATCTCCGCTTAAAGTCATCCCCAATCTTGCTGGAAGACATAGTTTCTCCACATAAGCCAAAGGCTAAGTCGTTTGATGAACTCTTAAATGCTCTACAGAAGCAGTTGGATCCACTGCCCTTGACTATCACCGAAAGATTCGGGTTCCAACAAAAACAACACAATAGTAACCGTGTAATATAAAAAAATGCACTTCTAAGTCTCTCAATGTCAGTTTAATAATATTTCAATACTTTTGACACATTTAATTTTAGTTATAACACAAGAGCAATTTTTGCGGACCCACTCATAAAAATATGGTTCCTTCTACTCTGGTTCATTTTATTATTCATTTAAAAAAAGAAACGCTATGACCATCATGGCTTTACTAGCAGATTGATTGCTACATTTAGTACATTTAGAATAATTAACCATCACACTTTGGGAACAGTTAAAGCCCTGGTACATAGTTTCACATGATATTTTTACCAGAATAGTACTAACTCTAAAGGTATCATTTACTTAAGGGAAGTCTTCTCTATAGAAGCACAATATTCAATTAAAGACTATTCAATTCATACTCTCATATCATTTATTTTAAAAAAGATTAAAATTGCAGTTTTGATTTTTTTTTAACATCTGTAGACAATCTTAATCAGCTTAAATGGGACCGATTTCAAGCTAGTTAAGTGAAAATTTGGTTAAACTGGAATACCACCGAAATAAATTAAGTTTTGGATACATGTTTAATTGCACCATTATAAATTGATGTTTGCCCTATAAATAAATATAAAATTAAAGTAATAAGACATTTTATAGTGTATTCCAGCATTACAAGTTACAATTAAAATATCCGTAATTTTTTTTAAACCTAGAAAATCAAAAACTTATATCACATAGTTTTGCCATTTTTTATCAACATCCTCACCTTTTGATAACTAAACAAATCATTTTTAGCAAATTTTATGTTTTAAGGGGGGAAATGAAACCATTTAAAATGGAGATAACATTTTTTAAAAAATTTAAAAAGTCTAGTTAAAAGGATTAAAAATTAATCTTAAAAAACTTTCACTGTTAAATTTACTGTTCTTATAGACATACAAAAATACAAATCAATTTTGTTAAATGTGCAAGTTTAGTTAAAACTTTACAAATCAGGGCACAGAAATCATATTGCCCGATGTGCCCGGAGCATGTAAAAATTGTGATCAGGCATGGCATGCATTTTTTCGCCTCATATAGACGACCAAGCACGTAAAAATTTCAAAAAAAAATCTTTCCAGAAATTTAAATAAACATATTGCATTTTAATGAAAAATCCATAACATATCCCTCGTGCTGCATGTACCATCGAGAAAGGGCAGGGCCCTGGGATTTTGATTTCTGGAAATTGCCACTGCATTCTTCATGTTGCGAGACATGCATTCTCCAATCCCGATGGGATCGTGAATATGCGAGTGCCATGCTGTTTAAAATCATGCGTGCTAAGTGAATAGGGCCATACTCAAATTTGTTTAGATTAACGAATGTGTTTTTCGACTTTTGTTTCGCTTTAAAATGGATATACAACAGTTTTTTATGGTTAGCAGGGACAGTGTTATGCCCGAGCAGAAGAGCCAAGAACTGAAATAAATATTGATAGTGTGATGGAATGGCCGGCGAAAACCTGATTATGAACAAACACGTAAAAAATCGTTAGTACAGCAGAATTGGCTGACGGAATTTACATTGTTGGGCATAAATAATGAACATATAGAAATGAGGTGCAGCCTCCCTCCTTGAATCCATCCCCTTTCCCCCTTTCGCTCGGCCCTGCACTTGGGTATGTAAAAGTTTTATTCGGGGATGTATTTCCATGACTAAATTTTGAGATTTTTCTAGCCCTGTTACAAATTGCGTTAAAATCTAACTTTGAAGACTCAGGTGAAAGTTATACAGTTCCTGCGATTTTTTCAAATTAAATGAGAAAATAAACTTTTTAACAGCTAAAAATCAATCACCAAACATAGAAACTTCCAAAAACTATTAACCTTGTCTTGTAGCAATTTTTTTTTAATGCACTTACCCAATTCGATGAAATTAGAAACCGTCTTCTCTCTCCTAAGCGACGAATTACAGCATTCGTCATACAGAACAACCAGTGAATCTACTAGGGTTTCCACTGATATGGACCGTCCATTTTTTCCGGTGTGGCTCTTGTAGAAAATGGAGTCCAGCTCCACCGTTAATTCTTCGGGGGGTCGACCCGACATTTTCATAGAAGTTTACGGGGAAGTATCAGACCATTGCTAAGAATCATCAGGGGGAAGTGACCTTGATTCCAAATCTGAAATGTTAAAATGTCCCGATTAGAATTTTAAAAATCTAAATCTAATCTATCTGGGCAAAAGTAATTAAAATTTCTTTAGTTTTTAGCATCTGTGCATTTTAGATCTTTAGAACAGCCATGAATTGGCTGTAATTATGTACAGCAGACAACTGGAGCAGTCACTTAACCTAAACTAATTGCGATGTTATAGCTTTAGTATAGCTTTGGGACTGTGGAATGATTATAATATGAATTTACGAATGATTATATTTGTTCGAATGAATTTTCCTAAAATATATTGATTGACCAGGGAAGGTTTATTTATTTTTAGCTTTTTTTTTTATAAGAGAATTTTAGCTTTGAAACACTTAAATTTCAAGTCCACATTGAGTTATTCAAAAGTGATTCACCTAAAAATTGCTATTTTATAATTAGTACAGTATAGTTGAGTACAATATCTTACAAGGTTTCCTACTCTTTATATATTTTAGAACTTAGTTCATGATGTTACTCGTTTATAATCGGTGTTATCAAAACTTTTGGACTAATTTGCGCATATAACTAAAAAAGCTAGGAGCGAATGCACATTTTCTAAGTGCATTTATAAGAAAAATATTTCTTGAAAATGCTAGTTTCATGTAATTTATACACTAACTCTTAAAACTTCAGGAGTTGAGCACCAATAGAAAAGCTAAAATTTCTAGATTATACAATCGTCGAAGTATAGCATTTTATGTATCACTGGAGTTTTGCGATTTAAGGATGACAGTAAGAGAATTTTGATAAATTTCAGGTCGTTGGTTGTGATTTAATTTTCAGCAAGATCTTTACAAACCACTTTAGAAAGTTGATAGTAACATTAAAAAAACTTATTGCGATAACTGCGACCAAGTTAATTTTGAAGTGGCAGAATCGTAGGTATGTTTGCATCATGTGACCATGAATTTTTAACACAAGAAATGTAGCTAGGAAAATAATTCTTCTATTGAATTAACACTGAGGCACTTTGGTTGGAGACCTGCAGTCCAGCGGGCTCATTCCCCCTTAATGCAATTTGTGGTTCAAAGGCCTGACAAATTGTCAGGTCAGATAGCCTCAAAACCGTCTGATTAATTGTCCCTGACAATTAATCAGTCCCTGACAATTAATTGTCCCTGACAATTAATCAGGTGGTTTTGAGGCCATTTAAGGGGTGTAAATCAACAGACATTCCAAATTAGAATTCTTATCAGCTGTGTTAAAGCTCGAAATATACAGCTTAGAAATAAGCAAAAGGAACCACCATTATATCCCAAAACCAAACTTGACTACCAGAAGTTACAGTAAAATACAAAACTTATGACCATCCTAGATACATATTTCCATGAATGATAATTGGTATATGCATTCATATAACAATAACGAAGCAAAAAAGCAATGCAATGATTTACATACTCAAAAAATCAAATGAATAATTAATTTCATACACTGACAGTTCTTAAACCGTACAAATCGTGATTAGTAAAGCAACATATGACTTTCCCCCATATGTATGAAAACACCCTTCCTGTGATCCAACTGTGACATAACAATCAATAAATAAACAACAAAATATAAAGATCATATATAGTTAATAGAAATATGTAAAATATTACAACAAAAGCAAAACATATATTATATATAGTCAAGGTTACGAGAGAAAGATAAAATTAAAACTTTAAATTATTCATTACAGATCGCAGATTTATCGAGTACATTTTTCAAAACATTCATAAGACACTTGTATATAAATGCAATGGGATAATAACAGATTTAGACTTACATCATCAATTGCAGTAAAATGTAAACAACTTTGGCATTCTGTCAACAATTATGTATTTTCATAAGACCGGAACTGTAATATTTTACTTAGTTTCTATTTTGCACTTTAGAAATAGCATGTCATGACATTCCGATTCAACATGCAATTGTGCTTTTTTTTAATCGTACAATCTTAAGTTGTTTTTGCGCATAAATTAATTGAAATCAAGTTTATTTGATAAGCAAATTAATACACATCTCGCTGCTAATCAAAAATATGGCGAAGTCCATTAAAATCGTAAGCTTATCGATAAGTGTTGCCTAACTAGTTGTAAAATGTGTTTCTAAACATGTCACTTTGGTATTTACTTTTTTTTATGACGTCAAAATACCACGATCTTTCAATGAGCTACAGATGACGGTTTTTGAAGACAAATCAAATTAAAAAGGGTTAGGGTCAGGTTGAAATATTGTCACACTGGAGCTACATGAGAGCTATTGGCAACGACCGTTATAAAAAGACCGTTAAATTTAGAACCACAGTCCAATGACAAGCCTACACCTGAGTAGGAACAAAACGCAACAGCACGGAATCGTACGCAGTGACAGGACTGTGAAACATATTAAACGTGCACTCCCTCTACACAGAGCATTATTCATCGGACTTTTTGCCACTAAGACAATTTATAGGTCGGCAGTTATTTTGACTATGTCTGGACCTTGGACCTTCCGCATGCAAAGCATGCGTTTTCCGACTGCTCTCCACAACCTTCTAATGAACCTCACCCAAAAAAGCGACCATAAATTTTCTAAAAAAAAATTAATTCTTTTTCCAAAGAGTTTCTTGTGGTCGGTCATTGCGCAGTTTTCCATGGGCGCAGGTCATCTGGTGAAAATTGCCCCTCCCCTCCAGCGACATGCCTAAATTGAGGAGGTGGCGCCATCTCGGAGTAGAAGTCAGACATCCACCCTCTCAGAGGTACTCAAAAGCCTTGTGCTAACGGATGCTACTGCAACCCTCATGCCTCCGGGCTACGGCCTGGAGGCGCACGACAACAACAAGAGTTTCTTTTCTTAAACTTCTGCAGAGATACCCCCTTATCAATGAAGGGCAGCTCGAAGTTATTGACTATATTTCAGAGTTGTTAATTAGAATTTTATTTAAACTGGCTTTATTTATACGTAAATAAATTTATCTTGCAGTATAAAAATTTTATTTTGATCAAATAACATAACAAATGCCCAATGAAGTTGTTGTAAAAGATTGGGATCATGAGGAGAAAAATGTTTGAGAACCCTTTAGTGCTTCCTAAACTAGCTCTAATATTTAGCCTAAATCCAAATGCAAGGCTTTATATGGAAGCCATAATAAATAAAGAGTATACAAGGGAAGAAACTAATTGATTACGTAAGAAAGCTTTCCTCAATAGGCCTCTTTGGCAATGATAGCGAGAAATCGCCTGAATTGGTATACAGAAACCGGCCACTCGCTAGGTTCTTTCGCGGCAACCCTGATTCATGCCAGAGATCAATGGACATGAGTAACACGTTTGTACCGCGAATGAAGAACCGAAAGGAAAACCGGTTTCCTGTCGCCAATTGTCCGCGAAGCAGACGCATTAAGTACGACTCTGAGAAAATCAAGTGGTTCTTCCCGTGTACTCTTCAAATTTGAAAGACTTCGATTTGGGAACCAACAAACATTTCGTGAATACAAACATTGTACAGCATTGGATCTCATCCTGAATACCTGGAATTAATTAGCTTCATTTTTAAAAGGTCTAAAAAAGTTTTCTTTAAGATCCCCAAAACTAACAACTAGATTTGCCTCTCATACCAACAGCTGAGAGAGCCTTAAAGTACTGGCTTAAGTAATATTCAGTTGAAAATTTCAAGTAATGATAGTTATTTCTAAAATGAAGACATTAATTTTTATAATTTGTGCCGAAGAATCAAAGAGTAATGAAAGAATCAAAGGCATAAAAAGATTAATAAGTGAAACATTAGCATTAGTCTTTATTATGATAACTACAACTTATGTACACATTTTAATTTTTCATTTCAAAATATAGGTACATTAATTATATATAAATAACAATTAAATATCACACTAACTTGAATACAAGCGATTATAAAATACCTGCAATACCTATATGCTAAGGAATATAATTACAAATCCATATTTTAAATAAAAAGTTTAGAATTTTAAATCTTTTTAAAATGAGATGAGCAATTTTTCAGGTATGAAATACAGCAAACTATAAATGAATAATGTTTTTAATGGTGATAAAAACCTTGTTCATCCAACCTCCATTTTTTTAAAATAAAAAATCACATTCCCCTAAGTCTCTTTAAAAAAAATTGAAGATTCTACAACTATAAGTTTATTTGATTCTCTGAAAGTTTTTTTTAGTTAATTTGCCTAAGCTTTTAACAGTATCATGTTAATTTATAGCCAAAATGTTAATGAAAGATCACTATAATATTTTGTTATAGTATTAAAAAATACATGAATAAATCAAAAAAGTTTTTAAAGTACACAATACTATTAACTCGTACATTAGATATCCATAAGTCGGTCGGATAATCATCGGGATAGAAATGGTAAATTTTAAGGCGTGGTTGAACCTTTTTTAATATTAATAACCTTTTAACAAGAAATTCTACTTTGAACTACTAGATGAACTGAATGTGGTTACTCTTTCAATAAGTTTTGAAAAAATGACAATTAATTCATAAAAAAATAAATTAAAAAAAAGATATATACATGCATTTTATAAATTTGAAAATCTATACAATTTATAATTTTAAAATTGGTAGACAATATATTTATAAATTTCAAACAATCTCTTTATCGTCATGATCTTTGGCTGTATTTACAAAACGTGAAGACTGCATAATAATAGATAAGTTGAGGCTGAACTATATTTAGCATTAGGGAAATCAATTAGGTTTAAAAAATGCTATGTTAAAATACTGAGTTTGTATAGTATAACATAATATACACGAAAAGTAATAAAGGCTTGTTTCACGAGGAATCTGGGAACAGCTCTGCGGTCTTGTTTTAATTTTTCTCGAATCACTTTAGTTGATATTCGAAATTAAGTTTTCTAAGAATAAGTTTTAGATGTTATTTTTTTTAATTACAACTTCTTGCTGTGCTGTCTTTGGTTTAATCATTTACCAAAAAAAAAAAAAATTGTATTAAAAGAAGTTGGGTTTTTTAAAAAAAACTTATTCTTGGAAAACTCATTTTGAATATCAACAAAAGTAATTTGAGAAAAATGAAAACAAGACTGCAGAGCTATTGACAGATAACACGTGAAACAAGCCCAATACAATTAATAATTATCATTCGTTTATTTTAAACTTTTCTGATTGATCATCAAGTCTGCATGTAGAACTATAATGTTTGGTAGATTTTATGGAATAAAAATTCCATGTCATTTTTGTTTACAATACTTTAAAAAAACATAGCTTTGTCATGTTAAAATTTTAAGAGAAAATATTAATTTTTGATGATTAATACGAGAGCTTTCAAGGATTGTCGGAACAGCCATTATACAATGGCCTGTCTTGATTTGCTTTACGTTGCCAAACAACAAAATACCCAAATATGGTAAACACTCCAGTTGTTATTTAATATAATATAACTTGATATTGATAGGTATAGCAAGCAACCTTTTGTTAATTTTTCAAGGTTGCCAATGAACAGACAGGCCATTATAATATAGCTATAGGGCGAATAAATCGAGTCGGTTGTAAAAATCTTAACACAAGTTCAATTTATGGAATATGAATTAATTAAAAATTATTTTTATTTTAAAGATTGTTTACCAAAACTTGATCCATTGAAATCATGCAGAAATTATCTTAAATTTTATACATAAATATTAAAAATATTTCAAATTTGGTGTTGGTTGCAAACACACTAATTGAAAAAGCATGTCTAACTCATGATCAAATATCTGTGGATTATTAAGCAAATCTTACATGAAGTAAAATCCATGCTAAAGAATATAAATGATAAAGGTGGTAAAAATTTACTGTACGGTAACTATTGGCGAACTTTCCGAAATCGCACCAAAAGTTTGTATTCTGGCGACTTTTTAGAACAGAAACCCAACCAAAATGAGCAAATAACGGTCAGTAGAGTGGCGGAAAAAAGTCATCGTTGCGAAGCCAAAGAATTCGAATCATCAGTCAGACAGGTTGCCACAAAAAAAACATTGATCGCCAAATCTGAAAAATCACGCCAATAGTTACTGTACAGTAAAGGTGATCCGATAAAGGCATATCATATTTTTTTGTTATGAATTGTCTCATTAAAGTTTGCTATGACATAGAGGCAGTGACTATTTCTGTCTCGGTGCACTCCAGTTGGTCACCAGAGTTGGTAATGAAAATAAGCTGCTCCTGCTGCAAAGGCAACTGGGCATTCTCTAAATTCTGCAGGATTATAGAATCGGACGCCTGGATGACATTGTACTCATGGTCTCCTACCGAAGTCTGATCCACATTTGGGATGATGTAGTACTGGTTATTGACATCAGTACTGTTACAGATACTGGAGCTGTAGCACTGTACAACTTCGCCTGAGGGCAGGATCAGTTCTTGGACTTCGAGGCTGGTACCGTCGACTGTCATCGGGAAAGTCGCCAAATCGGTGGGTTTCTCCAGCGTTGGGTTTTGATCTATGACCGTTGTAGAATGGGCTTCTGTGGTGTTTGTGGTGAAGTTGGCAGGTTGGGTTACAAGTTCATTGATGACTGTTGACGAAATTGTGGAGGCATCGGCTGTTTCTTCAGCGTCGCTGTTCCCTTGGGCTTCTTTACCGCTGTCGGAATCGTCAAAATCAAAATCAGACGAGCTTTCGTCGTCGTTCGGGTGTGAACCGTTTGCTCGGTTGAGGAACTTCAGCTCGGGGTGTTTCTTCATGAACCTCTTAACCGTTCCCAGGCATGGGAGCTTGAAGAAATCTGCTTTCTTGAAATACTCGTAGGCATAAGGAGCTTTCCGACACCACACTGCACATTGGGAAAGCGTCGAATCCGACCATCGCATCTTGTTTTTACCAGCATAGCACCGAATCTGCTCCAAGATGTAGGTCGCGCATGAATCCCCCTTGTTGGCGTTCTTGCGTATGGTCTTCAGTCTCTTGATGAAAGAATAGGACAGTTGTCGTTCTTGGACGACACACCTATCCTCTAGTTCCTCAACTTTCTTTGTTAGAGCAGCTATTTTGAACTTAAGCTGAGAAATCTGCCTCGATTTCTGTTTGAGTTGAGTTAGGAATTTGGGTTTGTCCATCATGCAGTGGCTAAGCGGTAGATTGGTGGTAAATAGTACAGGAGCTTTGTTGAGAATATTTTGAGAAGTCTTTGATTTGTCAGTTGTTTCGAGAGTTTTTTCAGTCTCTGTTGCAGCAGAGGTGGAACACACAGTTGTATCTGGGGTAGGAGAGGCATCATCAATTTGAGAATCAACATTTTTGTCAATATCTTCGGTTTCTTTCAGGGATGGATTACAAGCATGCGTTTCAACAAGGTGTCCTAGAACATGCTGTACCACAGGCTCTTTATCATTGGTTGAACAAGTCACCTTTTCAGGTTCCTGTTTTTTATCTTGAAAATCATTTGGTTTAGGATCTACACTGTCTTTCGGTGGGGAGTTTACAGCAGTTGAGCCATGCACTAACTTTGGAAGTAAATCGGCAGCTGCTTGACTGTTAGCTAGTTTTTGGTCCATTACAAACTGCAACACAGTGTTACCTGATGGCGACAGCTTCTTGTTGACTTTAATAACTTCAGGGTTGATTTTGAGGAATGTGTTAGGACCTATCTCAATAAGCTCATTTTTAGAATTTTTCTGCTTTTTATGCTTCTGAACCATGCTACCGGGATTTGTCAGGCTAATCTTTGGCATGGCAGCCGAGGCTTTGTCAACAATATAACTATTGACATCTGGTTTAATATACTTTTTCTGAGGTCTGTTTGAACCAATCCTATGACCAAATCTAAAACGGGATTGGAAATGAACATTTCTCTCGCTGGGTTTAAACACAGTTTTAGTAGGCTGGGTGAGTTCTTGTGTAAAACTTTGGTGATCATCAGACTCTATAGACACCTCATCAGGATCATCATCTTCTGAACATGATGGCACAGTAAGTACAGTTTTGGAATTCTCATTTTCAACTTTGATGACAGGAGACTGTACTTTTGACGTGCTGGGGGCACTGTCATTGGATGGTTTGACTAGATTTACAATCCATGGGGATTTTACCTTCGTGGGGGATTGTGTCACAGCAGCCTCATTGATACCAACACCAATATACTTGCGCCCGAATACCGTGGGTACAACTCGAGGTTTTAGTTTATCCGAATCCTCTCTGAAGTCTATGTCCAAGAAGTGTCTGCTGCAAATCATTGGTTTCCCAGATTTTCCTGCGGGGAACCACATCGGCTTTTGCCTTGCTGTCATGGCGTGATTTATTTGCTGGATCCATTTCGCTGCTAGATCGGGATTCGAAGGAAACTCGTGAAAAGTGACAGATGAGTCGGAGTTCCAACTATTTGAATTGCATAAAGGTACGCAACAAAACACCATTTTATTTACATTTGTTGTCCACCCGATTTCCGACTTCTGTAGTTCGTGTATCTAATCCCAGGTGGATTCGTGTAGTTGAATTTCAAATTTCTGGGTCAAATTTTTAACTTTGTTGAAATTATTATGATTAATATATTAGTTAAATTTAAGAATTAATGCAAAAATTTAATAATCCAAATTGGGGTAAATATTTCTGAAAGAAAACTCCGAATGACACTTTTAATCTTCAGCACTAGATGGCGATACAATGCTACTTTTTCCATACATTACTAAATTCTCTGACAAAAATAAAGAAAATAAATTAGTATGAGATTCCTATGCGAATTAAAATTCCAATAAAAATATGTCCATTGTACTTTGAAATATTTACTCAGGCGATCAAACAAAAAAAAACCGTTGTCAATCTTTATCTAGTTTGCGAATGGCATCACAACTGGGATTTGGAAATTTCGATTTGTTTTCATCAACGATTTACTAATTTTCATCTGAGACACAATATTTTATATATTGTATAAATAAGGTAGGACAAATTCATATAACTTTCCTCGAATCACATTGTATTCAATTTCATATTCTTTAATTGATAAGCTAAATGATAAAGGCCATAGGACTAAAATGCAGAATGGCGTGTGATGATGGTGCCATTTGCCTCTGCCTCGGCAAAATTCGCAATAGCAAAGTAGTAGTGCGATAAATCGCCGAATTTATACGGGATTCGAGTATGGTTGCTATTTTCGTTTTTGTTAACTTTTTATATGAAATGTTTGTGTGCTTAGATACTGAACTTTTTTAAAAAGAGAGAAATTGGTGGAATATTTCAGTACGAAAAAACAAATAGCATGAAATGATTTTGCATATGAAATGTGCCAGCGGAAATAACTTGCCCGGTTGCTTGATTTGGCTACTTATCCGCTACCAATATAATTTTAGCGATAAAATTTCAAACTGCGTTTCATCATAATGTTTTTCCCAAGTTTAAGTGAAACAAGGAAACATTCTGTAGCCATATTTGTAATTCATATG
Source organism: Hylyphantes graminicola (assembly GCA_023701765.1). NCBI lineage: Eukaryota > Metazoa > Arthropoda > Arachnida > Araneae > Linyphiidae > Hylyphantes > Hylyphantes graminicola. The sequence goes on from CM043112.1 coordinate 43,670,534, forward strand.
GAATATTTAAAAAATTAATTTCATTTATTCTTATTATTGATATTTGTTGATCCTAACTGGACTGAACATGGACCTTTACTGTACGGTAATTTATGGCGCGATTTTTCGGATTTGGCGATAAATAGTTTTTTGTGGCAACCTGTCTGACTTCGACTGATGATTTGACTTCGTAACGATGAATTATTCCGGCAATCCTTTCTGACCGTTATTTTGCTCATTTCGGTTAGGTTTCTGTTATGGAAAGTCGCCAGAATGTACGGACTTTTGGCACGATTTCGGAAAGTTCGCCAATGGTTACCGTACAGTAAATTTCTACCCTGAACATTAACCGTCAAGTTTGATGCAGACTTATAAAAATAGAGAGAGAGTTTATTGGATGTTTTGAATTTTTCTGAAAATGTTTTGGGTGAAAAATGTCAGGGATTTTTAACATGTAACTGCTGACTACAAGATATCTCATACTGATTATTGATGAGGGGGCGTCCTTAAATCATGCGACTTCTGGGGAGTTGAGCTGAATTATGGGTGAAAATACTTTGCATCGATACAGATTTCATTATTTTTTTATTTTAAAGTACAGAACCTTGATAGAAATATTGTTTTGAAAAGCCCTGCTGCCATAGAGTTCGGCAGATAATTTCTTAACTCAAAACCTGCTTTCGCTTCGTTAAATTTAACCTTTGCATAATCGAAATTTTATGTCACGGGTTGATGTTCAGTTACAAACAAAAAATTCCTCCATTATCAGTCTATATCAATGAAAATTTAACTTAAATTTCAATAAACAGCAAGTTTAAATAATAAATATAAAAATGATTAACAATTGAGGATTAATTAAGATAAGATTACTCTAAGATGTCTTCGAATATCAGTTAAAAGGCTAGTGCAATCTAACAGGGCTTCCTCATTCACTTATTTTGCTTCCTGGTAATTTTCATGAAATCCACCGATGTTGTTGCATTGCCTCATGATTGGAAGTTTTGTACCTCTGCATGATCATGTTTGGTTCCTCTATGGCCTCTTTGGACCTCCATGTTTGGTTGTAGGTTACTTACTGCGTCATAGGTGTTTTTATCTCCACAATGATCATTTGTCTACTTTAAAAAAAAAAGGTTCAGTAAGTTCTTATTCATAAAAAGACATGTATTTTTTTTATATGAGAGAGAAATTTTTTTGAAAGAATATTGCTATCTGAAAAAGGTATTAACAATTGGTCAAATAATTTGAATGTATAACATAAATAAGTTTTGAGAAATTTTGAAAACACCAAAATATTCCTGGTGTTCAAAAACTTTTCACTGCATCTTACTACTTTTCTTCAAGTAAAGCGAAAAGTAGGCTAAATTTCTAGGTAAGAAGTGAAGATATTCTGATGATAAGTGATGTAAAATATTAGGAGCTATAATGTCTGAAATAAATTAATCCCATTTGGATGTATTAATGGTTAAACTAATGTAACCGAAAGAGAGCTTTTTACATTCTAAAGCTGATTTTTTATATCATCTGAAAAACAGTGAAACATATTGAAATTGCGATAATTTTTCCCTTATGTAATACAGGATGTCCAGTGACAAAAAAAAAAAACATTTTCAGGGAATTCTGGTAATATAATTTTTTGAAAAAGTTTGAAATTTTTTTATTTGAGATTATTATGAAAAAATTCAGATTTTTTTTGTTTGAAGGAATAAGAATTAATAACCACGATCAGTATTCGCTTTATCCTTCGAGGTGTTTTCAACTGTACCACAACTTTAAGTTGAATTTATTAAAAATTAAAGATTTGCCAATTTCTATAACTATGTTATTAACACTTTAATACAAGTGGGACTATTAGTGATGACCGATTCTCAAATGAGGAAATTATCAAGGTAGATGAAATCCGGAAACTGGTGATTTTACGATTTAAGATAACAAAATTTCAGCTACTAAAAAAGTAACAGCAAATTTCTGGCAATCTTCAATTTTATGGAAACTCTAGGAATCTTCTAAAATCAAGAATCATTCCAGAATTCTGCTCAGAAATTTTAAATAATGTTTTATCACCTTTTTGCCAGGGAGAGTAACACTCAAATAGATAACTTAACAGTTACACCCAAAATCAATGTTTACTTTTGCAAAATAAATATAGATTTCGGATGATTGCAGATTTGAGGGCCGCGGACTTTCGGCACTCCTTTGTAAATTTTATTATTTAATGAAAATTGTCTATTACCCAGAATTTTCGATTATCCGACCTACCTCTGGTCCTAAGTAGATCAAATAATCAAGGTTCTACTCTAATGATAAACATATTTTAATAATTAAAACATTTAAATTGAATTTGTAATAATTGTTCATTCAATATTAATTTATTGCCTTGTTTGTTTTTATAGGTTATCAAGAAAAGCATTTCTTGTAATCGTCTGTGCTTTTTCAAGTCAAAGGTTCAAAAATCGCAACACTGATGCTCAACCTACAAATTATTAGAATTATTTTGAAAAGCAATGGAATGATTCACAAAAGAAAAACTTAATGTTTTTTTAATTATAATACTAGACAGGTTTAAGTAAAAGTTGATGTAAGGAGATATAATTTGTTAGGTGAGGCAATATTTTCACCAAATATGACATCTAAGATTCAACCTTTGAATGCAACATTTTGTTGTGTTCCTGGTTGTGATAGCGATACATTTAAAAAGTTGGATTCATCAATCACCCTTCATAACTTTCCCCAAGACCCAAGGCAATCCGTAAAATGGATCCAGGAAATAAACTCTGCCTACAAGAAACCAGACAATGCGCCCCAGTGGTTCCCCAAGGCGAACTCTGTCATTTGTAGCAAGCATTTCCAAGCGACAGATTTCTCTAATGACGTGCTGAAGCCTAAAGCCGTGCCTACTATCTTTATCAATCGAACAGATCAACCGACTTGCGCCAAACAGGCTGCAGAAGTGTTGAAAGTTGCACCAGCCGTGATTCCAAAACCACAGGAAGAGGCTGCAACTGCTAAAATGAAGCCAGCTGAAGACATTAAAGATATTCTCGCCCGTGGATCAGATTTATTCAACAAAAACATGGCTATTGCAAAGAGTCTGGATGATACGATGCCAGATCCTGATGAATTGTCAAAGGAAAATGAGGGCCCTGTTCTGCCTGAACTGAATCTTGATATGTCCTTGGCTGATTTGCAATCCAAGCTTACCACCCCTGCTAAAGCACAAGCTGATATCCAAAAAGACAAAGAATCCACACCAATCAATGGTAAACTAGCCTCCACTCCGAAGGGAAAAACTCAAGTAAGTGGAAAAAGGAAGTTAGAAGAAGAACCCCAGTTTGATTTTATAAAGGTTGGCGAAAATAAGTATTTGAAAATTCAACGTATACCCCCTGGTGAAAATGCCTCAACTAGCCAAGCAAACAAAAGTGGGGGGAAGCCTGATGAACTTTTGGTTAACATGTTAACTAAAAATTGCTCTTCTGTTGAAAAGCAAAATGTTATTGATGCACTGAATAAATATAATATGTCTCAACCAGTAACTATAAATAGTACATCGAATACGAATACAACAGCAGCTGTTCCTAAAATGGTTACATCCAGCAGTGAAGGGAAACTAGAAATTGCTCCTCAGTCACAATTTATTAAAATTGGAGATGGGAAATACTTAAAAATTTCTCGGGTGCCTACAGATTCAAACAAACCTCTTCCTCCAATAACTCCCTCTACTATCATAATAAAGAAAGCTCCTATCAGTGGTGCTAAGGGTCCTGTAAAAAATGTATTGAGTACGCTTTCTGGAAATGCAACACCAAAAAATAATAATTCTAAACAAAAAGCAAAGAATATTAATTTTAAACCAAGTCCAAAGAAAATAAGTCCTAGAGGAAAGAATAATGCAACTAATAAAAAACGTAGAAGAAAATTGGATAGTGATTCCGAAGATGATACTTCCTCTGGTAGTGATGTATCAAGTGATGAAGACCTTCCAACATTAGAGGAATTGACAGATGTTTCCAATAAAAATGTTACAGTAAGTGATAGTAATCTATTAAAGTCAATTGATGAAGTTATTGATCAAGTTGCAAAATCAGGTCCTGGAAACGTTTCCAATGAACAACTTGAAGCAAGTAATTCTATAAATGAGTCTCCCACGACCTCTTTGAATCTTGACACACCCAAAATGACATCTACAAAAAAGAAGAAATACAAAAGATCATACTTTAAATTTGGCACAATGCCTGCGTTTAGACTTAGTTTAGAGGAAGAGAATGGGCTATTAAAAACCAAAATTAAAGAACTTGAAAAACGAAGTGTGATGCCCATAAACCAACAGACTGCATTGGAGAGAGAAAACATTATATTAAAGAGGGAAGTTGAAAAATTGAAAAAAGAAGCTAATCAAGCTCCGAAAGAAAATATATATAAGAAATTAAAAGCTATAACTGAGGAGTCTGCCAAAGGAGATCCATCTGCAGCATACATACTGGATCAGATCAATTGTTTTCAAGCCAAGATGGCAAAATTTTCCAACTCAACATACCTACACTGCGCTCTGTTGTGCCGAAAAAACACACAGGCCTACGAGCTCTTCCGTAAAGCAGAACTCTTCAGGCTACCGGCATTCAACACGGTCGACCGGTTCATGAGACGCCACCCCAATATAAACTTGGCCGGTAAAACCAACCCTGGAGATATCAAACACGGCATCGACCCAAATAACATGTCCCAGAACAAAGATCCGAACAAGCCGAACATTCTTCAGCTGAACAAGTCGCCCAAGCGTGCAAATGTTCAAGTTCTCACCAATTCCCCCAGATCCGGAGCCCCCCACGGTTTTCCAAGGCACAACGAACATGAAATGTCCACCATTGATGTAGACACCTCGAACTCTGAACTCAGAGAGGTGGTTTTAGAGACTGGAGAGGTGGTGCAGTGTTACGCCAGCGACATTTGCATGGGTGAGGATGGACACCAGTATTTTATCATGCGAGAGGACCATAGCAACTCTCACTCGCACCATAGCATGACCCATTCTCAGGATGTGTATGTACCGAACGCAGCCGGGCAGTTGCAGTATACCGAGACTGAAGTTGCCATTGCTACAGGGATGATTAGTTAAGACGGGGTCTAAAGAACATTATTTTTTCAGAGTGTTAAAACTTGATTTGACTGCTTGAAAAAATATAAAAGCTTCTAAAAGTTAATATTTTGCCATTGTACAGGAAGTGATGAGAAACAAAAGTGTTTCTAAGCCTCTGTTGAAATAGTAATACCTTTCCAGTGGTATGAAATGCATTGTAATTTCCAATGCCTTTTGGAATTTAATTGGACATATGTACAAAAGAACATATTGATATTTATACTTCAAATATTCGCATAATAATTGCTGCTTGAAACGCTTTTTATGATTCTGAATAGTAGAGTATCATGATCTTTAAACTGATACATAGTGTGTTTTTATAACCCATATTTTAAAATATAAAATTGAGTTGTACTTATTTAAACAAGGTAGCTGCTTAGTGTTTATTTCTACAAATACCTTCTAAAAAGTCAAATTTCTTATCCAAATCCTGCTGGAACCTTGTTAGAAAGACAAGGTATGTTTCACATTTACAGGGTGTAGTTGCAAAATTAGCCTTCTTCAAAGTATAATTACGATATGGATTTTGTTTGACAATGATAAACTCAATTGGCACAAGTTGTCAATAAACAGAAACCATATCTTAGTTACTTTTTGGCGAATATGAGTTTTGCAACTACAAACTTCATATATCCATACTTTTTCAAAAAATATTTGCATTGCTGTACATAAGCTATTTTGTTGTGTATATATAATGACATAGTTTGTAACTGACTTGATAATCAAAAATTTTAGTTTTATATTTGGGTTTGTGAAAAAGTGATGTTTAGGTATGAAGTTGACCTTTCAGTAGAACAATCTAGTTCAGGGCCTGCAATTTTCATATGTTACACCAGTGGTACTCTTACTATTGGTGGGGGACCCTGATCTAGTGTTTCCATTGCATATCATCTGCAGCCAACATATAAGAAGTAATGTTAGAAAGATTCCCCTCCTACGTATATTAAGCATCATCTGGTTATTTATTAAAAGATAAAGTTAAACGATAATGTTAAATTTAGCCACCTGTCAATAATTCTCCCTTATTTTAAAAATTAACAAATAAAAAAAAGCAGATAAAACTTTTCAAAAAAATTGTGCTGTTATAAGGATTTTCATAAATGCTGAAAAATGCATGTACAGCAAAAAAAAAATAAAATAGATCTTAGCATTTCAAAACTAATACATTAGAACTATGTTACTGACCATCCCCCCTAAATTTTGTTGGGGTTTTTTAATGCATTTAAAATGAAAAGTTTTGCGTTTTTTTTTTTTCCATATTTCATTATATTTATCTTTTTAATAAATGGCAGAAATTTGCTGGCTTAGATGACAACCAATGCCATTTCGAAACCTTGCTACATCATATTAATCCCTAGGACTTGCAAAATCTTTAAGAAAAACTTTTCATCTAAAATTTAATAAGAGTAAAGTTTAATAATTATTAGCCAGAGATTGGATTAGCCCATTCCTTGTAACAGTGACTTTTTTTAGGTAACATTGTGTTAGATAACTTAGTTACTTTAAGCAGTAATGAAACATTTTGCTACTTTTCAGGTCGCTCTTCACAGATATTTTCGATGTATTAAATGTTATTACTTTTAACAACGCTGAATTTTTGGTTTACGATTGTCCCTATTTCTTTAGTCTTGGTTCGCTTTCAAAAACAGTAATATGGCTGAATTTCAAATTTTTTTTACTAACTTGAAATTCTTGAAAAGCAACTGTGTTTAGTTTTTGTATTAAGTAACTAGCTAGTTACTTTGAATATAAAGTAACTAACAGAGTTACTTTTTAAAGTAACTTTCCAATCCCTTCTCATACTTTTACAAAACAAGAACTTAAGTACAAATTCATTTGTCAAATAAATCTTAGTAATTACATTTTTTCCCTTTTAGAGTCATATTTATCTTTTCAAATATTTTGTTTAAATTTGTACATATGTTATTTTTTTAAATTAAGTTTTGTCTTGGTTAGCACTCCTACAATACACCTGGGTGGTTTTCAAAAAATTTGTCTCATTGATGTCCCAGCTCTAAAATAATCATTATCATAAAAAATTCTAGTTTTACAAAAATATTATTTTAATAAATTAATAGAGCGTTTATTCTAGTTTACAAAAACATATAACATTTGATGATTTTATTATGCTTTTAACTATTTATTGCACTACTTTGTCATAGAGTCAGGAAATTTGTCATGTCCCTGGTCCAAAATACCAGATTCTATTAGGATTTTTTTTAATTCAAGAAGTCAGACAGCAATAAAATATTACTTATAACATATTCTGCAATAATTTTAGTTTACAAAATAAGGAAAAATATACATTTTTTAAAAAAAATTATGCAGTAAAACTTCAGTTTAAATACGTCCCCTAGTGTGCTTCAGGAGTGTTACCTCATGATTGTTACTCAAATATATTTATTTTAAAAAAATTTTAAAGATAGGAAATAGTCCTGGAGTAAGCCATGTTTGTTTCTTATTTACTCCCTGTTGTTTAAATTCCATCTGGGATTCCCAATTCAAAATAATTTTAGAAATTCATCTTCACGATGGTGAGTATTTTTATTCTGCCTCATGAGTGTTACTAGGATTAATGTGTATTTTAAATTAAATATAAGAAAAATTTCAATTAAATAATAATAAATGTTTGTATACTAGTTTATTGTACTAAGTGTACTTTTACATATGCAAGCTATTTCCTTTAGAACAAAACTTGTTTTTAAAATCTCATGAGTGTTACCTCTCAAGAGTGTTACTCTATAAAAGTAACACTCATGAGTTTAAGGAACAAACTCCTGTACCATTTACTAACAACAAAACAAAAAGTAAAGTTTTTTTTGGTAATATATTTATTGCACTTTTTAATTTAATTTATCAATAAGAGTTCAATTATTTTAATCTTAAGAAATTTTTAATGAATGATTTCAAAGATATTTTGACTATTGTATCTTATTATTATTATTTTTGCATTTGGATTTCATGCTGTTTTTCTTTCGAATTCATTCTGAATGTCATTAGCCTACTTTTTTTTTTAAATTCGTAAGAATTAAAAAAAATGAAAAAGTAGGTATTGACATGTGGTTAATGTCCGTCTGTCTGACCGTACCCCCTTTCCAAAATCAGTTCTATCCATCCGATCTTAAAAATTCTTTTTTGTTAGAAAAGTATGACCTCAGAGACCCAACTTTTATACTTTTTGTCTGTCTGTACGATAGGACGGACATAAAACTACGGTTTGTCGACAAATTTCCTATTGGATTAGGATTGAAATTCAATTTCGAGTCATTTAAATCGCTGTTGCCTACTCAACAATGACATGAGAAACTTTATTCATTTAAAAATATTATTTTAAGCAAAATTTATTTTGATCACAAATCGGTTTAGAATGACGTTAGGAATGTGACTATTTGATTGTTTAATATTTGTTTACTAAGTAAGTGGCAAGACATTTTTTTTTACTTATAATCCTGATAAGTTTTTATTGACATTTCTTATTTTAAGTACATTTTAGAGTAGTTTCATTTCATAGTTCTTACATGAAGGGTACAAGAAGGTTTCATACGCAACTTTTACAAGGAACAAACTATTTCCTGTTAAGAAGCCTACTGATGAGGGACAAAAAAAAAAAAAAAAACTCGTCAGCGTAAAACTTGTACAAATATTGCTATGAAAGCAAAGAATCTCAAACAACTTGGTCTTTTGACTGACGACAATCTCCACACATCGTGTGAATTTATAACATGCAATAAGAACTCTGTTAAGTGTGTGTATGATATTTGTGTCTCTTGTAAATTTCCTTTATAATACACATAGAATAAACAAAAATACAATTATAACACTTATTTTGTATATTTAATGTATAGTTATCAAGTTATTTTATTCTTATTTATCATATTTTTTTGTATACTCATGAGTGTTACCTGGTCTCAAGAGTGTTACCAAGCCTCAAGAGTGTTACTGCGAACAAAATTGAAATTTTAGTACATAAAAAATTCGATTTCTATGTTTTCAAACTTATTGTGCAATGTGATAAATAATATAATTTCATTTCATAATATTTTTTTTTATGCTAAAAAGAAAATATAATTTTTAACTGAAAAATTCGGTTCTACTTTTGTAGCAAGGTAACACTCATGAGTCGAGATTCTAAAAAAAATAAAGAAAAACATTATATAACTATGATTAAACAATAGCTTTAAATAATATCATATATGTCTAACTCACTATTAAGAAAACAAACTTAGTTAAGTTTTAAATAACGTTCTAATAATTAAATAAAAATGGTAACACTCTTGAGATTTATTGGTACATTGAGTATAAAAACCACCTAATTTAAGCATATTAAATCCAAAATCTCGCAAACATTTGCTTTTTTAAAGTACTTTATATTATAACAAAGCTCATACCCTATAAATAATCTTTGTAAATCACTTTTAAATTTTTGATTAAATTGAAAGTTCAAAACTGGATTGTGACAAAATTTTTGAAAATCACCCACCTATATCTGCAAATAAACTTATTTAATTTTATTTTGTTGCACAATAATTATGGTTTAATGATTATAATTGGCTCTTCTGTGTCACTATAACAGAGCTAAACAGTATGCTACAGAACGGGAGAAGCAAATGAGTTGATTCTAATGATGTTCGTACCATAAATATTTTGTGTATAACTAGAAGTTTACTTTTGTAAAATTTAAAAACAGATAGGAAACAAATAAAGAGCTTAGTGGAAGAACGTGCTAAGTGACATTTTTGAAAAAATTGGGATTTTTGTGTCAATGAACATACCAGTGACTTCTTTTACGATAACAAGTTTCCGCTTTTTTATAATCTTTAAGTTTAGTACTTTTTTTTACGGTTTGCAAATACCGTTTTCAACAGATCTGAATGCAAACGAAAAACTTTAAAGCCCATTTTCCCGCTTTCGACTTTGTGTCACTTGGCACGTTCTTCCACTAAGCTCTTCAAATGTATATTCAGGTTTTCATGTGTACAAATGTTGTTAGTGAAACTGAAAAAAAAAACTTGCAGGCAAAAAAAAAATAATCATTGAATTTTGATTCAAATAAGATTTTAAATGTATTTTTGCAAATTTTATTTTAAATACTATTATTTGTAGTTTTTTTTTAAACATTTGTATTCTTATATTATAAAGCAAATATAATGGTTGAGTCTCAATAACCTAAAAAAATCCTGAAATGCACAACACTAATATGAACGTTAATAAATTTTGTTTTTTTTTATGCATTAATAATTTTTTGCATAAGGAAGGAAGTGCTTTTTGAAGAAAATCTGTACAGATTTCTGAATCCTCATGGTTCATAATACTAAAAGTTTTTCTCGATTTCTTAGATTAGAATATTACTAAGAATATTTTCAAAAAGTTTTTGTGTTTTGTTGTACTTGTTGAAACATATGTTTATGTGCTTCAAAGATAGTGAAAAGTGTTTTTTTTTCCCTCTTTGCTAATTATTAGGTTTTGTTTAAAATTGTCTCAATATATAAAAAAAATTGTTTTGAAGTTTATTTTTTAAGTAAAATTAAGCATTTTTCCTATAAAATAAACTCGTCCATGCTCTGATATTATTTCTCCATTTTGTCCTACCAGTTTATATAACGACTTAACCTTTTTTTTTTACTTGAGTTTAACAAGTTTTTTGCTTATTTGAATCAGTGAGTGCAGAAACAACGTCAGTCACAAATTTCAAATTTTTCATGAGGGAGAAAAAGGGTTTCTGCACTCACTGATTCATTTGTGTTACATTTTCCCTTATACTTTTTTCAAACCTAGATAAATTAGGGATTTTTGTTTTGTTTAATGTGGCTTCATGCCTGTATTCATAGTCATTTCAAATATAAACTGTCTGCTGTCGGAATTCATCCCTTTGTAAAAACTAAAGTGTTAATATCTCATGTTCATTGAAAAAATAAAAGATTTGATTGAACTAGTGAATAGTAGTTTTTCCGTCCGTTCTTTTATAGGGGGAAACTAGGGACATTAGACCCATAGGGATACATGACCTAATGCCTTGTACTTATCATTGGAAAAGTTTTATAAGTAGAAAGTGTGGCATTGTTTCTTTCCTTTCAGTGAGCTGGCCACATGGTAAAAAAATCCAACTAAATTATTGCTTACATGTTAGCTATACGAAGGAATACGTTTTCATGCACTGCAGGTAAATTTTTGGTGACATAAGATTTTCTTGGTCAACAATTTTTGGTTTAATGGAAAGATTTTTTCAATCAATTACTTGTTTTGTTCATGTTTTTAGCTGTTTTGTGTGCATAAGGGGCATTTATGTGTTTATTTGCAAAAAAAAATTGTTTTGGGGTTAAGCAAAAAAAGTGCAACTAGGGATACTTGACCCAAGCCAATCGGATATGTGATCCAAGTAAATAATACAAAAGCCAGACCGAGTAAATTTTGCAAAAAATGCACGGGAGTCTCAAGGGTAATATTTTAGAAAAACTGGGTATAAGAATATTTGTTGGGATGGTACAAGAAAAAGTTCTGACGAGCTTACAATTCAATTTGAAAAAAAAAAGAAGAAATCGATAGAAAATGTTTTAATGGCTCGAAATGGATAATATATCCTCATTTGATATTCATAAAATAGAAGCGTTTCTTCAACCAACTTTGTTTTCTCTGCAAAATAAAAGAATCCCCAGTTTTGTATTCAAATTCTACTTTATATTTAAAATTGAATAATTTGTTTATCTAAAAATAATTAATGGGTTAAAAATGCAAGTAATAATTTTGTGTGATAAAATGAAAAACTTTATATGATAGTTTTGTAATCATGGAAAAGTACTTTGCTATTTTAGTCATTTTACCAAATATACGGGTTGGGTTATGTATCCCTATACATTGGGATATATGACCCAAAACTAAATTTTTTAGTAATTTATTTTTTTCTTACTATTGCAGTTAATACTTTAGGCATTGTGGAATACTTTATGAAGTATAAATTAAATTGACTATTTACATATCTAAAGCAAACATCTGTCAACACACACCATTTTTATGAGCTTTTACTTTTGAGTGCATGTGCACAGTGCCAAACTAAAAGTCAATTTTGTTTACAGAAACCCTCCGAATTTTTGCTCATACAGGTTTTATTTGATATTATCAACAAAAATAAAATGACAATATAAAATAAGACCTGCGTGAGAAAAAATTCGGAGGGTTTCTGTAAACACAATTGATTTTAGTTAATTTGGCTTTTGGGGCACCTATGCATTTTGCCTTGTCCTATGTAATGAAAAAACAAACTGTAACTCAAAAACAAGAGGCTAACTTAAATTTTTTAAGGTTATATTCGTGTTCAACATGTTGATATCATTCAGAATTTAGTACTTTCATCCCAATTGCAATTTTTTTTTGTTGAAATTTTGCTGTCCAGTGTTAAATAATAATATTGGATAAAAAAATGTTGATGAATTTTTTAAAAAATGCACATTTAATAGAGTTTGTCAAATACAAATCAACAATAAAACCACCTTTTTATTTAGTAATATGTATTTTTATTAAAAAGTAAAATACTTAAATGCAGTTTATGATATGTCTGTAGATTTCTTTCCTGTACATTTTTTCATGTGATTTTTTAAGTAGTCCCCTCTGATAAAACCTTTTTGGCACAACTCACAAATATAAGGCTTTTCTCCTGTGTGTATGCGCAGATGCGCCCTGAGATTCTCTTTTAAGGTGAAAGTTTGTCGACACACTGCACATTTATGAGCTTTCACTTTTGAGTGAGTGACCATGTGCATTTTGAGATGAGGAGCAGTTCGGAAGCCTTTTTCGCACAATTCGCACACAAAAGGTTTTTCGCCTGTATGAGTCCGTAGGTGTACATTCAGTGATCGTTTAGTTTTAAAGGCTTTCTCGCATAGCTCACATACATAACGTTTTTCGTTGATGTGCACATGTAGTTGATGTGTTCGCAAGTGAGTACTTTGTGTAAACTTTCGGTCACATGTATCGCATGTGAAAGGCCTCTCGTCGGTATGGCTGCGCACATGGATTCTTAGAATAACCTTGTGCGCAAAGGTTTTACTACAGATTTGACACACAAATGGTCGTTCTTTAGTATGAATGCGTAGGTGGGAGTCAAGGTAGTCTTTTCTTGCAAAGCCCTTCTTGCAAAAATTACAAACATGTACTTTCAGGGCACTGTGAGTAAGGAGGTGAGATTTAAGTGTACCATTACATGCAAATGCTTTTCCACACATATTGCACACATGCGGCTTTAAACCAGTATGCAGGAAAAGATGCTTGGTAAGACTGTTTTTATGACGAAATCCTGTCTTGCAAATTTTGCATATGTGGGATTTGGGAGCACCATGTGTTAAAAGGTGGGTTTGTAGATTCGATTTTTGAGAGCAAGCTTTGTGGCATACATGACATACATAGGGTTTCTCTCCTGTATGAGTGAGGATGTGCAATTTAAGGTTAGCTTTTTGTGAAAACCACTTTTTACAAGTGTCACACGAAAACGTCTTTGTACTTGCACTTGTATTCCTTTTTTTTGTGGATGCGAATTCTGTGAAGCTTTAGTCCTTTTTCAGTTTTAAATGTCTTATCACAGTCAATGCAGTTATAGTAATTATTTGAATTGGAGGCTCCTTCATCCCTAATTCTGGTATTTTTATATTTAATTTTACCCTCCATGATCAACTATTGTGATAGAGGTATTTGTTGTATATGACTTGATAGAATTCCTTCTCAGAAATATACCTGAAAGATAATACACAATTTTAGTATATGAAGAATGTAAGTCCACAGGGAAACTTTGTTGCAATCAAAGTAGCTTTTATTCAATACAAGACATATGGAAAAATATTTGTGGACGTCCTCTTGTGTTGAGAGACAGTGGGGGAATTATTCACAAAAAAAAAAAAAAATGGCGATACTCTCTGATCGACCAATTAGAAGTTAGAATCAGTGGTGGGAAAGTTTGAAGGTGAACTTTTAAAAAGTTTTGACTTAACAATTTCTGTGGGAATGGCTACATGGTGCTACAACTTGACGCTGTTGTTGGGATGTTGAGGATATTAATAAGTGATATTAAAGATACATAAAAAGGTAATTTAAATAATTAAGTTTAATTGGGGTTAAAAATATAAGTTTTTGCAGGTTTAAAATTCAGGATATGTCATACATATTAACAAACTTTCAACATACAATCTAAAAATGTGTAAATCAACCAAGAAGTCAGATCATTACATCATTAAGCCAGATATTTTAACAACTTTGAAAAGCCTGTAACTTTAAAAATTGTGCAAATTTAAAAAAAAAAAGAAATTCGTTTAAAAAGTATTTAATGTTCAATTCGTAAGAAATTTATATTTTTAAAATGGAAATTTAAAAAGCTGTAGGGTTCCAATTTAGAAATAGCCCAAATATGCCGATTTTCGGCATATAGTGCAGCACAGATTTTTTGCTAATGTCAACTTTTTGCTTATTTTAATTTTAAATTAACAACTAATTAGATTTTGCAGGACACGTTTTGTGGACTTGAAGTTTAGATCCTTTACTACATTCAGTAAAATAAGTGGAGGCCTCAATAAAGAATTTGCGTTTACAGATAAAAATTCTTACTTTTAATATGAGATAATTTGCTTTCCAAGACTGCTTTAATTTAGGATAACCATTTTCGAAAGATCAGCATAACTTTTATAAATTATATGAAGGAAAAAGGTGCACACTTTTTGTAAGACTAGGCACAGGTATATGTATTTTGTAGATATTTAATTAACTTACAAACTACTTGTAATCTCCACACAATAGAATTTTATGAAATTAAGGAGTGTTTATGAATTTCAGGAGCAAAAAGATCCGAATCGTTTATACCTTATAGCCAATACAAGGGAGGCTGCCAAATGGACTTAAAAAATTTACAAACACATGTGAATATTTTTCGAATAAACAACAAATACAGGGAAACACTATTGCTGGATTCTTGCTGCTGCTTCTATCTGAAAGTTAGACTGGCGCTCGGGTGGTCTAGTGGATTTTATCGCATCTCATTACGCTAACGATTTGTGCTTTCTACCGGGTACGGGATGATTTCCCACCATTGCTCTGCTGGTGTACTTTTCCTCTTTGTGTCAGTAAAAATTCTGAATGTGTCTGTCTTACTCATAGAGATTATAAGTCTTACTTGTCGAAGGTTTAGAAGCAGGTCTTTGATCGAGAACTGCATGGACAATGGGGGACATTCACGCCATATCCACCTGAGCTTCAATTCCAAATCACTGTATGAAAAAAAAAGGGTTAGACAGGTTTGAGTAGTAGGAAAACAATAGCACGTGCTTCGATAGCTGTATAGGACAAAATTAGCACATGCTTCCCGAGCTTATGCATAAGAAACCGCGTGACGTCACATGAATGTTCCCCATTGAAGAACTTGGTGGAAGAACGTATATGCGGAGTAAGTGAACGTTCAATCTGTTGGGTCCGAAAGTCCTGTGGGCGGACATTTCCCAGAGTACAGATCCCTGGGGACTATTTCCCTCTCCGGTGTCTAGATTAAGGAGGTCACGCGCAATAGATGGCAGCATCTGTCGCGTATGTATGTGTGTTGTGTCAGTCTTACTTGACGAAGGTTTATAAGCGGGTTCCTGATCAAGTTCACAAGCCTGAAAATATATGTCAACCAATTTGTAGCAGGGCAGTTATTTTAGCCACAGACAAGAATCTAAACAGACTGCGCATTTACGTAGGTGAATGAGGCGAAAAGTCTCCACCCCCCTGGCGTAGTAACGAATTAATCTGGTAGGGGCGCTACAAGTATAGTCGTTTTTTGGCTGCCTGTTTTTAGCTCTTTAGGAGCTTTAACGTAGCTAATAACGCTTCGTAATTTAAAACCTCAGTCCAGTGAGGAAAATTGTTACTTTTTTGCCTAGTTTGGAACGTTTCTAACTGCTTATTTTTTTTACCTCCAAAAGTGAATTTTAACACAGCTATAAACGTTTTGTAACTCGTGTAATTTTCGCTTTTCTTAATAGACTGCGGCACTAGACCAGGGTTTTAAATTACGAGGCGTTATTGACTGTGTAAAAGCTCAGAATGGAGGCTAGAAATAGGCAACCAGAAACCATTGTATTAATGGGCTTGTTTTTGGGATCTGGCAAGAGCTCCGCGGTCTAGTTTGCACTTTTCTCGAATTACTTTTGGTTTTTTTTCTTTTTTTTCGAAATTGAGTTTTCTAAGAATAATTTAATTTAGTTGTTATATTTTAAAATTACAACTTCTTGCTGTGCTGTTGGTTTTTTTAATAATTTAACAATGAAAACTTGCATCAAAAGAAGTTGGAATAATTGGTTTAAATATATAACAACTATAATATTCTTAGATAATTCTATTTGGAATACCAAAGCAAATAGAATGCAAAAGTAATTCGAGAAAAATGAAAACAAGACTGTGGAGCTGTTGCTAGTTCCCACATGAAACAAGCCTTGTTATTTAATTTAAAAAGTGAATCTATTATTTATATATTTACTGAAATATATGATAACTACTGTTATAATATTTTATATATGATAAAAAAATTATAAAATTTAAGTAAGTATGCAAACAGAAATTACCACAAAACAATGAAAAAGAATTTTAAACCTTTAATTTACAATTCCAAATTTTACATCTGTAAAAGGGTTTTTTGTATTAAAAATTATAAATATGAATTTCAGGCATATATATATATATATATATAAAAATATATATTAAAAATCTATATTATAATATATATAAAATAATAATATATATATATAAAATATATATTATATATATAAAAATAATATATATATATATAATAAATCTATAAATATATTATATATATATATAATATATTCTATACAATAAAAATAATCATTTCAATTTAACTTTTCCAAATAATATTAGAATATGTTTTTCAGCAGAAAGGAATTAGTAATAATGAGACCGCATCTCAAAATAATAAGTATGTAGATAAATTTACAATTAATAATCAAGTTTTAAAGTTAATAAAGCATTTACAAGTTTTGAATTCGGTGTTTACAAGTTTTGAAATGGTAAATATAGTAGTTTTTCTTTCAATGGGCTTTTCCTTGTTACAAAAACATTAATATTTTCTTTGCTTATTATTCTATAACACAGCCAATTATAGTTTGTATAATATCAGAACATACAAGCTAGAAATAATGTTATTACAAATAAAGTGTCTGATTATAAAATGTTTTTTTTTCTCAAATAAATTAGAGTTTGCTTCTAGAGCAAGTAAAAATGACTCCATTTATCTAAATAATCCAATGATTAAGGGGGGGAAATATGAATAATTTACAGCCTACAAGTTCTTTACGGAAAAAGGCATAATTCCTGATAAATGTATCAAAACATTGTTTAATCATTAATAAATGTATTGCGGCACTTTTGTAATCACAAACTTATACAATGTAAGAAAACAAATGCAAAATATTTATTTTTTTAAAATAAGTAATATATTTAAAAATAAACTTATATATAAGGAGAGGCATGCAAGTAATTTTGTACAATTCAAGGAATAATTGGCGAAGTGGGTGCACTTGAGTAGGTGTTCCAACAAATCAGGTGTTAATTGGCCCTTTGGAGATGGAGGTTATGGAATGAGTTTTCACACAAATAAGCTCAACTATTTCTTCATCCTATGAAGAAAAAGCTTTTTAAAAACGCAACACATCAAAATTATGAATAAAAATCCACAAAATGTTTTAAATGCTCTAAAGCGAAGCAATTAATTTACAATATATATTGTTAGACCTTAAATTTTAATAGCCAATATATCAAATTATTTTTTAGTGAAATGAAATAGTAAGTTTTGAATCAAAAAGTGCTTATTGTATGGAAATATCAGCTCTAACTATACAGCTAAACCAAATTTTTTAAAAAAAAATTTAAAGAATAATTAGGTACTAAAAACACGTAACATTTGACATAAATTAAAAAGTAAACAATTTAATGAAATTTATCTAATGATTTTTATCTAATGATTTTTGGAAACTGTAAATTTATCCTGCCTAAAAAATTTATTATTTTGGGAGTAAAAATTCCTACAAATCTGGTGGTAACTGGTCCATTCATATAATATATTTAGAAGGGATCATTAGGGAGCACCTGAGTAGGCACCCAACACAACCATATTGCATCTATCATATTTAATGTGCACTCCCTCTACACCGTTACATTCAATGAACATTTTAAGCTGCACGGGCCGTTTATAGGTCATCAGTTAGGTTATTTGTTTAAAACATAGTTTTAAAAACTAACAACAATAATATTTTAACTCTACATATATCTTAACTTATTTAATAAAGTTACACGAAAAAAAGTGCAACTCATTTAGTAGTTAATAACGTTTAATAATTTTAAATAAAAAATAATTACCGAAGACTAAAAAAACCACAGATGCTTTAGGCATGTTAAGCTACATATATCAATAATTTTCAATACAAAAATGACCAATCCTTCTTAAGTGATCGAGCATTTAGCGCTGATGAAAGAAAACTTACAAGAATATTTGAATAAATAAAATATTTAAAACACTTACCTATCAATATCCTTGGGAACATAAAATAATTTCATTAAATAAATAAAAAAAAATGTGTTTTGACGAGAAAAGAACGCAACAAAAACATTTTTCTCCAGGCCTCTCTCGAGTCGCAATTTTCTTCTTCTCCGCAATAGATTTCAAAAGTAGCGCGCAAGCCCGCATTCATTTATCCAAGTTTGAGCATAATTAGTACAAGTTGCGCGCGCACCTTGGAGTCGCGCGCAATTTTAACTAGTCACGTCATCATTAGTTCGAAATTAATCTGCTGGGTGGCTGGTGACGTCACTCTCTCAAAAAAAATTCCGATTGGAATGTCTGTTTACAATGATTGTCTGTGATTTTAGCAATGCCGGGAAAAGAATCTGGAACCTATAGTAATATTCAAGGAAAACGATTTTTCCAACCTGGCTCCTAGCCTTCTTAAATAATAATATTAAATAAAGCATTTTTCAAAAAAAAAATTTCTATGAATTTAAAAGAATGTAAACAAAAAATAGGTTTTTATTTCAAATAAAAATTCACAATTTAACCATCATTTTATTTTATATATATTTTTATTCACAAGAAAAATACTTGAATGCAGTTTATGATATGCCTGTGGATTTCTTTCCTGTACATTTTTTCATGTGCTTTTTTAAGTAATCTCTCCTGATAAAACCTTGTTGGCACAATTCACAAACATAAGGCTTTTCCCCTGTGTGTATGCGCAGATGCATCATGAGACTCTCTTTTAAGGTAAAAGTTTGTCGACACACAGCACATTTATGAGCTTTCACTTTTGAGTGAGTGACCATGTGCATTTTGAGATTACGAGCTGCAATGAAGGATTTTTTGCACAAGTCGCACACAAAAGGTTTTTCACCTGTATGAGTCCGTAGGTGTACATTCAGTGATTCCTTCTTTTTAAAGGCCTTTTTGCATAGCTCACATACATAACGTTTTTCATTGATGTGCACATTTAGCTGATGTGTTCGCAAGTGAGTACTTTGTGAAAACTTTCGGTCACATTTATCGCATGCAAAACGCCTCTCGTCGGTATGGGTGCGCACATGGATTCTTAGGCTGGTCTGTTGAGCAAATGTTTTACTACAGATTTGACACACAAATGGCCGCTCCTTAGTATGAATGCGGAGGTGGGAGTCAAGGTAGTCTTTTCTTCCAAAGCTCTTCTTGCAAAAATCACAAACATGTACTTTCAGGGCACTGTGAGTAAAGAGGTGTGCTTTAAGTGCACTATTACATGCAAATGCTTTTCCACACATATTGCACACATGCGGCTTTAAACCAGTATGCAGAAAAAGATGCTTGGTAAGACTGCTTTTATGACGAAATCCTGTCTTGCAAATTTTGCATGCGTGGGATTTGGGAGCACCGTGTGTTAAAAGGTGAGTTCGTAGATTTGATTTTTGAGAGCAGGCTTTGTGGCATATATGACAAATATGGGGTCTCTCTTCTGTATGAGTGAGGATGTGCGATTTAAGGAGAGCTTTTTGTGAAAACAACTTATTACAAGTGTCACATGAAAACGTCTTTGTACGTGAATTTGAATTCCTTTTTTTGTGGATTTGAATTCGGTGTAGCTTAAGTCCTTTTTCAGTTTTAAATGTCTTATCACAGTCAGTGCAGTCACAGCTATGATTCAAACTGGAGGCTTCTTCATCCTTAATTGGGTTATTTTTATATTTTATTTCCCCCTCCATTAACAAGTATTGAGGTAGAGGTATTTGTTGTAGAATGACTAGATAGATTTCCTTCTCAGAAATATACCTGAAAGATACACAATTTTAGTATATGAAGAATGTAAGTCCACAGGGAAACTTTGTTGCAATCAAAGTAGCTTTTATTCAATGCAAGACACATAGAGAAAATTTGTGGACGTCCTCTTGTGTTGAGAGACAGTGGGGTAATTATTCACACAAAAAATGGCGATACTCTCTAATCGACCAATTAGAAGTTAGAATCAGTAATGGAAAAGTTTGAAGGTGAACTTTTAAAATGTTTTGACTTCACAGTTTCTGTGGGAATGGCTACATGGTGCTACAACTTGACACTGTTGTTGGGATGTTGAGGATATTAATAAGTGATATTAAAGATACATAAAAAGGTAATTTAAATAATTAAGTTTAATTGGGGTTAAAAATATAAGTTTTTGCAGGTTTAATTCAGGATATGTCATGTATATTAACAAAATTTTAACATATAATGTAAAAATTGGTAAATTAACAATTTTTCTTAATATATTTTGCAAAATCTTGCCGATAATTTAAAGAAACCAAAGAGCTTCGCTCATACTAATAATAATACTGTAAAGGCTTACTCTTATTTGGGTGCCAGGACATACAGGAATTGAAGGAAATGAAAAGGCAGATGAACTTGGAGATAAGAGATTGTCTTGCAATCCATTAAGTATGGAACTCTTTTGTGGAATCAACTTGAAGACCACAGGAGGTGTTCTCCTTAAATGGGAAAAACACAAGATGAACAAAATAATTTGTTCAATCGGGCAAAAAGTATAATCAGGGGATTATCTACAAAAAGTTCCCCCGAAAACCTTAGATGCCGAAGAGTGAAGATACAGACAATTATTAGTCAATTAGTTAACAATTTAAGTTTTCATTACAGGGCACTATTACTTTCAAAAACATCTCCATAAGATGGAACTTTATCAACAAGACCCCATATTCAGAAAGTGTTGTAACGATGAACCATCATGTTTAATTACAATGAAATATACTTATGATTTTGGCATCAAGTTTATTTTTTAAAAAAAGGTGTTTATTTTTCAAAACCTGTAAGATTCTTCAAAAGTGCCAGAATTTGTAACAATTTTAAAAAGACCGTAACTTTAAAAATTGTGCAAATTTTTAAAAAACAACACAAGAAATTTGTTGAGAAGTATTTAATGTTCATTATGTAAGACATTTTTTAAAAAGGAAAATTGTAAAAGATTTAGGGTTTCCAATTTAGAAATAGCCCAAATATGATGATTTTCGGCTTAAAGTGCAGCACATTATTTGCAAATGCTAACTTAGTGCTTATTTTAATTTTTAATTAAAAACTAATTAGAATTTTCAAAACACATTTTGTTGACTTGAAGTTTAGATCATTTGCTATTTCACTAAAATAAGTGAAGGTCTTAATTAAGAATTGTGTAGTACAGATACAAATTCTTTCTTTTAATATGGAGACAATTTGCTTTCCTATACTGCTTTAATTTAGGATAATCATTTTCGAAAGGTCATAATAACATTTTACAAATATAAAGGAAAAAGGTGCACACTTTTTTTAAGACTAATAACAGGCATACGTAATTTGTGGACATTTAGTTGATTTACAAACTACCTGTAAGCACCACACAATAGAATATTATGCAGTTAACAAGTGTTTGTGAATTTCAGGAGCAAAAAGAACAGAATCACTTATAGCTAAAACAATTGATCCAAAATTCTGTGATAATCACTATAACTAAAAGTAAATGCCAATCAGTGGCAAAAGTTCATAGGGTAATAAGAATAAAGATCTTAAAGTGACTTGAAAATATAAAAAGAGAAATAATACCTTCTAGTAATATAGCTATAAATCAATATGAACAATAAAAGTGCGTCAGAACTCAGAAAACCGACATGTTTGTTGAATAATATTGCTGGATTCTTGCTGCTGACTTGCTGACAGCCCTGGTTTTATCGCAGCTCATTCATTGAGCTTGAAGTTTTCCCTCTATACCCTTTCCATTTTGAATCCAAGCTTGGAAAGCATTTCCTCCCCCATCCAAGAGTGCGGTTTTCTTGGAACGGGGTGATTTGTAGCTGTTTCGGTTTTTCCCCCACCCTACATGGGGAAATACTAACTGTTTTGATTGTAAACCTCAAGCGCGCTAGGATTAGATAAGCGATGTTCCCCCCTTTTCGTAGAAAACCCAGTGAAGGGATGGGGGAAGAGAGTCCTTTCGAAGCTTGGATTCAAAATGGAAAGGGTATAGCTCATTGAGCGTGACTGTACCAGATACGAGTTAATTTTTTTTTTTGCTATGGCTTTGGGTGTACTTTTTCTCTCTGTGTCAGTAAAAATTCTGTATATATGTCTGTCTCTCCAGGTAAGGTTCAGAAGCCGGCCTTTGATCGAGCATGCAAGACGGAAAATACATGTACCAAAATACCTATCACTAAAAAACCGTTTGTTTGGTTACCCTGCAAAAACCATTTTTTGGATGGAGATTTTTCTGGTTAAAAGTTAAAAGCGAAGTTTCAAACTTGAGTTTCATCTCCCTTCCCTATGGCCTTTGTCATTATAATATTCTACAGGAAGACGCACGGCTAACTGAGCTTATCAGTTAAGTAACCAAATTGTGATAACAACAGAAACTAGAGACATCAGTGTCACGTTTCAACATTATTCATAGGTCAGCATTATTCAACATTATTCATAGCAGTGCCTTAAGCAAGGTATGTTTCGAACGCGACGCTCACGTACTTTTTTTAGAAAACCACACGAGAAGGAGGGGAAAGCCAAGCTAGCGTTGTAATCGTACGGACTATAGTAGGAAAGAACTTTAAAAAAATATATTTTGCCTTAAAAAATAATGGTAAGGTATGGCCTTGTAAATGGCAAACAAATAAAGGTTTATGTCTATCTTTATTTTTAATTTTACAAAATATACAATGGGAACACAATAAAGATCTTTCATGCATTGAAGGCGCTTAGGTTTAAAAAGTATTCTTTTGATTTGGTGTGCTAGCTATTTTTTCAACTTTTAATATAGTGGATAAAGTTTTTATTAATGATGTCATGGATATAAATTTATGGTTTCCTAGCTTAATAATTTTCACACTTATTAATTGTATAAATGAAGTAATTTGGTGTATGGATTAAAAAATTGGAAATGAGGACACTCAGCCAACATAAAAAATCTGAAAATCGATAATTATGAATAAGTACTTTACACTCGGCTTGAGTTATTAATTATCCTGCTTATAGGAATGTAAACAGTTGGAGGGGAATTTCAATCAAACCAAAACAGTTCAAGTAATTGTGTCGGTTCAGCAGGGTTGTAAGTAGGGATGCGCCGAATACCAAATGTGGCCGAACACCGAATATTCGGCCTAAGTCTTAGCCTAATATTCAGCCTGAATAAACAATTTATTATTTTTTTGTCAGATCGAAGTAAGTTGTATTTATTATTCATTAATTTTTATTCAGCATAAACAGAAAAGTACACAAGCGCACAATAATTTTAATACAATAGAGCATAAGAGTTATTAAATTTTTAATTAAAGAAATACATTATAAAGATAGACCGATGGCGAATTTCAGCCGATGGGCCGATGCCAATTGTTCAAAAGTTACATGGGCCGATGGAAAAAACCAAAATGCAAAATTCGCTAAATCCATTTGTGTAAAACCTATAAAAAAATAGGAAATAACGCGATCCTTCCGATTTCCATATTTTTTAGGATTGTATGTCAGTTATATTAATAGTCTAATCGCGGAACTCCGGTGATCCGAAAGTCGCGGAACTCCGGTGATCCCAAAGTCGCGAAACTACGGCGATATGGATTTTAAAAAAAACATAGGCTTACATCGGTTGGCCGATGTTCTTTGAGGCCGATTTTTTTCACTAAATTACCATCGGCCGCCGATGGCAAGGCCGATGGTAAAATTTTCTAACAATCGGCGATGCATCGGTCCATCCCTAAAACACAATAAAGTAGTACTCGTTTGTTATCAAAACAAGCCTATTTTTTTAGAAAGTGCTTGAAACTTGGTAAAATCACAACACGAAAACGAAGGTATGAAAACTAAAACCGAAGAATTTAGATCCGATGTAGAATGAAAATTAGAAAAAAAATAATAATAAAGCCATGGCTTACAATATTGTTACACAATTAAAAATTAATTTTTAAAAATATTTTACTGAAAAAATTACAATTCTGATCTATAATATAGTAATTATTGGTTCTTTTAAAGCTTTAAAAGAGACATGTTTATTTAATGAAACATGAGTAAAGCTTGATTTACCATTATAAATAACAAAAACTTAAGAATTTGAGTCTATCAAAAAAGAAAACAAGTCCTTTTTGGGAATATTTCAATGTTTTAGAAGATGATAGCATGAAGAAATTTGAAAAAATTTAAATTTCACTATTCGGCCCAATAGTAAAGCTATTCGGCCAAACCGAATATTCGGCTAAAGTGGCCGAATACCGAATAGTAACTTAGTATTCGGTGCATCCCTAGTTGTAAGCAAGATGTTTTCGGAAACCAAACTGGGTCGATCCGTACCTTTTCAGTGGGAGAAACATACAGCTAAGAACACGTAAGATTCTAAGATAGCCAAGACGGAGTAATTATTGTATCGCAGAACAGCCATTGTGGCGGTATATACCTGCTCACACACACAGGAGTTCAATTTTTTTTAAATCCTTCAATTATTTATTTAGTAAATTTCAGAAAATAACGTGCATTGCTGTAAGACCTGTCTATGTGGTAAAGGCTTTATACATCTGTATACTGACAAGGATTAAATATGCAATTAAAGCACATAATTCTCATAGGAGTAATCCTTCAATCAGTAACTTCCACAAACATGGTCACATTTATATGTAATAACATTTTGTTTTTTAAAAAAAAATAGAGAAGCACTGATTTAATACTTTATAAAACTTTAACTACTTGACAATTTATGAATTAATATTATACATTTTTTAAACATAAATCATTGATTATTTTAGAAAACTAATCTATATTTCTTTAAAAGAAAACAGTTTTCAAATAAAAGATGTTTGAAAGAACATTATACATCTTAACTTACTCAAAACAAGAATGCAAATGAAAAAAAATTTAGGTTTTGTCAAATAAAATTAACAATAGAACCATCATTTCTTAAAAAAAAATTATCAAAAAGTAAAGCTTATGATATGTCTGTGGGCTTCTTTCCTGTACATTTTTTCTTGTGATTATTAAGGTAATCACTTCTGAGGAAACCTTTTTGGCACAACTCACAAACATGAGGCATTTCCCCTGTGTGTATGCGTAGATGCGCCATGAGACTACTCTTTAAGTTGAACAGTGTGGCGGTCCGGCCTCAACGCAGCCAAAAATTACGGGGAAAAGCCCAAAGAAGCCGCCGACTCCCGTGACAGTCCCGGGGTTAGGCGTCAATGGTTCCGGTTGAGGCCTGACCGCCACGTTCGCCCGCCTCCGCAAATTCCACAGCTAAGTGTATCGAGTCATCGAAATTAAATATTTCTGTTGTAAATTTAAGACTTTTAACTTTTAATCGTTTATTCAGTAGAACTTTAAATTGATTTTGTTCTTATCTTTAAATGCTAGTTGTTTATATTTGAAATGTGACTTTGCCATATCTATTCAGTGACAGATGTGATTTCATTAATTCTAAATAAACTTTAATCGACACCTGACTTTTGTCTATTTTCTTATTTACATAAGTTATTCCCAAGGGGTGTCACAACATTTGTCGACACACTGCACATTTATGAGCTTTCACTTTTGAGTGAGTGACCATGTGCATTTTGAGATGAGGAGCAGTTTGGAAGGCTTTATCGCACAAGTGGCAGACAAAAGGTTTTTCGCCTGTATGAGTCAGTAGGTGTGCATTCAGTGATTGTTTAGTTTTAAAAGCTTTCTCGCATACATCACAAGCAAAATGTCTCTCATTGCTGTGTACACATTTTTTATGTGTTCTCAAGTGAGTACTTTGTGTAAACTTTCGGTCACATTTATCGCATGCAAAATGCCTCTCGTCGGTATGGGTGCGCACATGGATTCTTAGGCTGGTCTGTTGAGCAAAGGTTTTACTACAGATTTGACACACAAATGGCCGCTCCTTAGTATGAATGCGGAGGTGGGAGTCAAGGTAGTTTTTTCTTGCAAAGCCCTTCTTGCAAAAGTCACAAACATGCACTTTGGGATTTACACGCTCACTGTGAGTGAGGAGGTGTGATTTAAATGAACTCTGCCATGCAAATGCTTTTTCACATACATTGCACACATGTGGCTTTTCACCAGTATGAACTAAAAGATGCTTGGTAAGACTGATTTTATGACGAAATCCTTTCCTGCAAATTTTGCATACGTGGGACTTGGGGGCACCGTGTGTTAAAAGGTGAGTTCGTAGATTCGATTTTTGAGAGCAGGCTTTGTGGCATATATGACAAACATATGGTTTCAGTCCAGTATGGGTGAGGATGTGCAATTTAAGGTAATCTTTTGCTGAAAACGACTTATTACAAGTGTCACACAGAAACGTCTTTGAACTTGCACTTACATTCCTTTTTTTGTGGATTTGAATTCGGTGTAGCTTAAGTCCTTTTCCAGTTTTAAATGTCTTATCACAGTCAGTGCAGTCAAAGTTATTATTTGAATAAGAGGTTCCATCAACCTCAATTTGGGTGTTAATTTTGCCCTCCATGATCAATTATTATGGTAGTTGTATCTGGTATAGATGACTAGAAATATCTTCTTCTTAGAACTATCTTTTACTTCTTAGAAATATACCTGAAAGATAATACACAATTTTGATTAAAGTTACGGTATAAATCGACAAACATTCCTAAGCTATTTTGTTGAATTCTGCTGTTAATTTTTTAATGTCTATGTATCTCTTCTTCAAATAGATGTTAGTACTTTAAAGCTTTAGGACTCTAGATCCTCACAGCCATCACTGGGCACGTATAGTTATGGTCGTGAACAATGTTAGAAATAATACCAAAAATTAGGAGTAATCTGTGCTTATTTCTACAAACTTAAAAAAAACTAGGACAAATGCACATTATCTAGGAGCATTTTTGAGAAATATATTCAGGGAAAAAATAATTTATCCACAACTGTTAAAGTTTTTGTGGTTGGAGGGTAAGGTGGGGTAAGTGGGCCACCTTTTTGGCATAATTCCACTTTAGACCCTCATACCACTGGATGTAATCGGCCTAACAACTTACTTTTTTGTGGTCCATTCTCTCATACGTTATTACTGTACCCATGACAACCTTAACACAAATTGGCAAATAATAAATTAAAAAAATATGTTTTTCTATTGGTCATCCAAGTGGCCCAATTGCCCCACAAGGTGGGGTAAGTGGGCCACCCTCTTAATATATTTGTACACATAACTGGTAAAGATATGGTGGGGCAAGTGGAATAATCTACATGATTTTTTGAGTGTTTGAAAAAAAAAGTAATGATGTATCTTTAATAGTTGCCCCATATCAACTTTTTCTGGCATGCAAGCTTACTAAAAGAAAAAATACGTTAATTTTCATCTTGTAATTTTTGCATGTAGTGTAAAAAAAAATGTTAGGGCTCCAGCTTTTAAACTGGCCTATGTTGGGGCAAGTGGGCCACCCCTGACCCACTTACCCCGCCATGGTGGTGGCCCACTTATCCCAAACGCGGGGCAACTGGACCACCCCAATTTTCTTTTAACCGTATCAACATCACAAGTACATGACACTACAAAAAGATACTATGTTTGATACACTTTCAAAATATATAAAATTTTGTTTTATATCATGAACCGTTTGGAAATAAATATAAAAATAGTATGATGGCGTAAATTACGAAAAGATGCAATTTAAAAAAATTTCACAAAAAGGATTGTACCTTGTTACATACTTAAATGAAAATGATGCCATGATGATTCCTGCATCTATTGGGGTAAATACGTAAAAATATTGTAACAGATTTTTTTACGTCCATAATTTGGGAAATGCCAGGGGGGTGGCCCACTTACCCTACAGATATTTATTCACTACAGTTTTGCAATTTCAGGAGATCTGGAGTACCGAACTTTTAAGGACCCCAATTTACAATGGCCAAGGGTTTTAGGTTATGATTACTAGAGGTTAGCGATTTAAAAATAACAGAAGACAACTTCTAGATTGTAGAAGATTCATTATTTCAAGAGGATCTTTTTTTCGCCAAGAATTTGGAAACAATCTCCAAAATTTAATAGTGACATATATGTCATACAATTTGGTAGGTATATCAATCCTACGTTAAATTTTCAAGCTCGATAAAAAGTCACCCACGCGTCCATTACATCAGAATTGTGACGGTTAGACTCCTATACTTGAGGGTGCCCTCGGCAAGTTGGGCGACGTTGCATCTTTTATGGGAATGCCTATAATTAAATTCCGATGTCATCACTTAAGTTCCCACTTGTGCCATCTCACTTTCCAAAACGGTAGAAATTTACTTAACGGTAACCCTTGGCAAACTTTCTAAAATCGCGCCAAAAGTCGGCCGAAAACCCAACCAAAATGAGCAAATAACATTCCCAAAAGTTTGACGGAAAACATCATCGTTGCGAAGTTAAAGAATTCGAATCATTAGTCGAAGTCAGACAGTTGCCAAAAAAAATTATTTTTCGCAAAATCTGAAAAAATCGCGCTAAGAGTTACCGTACAATAAATCTGATTCTGATTGGTTTAGTTTATATGAAAGCGTTAGTTTTGAATGTTCAAAAGTATTAGTAATTTCAGACGTTAGTTAGTTCTATGGTGGAATTTACCAACAAAATCGTACAAAAAAACATAGTATAATATAATAAATAATTAATCACTTCTAATTTTAAATACTTCATCAAGAAAAGCCTGAAATTAAAGTTTTTAAGTAGGCAGATAGCGTTAATAGGTAATTATTGAAAAAAATGTGTTACTCACTTAAGCTAAGATTGAGATATTTGAAGCGGAAAATGTGAAAATCGTCAGAAAGTAGCCAAGATATGACATAAACACCAAACCAAGACCAAGTGGATTATTTATTTTATTGGATTGCTGGATTGTTGCTTTTTTTCAGAAAAACAGTAAAATATTTTTCAAGGCATTGTGTGCTTGGTCCGAGACTGCGCACACAAGGGTCACATGTCCTGTCCTTGATGTGGTCCCTCTGTATATGCATAGCTCTTGGACCAAACTATAATTTGACAAAATGCTATCTATTATGTTTATTGTTTTTGTATGCTAATGTTTCTAAAGCTGCTCCAGTGGTGCAATCGTTAGGATGCTGAACTTCAGAGCTGCTAAGATCGGGCTCGAATATTGGTTAGGCATAGATGTTTGTGACCGTCAATAAATGCTGTTATTTGTCTATGTGTTTGTGTTGTCCTTTCATTGTATGTCTCTTGTGCTTGTAAAAACTCTTTTTGTGTCTGTCGCACTTGACAAAAGCTTATAAGCGGTTCTCTGAACCAGCACACAAGCTGGAGTATATGTACCTACCATACCTATTTTCTGAAATCTGAGTGTAAACATGTCGCAAGGAAAAACCACAGCTAACTTAATTAACGATTCCACACCTATTACCTGCATATCACAAATGGATCGTAAGGATTCCAAATATCCTATATTCGTCTGCTGAAACACCTGTCGCTATCAAAAATTCACAAATTAATTAAAAGATGGACGAGGAACAAGCGACTTCGGGAGAATCGAGCGGGGCCGCTGAGAGGGAGGCTAGGGGCGGCCGACCCCCGCTTCTGGATCTTTTCAAGCTGAAGAAAACTAAGCTTGGGCATCGACGAGTTACCGTGGAAGGAGAAGTGACATTCAAGAAAATCCAGAGTTCTCAGATCATTGGTTGTATTCAACTTGGGATCGGACATGCTATCGGTGGCTTAGCTAATAGATGGCCCGAACGGGACCTACTTATGCAGGCAAGGACCGAATATTAAATTTTTTGATAAGGGTAGAATATATATTTTAAAATAGAACCGGCCACATATGACCAGGGCCTAATCTACCATAAGGCCTGTTAGGCCCAGGCTTAGGGGCCCGTAAATATTAGTTTATATTATGCTAAATGCTGGTGATTTCCAGAATTTCGGTACCTTTAAAAATATTAAAGACCCCACTTTGTTTTTATATTGACTTTGACCTGATTGGTGATCGATATTATAAGGGAGCTGATAAAATGCCAAGCAAAGCATATGGTGCATCGGCCAACTTGCACAATCATTACGAGGAATCATGCCTGACATATGACCTTATAGCTTGTCTAGCCATTATGCAAGCTTCAAAAGCATTTTTCTCCCCTTCCCTGCATGCGGTTTTCTTCAAAACAGCAAGAGCGGGTCTTTTCCCCACCCTACTTGGTTACTACTAACTGTTTTGATTGTTAACCTCAAACGCGCTAGGTTTAGAAAAGCAATAATCCTCCCGTTTCCTAGAAAGCCCAGTGAAGGGATAAGCTAAGAAAGTCTTTTTCAAGCTTACATTTTGGCTAAACATTGTTTCGTATACTTCCATGTTGAAATAGAGTTGAAGAATGATATTTCAACCATAGTTGGGTAAAACAAAACTCTTTCTCAACCGGAGACAAATGACAAAACTTGGCGTCTTTTGAAAGAGCAATAATACTTTTTTGAGCTATCATACATATTTCTGTCAATACCAGCTCGAGAGTTTGCTGATGTACCTGTTGTCGGCTGATTATTGCGTAAAGGATTAAAATTTAATAAAAATTGTTTATTAATTATAATGCCAGTATTTTATTTGTGCTTATAGTGTCAAACAAATTTATGCCATTGCTTTACTCCAAAAAACAAGACTTTGAAGTGGTGGAAACCACTTTATTCCACAAATCCGGAACGATTAATGCGTAAAGGATTAAAATTTAATAAGGCATGATTATTGCGTAAAGTATTAAAATTTAATAAAAATAGTTTATTAATTATAATGTCAGTATTTTATTTGTGCTTATAATGTCAAACGAATTTATGCCAATGCTTTCCTCCAAAACAGGACTTTGAAGTGGTGGAAACCACCATATTCCCCAAATCCGGAATGATTATTGCGTAAAGGATTAAAATTTAATAGAAATTGTTTAAATTAATTTTAATGTCAGTATTTTATTTGTGCTCATAATGTCAAACAAATTAATGCCATTGCTTTACTCCAAAACAGGACTTTGAAGTGGTGGAAACCACCATATTCCCCAAATCCGGAATGATTATTGCGTAAATTATTAAAGTTAAATAAAAATTGTTCATTAATTATAATGTCAGTATTTTATTTGTGCTTATAATGTCAAATGAATTTAAGCCATTGCTTTACTCCAAAAAACAAGACTTTGAAGTGGTGGAAACGTCCCCAAGTCCGGAATGATTATTGCGTAAAGAATTAAAATTAAATAAAAATTGTTTATTAATCATAATATCAGTATTTTATTTGTGCTTATAATGTCAAACGAATTTATACCAACTGTACTCCAAAACAGGACTTTGAAGTGGTGGAAACCACTGTATTCCCCAAATCCGGCTCCCCTTCGACCCCAGCCCACCGCTTTGGGGATTTCAAGTTCCGAGCGTACGCTCCCGTAGCCTTCCGCCATTTTCGTGCCACTTTTGGCATCCGCCCAGAAGACTTCTTGGCGTCGTTATGCGGACCGAATCCTCCCCGGCAGCTTACCAATCCGGGAGCGAGTGGATCGCTCTTCTATGTAACGCATGATGATTGCTTTATTCTTAAGACGGTGGATCACAGGGAGGCTGAGTTTCTCAGGGTAAGTGTTAGGAAATACACTTATAAAATTTCATTCAGTGAACATCACTATTAGGTTATATTTGAAGAGTACACCGGAAGAGCTGTTTTATTGTGTAGAGGGTTTCCTTAATAGCCTCTTTGGGGATGATAGCGAGAAATAGCCTAAACTGGCGTAAAGAAACCGGTTACTCGCTTTGTTTAACCCTGATGCACGCCAGAGATAAGATGTTTGTACCGCAAATGAAGAACAGAAAGAGAAACCAGTTTTCGGTCGCCAATGTTCGCCAAGCAGACACAATTACGGAAAGACTCTAAAGAAATCAAGCGGTTCTTCCTGTGTACTCTTCATTTGTTTTGGTTGGTTTGTTTGAAAAACATGTATTTCTAGTAGGACGTTTTTTCACAGAAGTTAAATCTCGACGCAATTGTATTGTAGGTTATTTTCTGACGGATTATTTTTTGAGTAAATGTGACTTTTATGCTAATTTGTTATTTTTGCTCTGTATTCATGCATACAGGGCCCTTAGATTTTAGTATAAATACTGTGTGATTCTATTACTTTTTTTTGGCTGGCTTGCTTGCTTCTACCTTCTACTAGATGAGTTAGGCTGAATTTGTTTGCTGTAGTGTGCAGCGTTTGTTATGATTTATTATTTTAATTTAATTTTTGAATAAAGCTTAGGCTGTTTTTAAAAAGTCTCCATGATTACTTAGGATTATTTGCTTACTTTTTCCCACTGCGTTGTTTTAAAGTTAATATAAAAATCTCTGAAGTTTAGGTTAATGTAGGACTCCCTTAGTATTAGTAGAAATATTGGAATTGTAACTTTTGAATAAATTAGAAAAAATGTTTTTTTAAAAACTTTATTTGTTAAAATTTGTTCAAATATATTTTTAAGCATCTAAAAATTGCAAGCATGAAGAATTTAGGGTCATTTTATTTGCTAAAATTGTTTTAGAGTTAATTTTATTTTGCTAGGTTTGACATATTTTCATTTAATTAAAACAAAAATGATTGAATTCTTCTAAATACATGATTCTTCCATCTAACAATACATAAGTGCGATTACAATAAGATTAAATAACTTTATAAATTCATAATTAAAAAATATTTAAATTAGATGGGTTTGTAAAACCAACAATCCCTTAAAAAAATACATATATTCATACTTCTCAGGATGTTACAAAAGATCATTTCCCATGAAAACAAACATTAACCATCTTCAATTCTTTCAGAAACTGCTTCCAGGCTACTACATGAACGTGTGCCAGAACCCCCGAACATTACTGCCCAAGTTCTTTGGCCTTTACTGCTGCCAGTGTGGCAACAAGAATGTTCGACTTGTTATTATGAACAATTTGCTGCCCTCAGTGCGTCTAGCTGAGAGATATGATCTAAAGGTACTGTTAAGGGTCATTGTATTGATCTCTTGATTGCTCATCTATTGATTGCTTTATTTGTTCTTGAAACATGAGGTCGGTTATTAAGGTGTTAAAAGAACAAGCACCAAGCACAATATTAAAATTAATATTTTGTCAATATGAGGCAGGGATATAGATAGAATTTTATTTCGGATAGGAAATATTTATTTCCAATTTTTACAAACATTAAATAGTATATTTTGTTACTTCTTTTTTATTTTATAAATGAATACTGAACTATTATTTCTTAAGGAGGGTTTATTTGTATTTATTTAAAAATTCCATCTTAGAATTGTCAAACATTTTCATTATTTAAATGTCACCGGAGGTTTCCTGATAATAGAATCATAGAAAATTCCATATTGTAACCTTTGTAAATTTTTAACATTTCATTCCTCAGAGATTCTAATTTTAGTATCGTGGACATTACCAATATTTGAATTGCCAGTGATTTCCAATTTTAGAATTGTGGGGGATTACTTCTTAAGAATCACTTGAACTTCCAAAATAAAATTTGCCAGATAGTTCCATGTTTAGAATTGCCAGATATTTTCAATTTTAGTATCGCCAGTAATTCTTTTCTCCATTTCATTTTTTTCTTTTGCTATTTAAATTTTTTCATTCAAATTAATTTTATATACCATTTCCTATAAATATTACTATAAAATACTATTTCATGTAATCTATTTTTTAAAGCTATTTCCTTAACTCATTCAGTCCCAGTGATGCTTTTTGTCATCATGTTTCTGATCATAATTAAAGAAAAAAATGCGGCTGTCATCTATTGGGATTTTAAAAAAATATTTTGTAATAGAAAAAAGTTAGAAGAATCGAATGATATGCTTTTTGATATCATAAAGGGCTATAGACGATCAGAAAAAACATTCTAAAATGATGATGCCAATTTGTCTTTGGGACTGAAAGGGTTAAAACAAATAATCCCAATAGATAACTTGACATTGATATTTGTAGGGGGGCTAAATAAGCCAAGCACTGCGACCAGAGGTCTATTGTACTATAAAACTAATAACTTTCTCACTATTTACAATCCCTACCTTCAGGGCTCTACTTACAAACGATGTGCCAACAAAACCGAACGCCGCAAACCCAACCCGACCTACAAAGATCTCGACTTTGTGGAGCGCCACCCTGACGGATTTATGTTAGATGCCGAAACACACATGGCCTTGGCGGCAACCCTAAGGCGCGATTGCCGAGTTCTGGAATCGTTCAAGATCATGGACTATTCGTTGCTGGTTGGGGTGCATAATTTGGATGCAGAAGAAGAAGGGATGCCGAAGCCTTCTGTGCCAGGGATGACAAGGCTGGCAGCATATTCGACTGCGATGGAGTCGATTCGGGCAGATGTACAGGTTATTTTCTTTACTTTTGTTACTAGTTTACTCTCTTTATCTCTGCTAATTATGTGCAGATAGCAGCAACATACTAAATTGGCACTTTAACGTATGCAAATTTTCAAGCCATGCAGCACTTTCTTATTATACAGTCATTACTTTTTTCGGACTTGCAGCACTTTATACTTGCAGTGTCTTTTTATTTTTGTATATTAATTCAGTGATTAAATGTTAATTTTAGTCATTTTTACTGCAATACATCCTTTGATTTTTCAATCTTTTATGTGCAGCTTCCTTCATTTTACGAGAGTTACAACACTCATTGACCACCATAACATCAAAATACTAAACTGACCTACATTTCACAGGTCCCTAACACACTAGAGGCAACAGTCCCTATTGGTGGTATCCCTGCCCGATCAGCCCGAGGGGAGCGACTTTTGTTATTCCTCGGTATAATCGACATCCTGCAGAGCTTTGTTTTGGCCAAGAAGTTGGAGCATGCGTTCAAGGCGGCCGTTCATGACGGAGATACTGTTTCCGTACACCGTCCGGGTTTTTACGCTCACCGGTTTCTGCAATTTACGGTTGAGACCGTTTTCGTGCCGGGGCTGCGTACCACACGAGCTTTGTCGTCGAGACGGAGGACGAGAAAGGTATGGTGTTTGGATATTGTCTAGTTGGTTGTATTTAAAATGATGATTAAATATTGTATTTAGGTAATGTTAAATTGTTTTTTTAAATACTGTTTAGTTGTGGTATTTAAAATATTGTTTATTTGTTGTATTTAAAATATTATTTTTTAGTTGTATTTAAGTATTGTGTAGAGTTGTATTTCAGTAATATGTAGTTTTATCAAAGTAATTTTTGCTGTGTTTTTAACATTGTTTTGTAATTGTATTTCAACTTATTTGCAACGCAATTTATTTTTAGAATGTTTGTTGCCGTTTTTGTATGTTTTGTTTCATTTGTGCTTCAAAACTAAGGGAAAAAAGTCAAATTCTAAATTTTTATTCGGATTAAGCAAAATTTTGTCTAAAGCGATCATTGTATTAAGTTGTATTTAAGTAATATTCAATGGTACTTTTTAAATTTTGTTTAATAATTGTATTTAGAGCAATGTTTGAATATTAATTTCAATTGATTATTAATTAAATGTTTAAAAATTGTATTTAAAATGTTAAATTATTTTAAATACAATGTAATAATAAATATAAATAATTTCAAATGTTTGAACATTGTATTTAAATGTGTAATTATTGCATTTAAAGAACATTCAATGATTCAATGTGTAATATTTTTTTAGTTAGCCAAAGGGGCCAGTTTATATCCCACTATGTCAAAGTTTGGCTTTTTAAGTTTTACTCTTCTATGTTTCCAATGTTTAATTTCACATTTTTTACTAAAAATCTAAGCAGTTAATAGTTTGAATCTGATACTGAATATTTTTTCTAAAAAATGATGGAAATGTTTATTTTGGATAATTGCATAAAAAAAATGGCACACATTAATTTATTCAATTTTTTGGTGTTTTCATCTCAACTATCAGGTTTGTCAGGCACATCACTTATTTGCAAGTATTGTAGTACAAGTTTTTTTTACTAAAATAAAAAAAGTAAACGTATTCTCTGCCCTACATTCCATATTTATTATATACATTGTTTTAATTTATGTAACATAAGCAACTTTATCTCAATTTTATGTAACACAAGCAAGATTATCTCAATGCCCTTTCCTTACACAAGTGTTGCCATAGGTGCCAATCTTCCAAAATATCTTGCATTTGTTTTTTAAAAAAAGAAAGAGTTACATATTTCAAATATTTGCAGCATTCAATAATTAAATTTCACTAATTTTCCAACAGTTATAATAAAATTTGCTAAAGTGCATTATTTGGCTCTCCCTTTAAGAGTGATTTAATTATACTGACCATAATTATAGTTGGTAATACTCTGAAAATTTCATAAACAACATGCATATAATCTATGACTAAATATCAATATTTGGCCACAGGCCTCTTCCCGTTCAGAAGAACCTGTCCATACAGAAACGACGGAGCCCAGACCCACTTCTGAAAAACTCACCGTGATTGAGACGGAGGAAGCCGAATCTTCCTCCAGTGCAGTTTTTGAGACGGTGGAAAATACACCGATTCCCGATGCGTCGGATGTTGTGGATCCAGAACAGGTTGTCATAGAAACAGTGGATAGTGAGGGGGATTCAAAAATACAAGGTTTGTATATTTTTATTTTTTTAGTGATACCTTAGTAGTAATTTTTATTTCCTAAACTTTTGTTGTTTCAGGATATAAGCTTATTGTTTTAGTTATGATAATTGGTTTTTAGTTGACTTAAAACTAACTGAACTACTTTTTTAAAATTAAATATATAACTTTCCTAAGACTTATTAGTGTGCAAGTATGGATAACTGAGGAAAATTTATACTGTTGTGTGCAGGTAAACTGCATTATCTAGAATCTAGTATATTGATTTGGACTCGCAATTATTATTGTTTATGTTGCAGTTTGCCTTCCTTTTGCAGCATAGTTCAGAATTTTTAAAATTAGGGTGACCAGACGAACTGCATTTGGCATTACAGTTTATTTTGTTATTTATCTATCTAGTTATAAGATTGTGCAAATAGTATTCAATTAATTTTTTACATATTTTTTCAAGCAAAATCAACACAAATGAAGTATAATTAATGAAAATTTAAAGTTTCACAGTCCACAAGTTTGTCACTTAATCAAATCTGGTCAGGTTATTTAAAAGATATATTTTTATATTTAGCCAAAAATATATTTGTTTTTTAAGTTTTACTAGCATTAACTTTTTTGTCACATAAGAATGAGTGATATTAGATTATGAAGAAATGGCAGTTATCTCTGAATACAGGTTCACCTACTATTATTGTTAAACATTTCAATTCATTGTACTTGCCAAATTTTTATCATTGTGTGAGAATGATTGAATGAGTAAACATTTTAGATAACCTAAAGAAAAGTAAAAAATGTGTTCTGAGAACCACTGTAATAGATTACATACCTTCACCCTTTTTAGTCCCAGTGATGTCATCATGTTTCTGATCATAATTAAAAAAAATAATAGGGCTGACATCTATTGAGATTAATAAAAGATATTTTCGAATGGAAAAAATTTTGAAGAATCGAATGATGTGCTTTTTGATATCGTAAATGGCTATCCACGATCGGAATTTTTTTTCCTAAAATGGTGATGCCAAATTGTCATTGGAACTAAAAGGGTTAAAAAGTAGTGGTTTCTTTGACTGAATTTTATTTTTAAATTTAAGTAATTATAGCTATAACTAATTAA
This sequence comes from Hylyphantes graminicola, assembly GCA_023701765.1. NCBI lineage: Eukaryota > Metazoa > Arthropoda > Arachnida > Araneae > Linyphiidae > Hylyphantes > Hylyphantes graminicola. Next base: position 43,708,804 of record CM043112.1, read on the forward strand.
TTTATTTTTTTCCATCAGAAGAAACATGTTCGACTCCAGAGATGTTGGTCAGTGAAAATGGGGCAGGTGATTCCAATCCCACTTCCACAGATATCCTGGATTCTGCACAGGTTGTAATAGAGATCATCGATGCGAAGGAAGCAGGTTCCTGTATTGAAGAATCTTCTGAAGCGGCCAAAGCTTAGTGAACTTACTTTTTAAGCTAAGAGGGTTGGTTAGTCCCCTAGACCTTATGCATTAATTTTGAAATTCTAATTGCTGTGAAAGTAATGCTTTAATGTCTGACGTTTTTCAGTTTGGTATTAAAATTGTTATAACACTGAATTTAAACAGATTTTGAAGCGAAAATATTATCTGGTTTAATTATTAAAGTACCCCTGAATGGGGGGACTTTTGCTTTGGAGGGTAACTTTGGCCCAACATAAAAGCTTAGTACTGACTTTCTTTCATATTGATTTGTTTTCTTATACATCGAGGCAGAGTTGCTACTAATTGAAAAAGGCAAGCATATTTTTGAAGAGTGTAATTAACGAGAAGTTGCTTGTGTCAAAGTTACCCTCCATGACTAAAGTTACCCTATTTGATGCTTAACAATTGTGAAAGATGGAGCATTATTTAAAAATGTTATCAATTAATAATTGAAGAGCCATATAATATTTTCACTTCAAATTTGTTATTTTAATGTTATTTTTTTATACCAGCTGAAAAAGAGTTAATTGTTAGTAGGGTAGAGGAGAAGTAGCCTGGTCTCCAAACCGATCTACTCTCTGTGTGATTCCAATGTAAAGAAAAATAATTTTCAAACCCAAATTTCTTTGGCAGTATTAAATGCATTTACAAAAAATTTTATATGATAAATTTAGCTGGTTAGCATGCTCTATAGTTCATTTTTTAATTTTATTATTGTAAATATTTAGTTGTGAAATGTACCGAAAGTTAAAAAAAATTCCAAACTAGTTTTAAAAAATGGTATTAAAGAGCTTACCAGTTACAGTAGTATAAAAAAAAGTCTAAAAATATTAAATACAGCCAAAGTTATTAAACTTAGAAAATTATTGTACATATTTCCATTGGATTAACATTGAGAGAAACAACTTCAGTTTCGACAACCGGCTACCCATCACCAGGGTTGCCACAGTCCTTGAAAACCTTGAAAAGTGCTTGAAAAAAATACTTTGATTTTCAAGTGCTTAAAAGTGCTGGAAAAACATTATCAACCTTAAAAGTCCTTTATTTTTTTACTTTACACTTTCAATGTGAATCAGTTCCTATTTTGTTTTTTGATTTATTGTTTATGTATAATTCAAGAAGGCAAAGTATGTGATTTTGATGGTGTTTTTAATAACTAAAAGGTTATTTTATAACACATATTTAAGTTCATTTGAAAGTTAGAGAGCTCTTATTTGTTTAATAAATGAATTTTAAAAACTATCGTGAAATTTAGTTGCTGTATGTTCGAATATACAGCCCTTGAAAATGGAAATATATCCTTGAAAAGTCCTTAAATAGTCCTTGAATTTTTTTTACCAAAAAGTGTGGCAACCCTACATCACATTCCCCCTTATAGCAATGCTTTAGCAGGAATTAAAATTTCAAAATTAAGGCTTTAGATCTAGGGGACTGATTTAGAGAGAAGGTACAGTAAATGCTAGTTTATCTGTTGTTAAAGTTTCTTGAAGCTCAATCAAACGGAAAATTTTAAACAATTTGGCTTCTGTACCCTTCACAGAATAATTTTTTTGGTACGAAAAGTATTATCTAGTGCCAAATTTAATAAGAATTTTATAAAGAAACTGTTGCTAATATATTTTTGTTGATAGAATCATAAAGTACCATGTATATTTGTCTTTTCACACATACAAAATTAAGTATTTTAATACAATTTATAATCTGCATCTTCAGCAGATTTTAGCTATAAATACTGAATTTAAAGTAATTGAAAAACGTATCTTTGTATGTATTTTTTTAAACATACCAAATAAACTGGCATTTACTATATCTTAAAGAGAATCTTAAGTCTAAAAACGAAGCATTCCTATTGCAGCTGTTTGAAATGTATATTGTAAACTTTTAACTATATTAAAACGTCTTTGACTCGAAACTTTTTTAACATTTCCAGTATTTCAGAAAATATTTAATTTATTTTGGATATTCTACTTATAAATGGGACTCTTTCTTGAAGACAAAAAGAAAATATATACATTCTCACGATCAAAATTTTCTATTGCAGCTGTTAGGCATGTAATAAGAATTAAGCACATTTATATGATTGTCCCTAAAAATAGAAGTTATCTATCTTTCCAGGAATCTTAATTTGTAACAATATTGTATTTTCTTTTATCTCTAGCTTTAAGGGAAAAGGGAGGCCTGGGTCTATAAGCCAAAGTTTTTTTCTCTCTGTGTGAGTCAATGGAAAAACATTTTAAACCAATTTACTCTGGCTGGATTGAATATTTTTTGTGGTAAACATAGCATTATGGTAAATTTAGCTAGTTTACCAAGTTTCATAATTCGACTTTTTGAAATTGGTTTGAATATTTTGTTGTAAAATTATTTATTGAATTTTTTTTTAAATAAATATTTGGACCAATTTCAAAAAGTGGTAGGGGCTGGGGAGCCCAGTCGGTTAAGCACTCGCTTAGCATGCGGAAGGTCCCAGGTTCGGGTCCGGGCATCGCCAAAATAGCTGCCGACCTATAAACGGCCCGTGCAGCCAAAAATGTCCGACAGATAATACCCCGTGTAAGGGAGTGCACGTTAAATATCCTTCAAAGTCCTAACGCTGCATACGATGTCGCCCTTAACGGTTGCGTTGGGTGCCTATTCAGGTGTGGCTCGTCACCTGACTGTGGTTCTAAAATACGACGCCCGTCGCCAATAGCCCTGGTGTAGCTCTAGTGGGACGATAATTCAAACCAAAACCAAAAAAAATCAAAAAGTGGTATTGCAGAGTCCCGTACATCAGCTCCATTTATCATATGCAAAAACATAGTTGTAAAAAACATTCTCTACAGCCAGAGTAAATTGACTTAGAATATTATGATTTTTACCATTGGATTAACATAGAGAGAAACAGCTGTTATTCCTACTTAACAAGTACTTTCACATTGTTTTCTAAAAATTAAACTAACAATATGTAAAACCTAAGGGGACGTACATAAATTACGTCACGCTCATAGGGGAGAGGGAGGGGTATGCGACAACGTGACGGATCGTGACATGGAGGGGGGAAGGGGTAATCGCTTGCGTGACGTAACGATTCAAAACTTCCAATTTTGCAGGGAAAATCTGTTTTTTATAGGAATAATCTTTAGAAAGAAATCTGAAGTCTTTTTTTTATCATAAGAAACACTTAAACAAAGGAAAATATTAAAATCGCAACTTTTTTTAAAAAAAAGAGGGGGGGGGGGTGCGACAAACGTGACGTAATTTTAGGGGGAGGGGTTCGACCAAACGTGACGCAGCGTGACATAGGGGGAGGGAGGGGTCAAAAAAGTCCAAATTTTGCGTGACGTAATTTATGTACGTCCCCTAAGGATAAAAAAGTCCTTATGCAGCTGTTTGAATTGTACATTGAATTAATATATTTTCAATAATTTTGTTCTGAAAATAGCAAAAGAAAGATAGTTCCTTATCCTTATCATAGTTTATATCTAATATTGAAAAGTACAATAGTAGCCGTTTTAGAGATATATAGAAACAAATTTAAAGATACTTGTATTAAAATCTTAAGCTATGAGATATGTTATTATCTTATAGCTTATGTAACTTTTTAAAAAATATTTATTAGTACAATAGTCTCATGTATTAGTACAATAGTTTGGACTGTTTCTTGAATCTCAAGGCAAAGTATCCGACAGAGAAAATAACGTCTTAAAATGAAAGATTCCTATTTCAGCTATTTGAACTGTATATAAAACGTTTTTAATTCTTATATATTATAATATATTATGTTTCTCTCTGTAAAAAAAGTATTTTTCTGTGACTCCTGAACGAGTTGTTCCAGTGCATTTTATTTCTATATCTTTGTCATTTTCGTTGTATTGTATATAAAGAACTATGAGGAGTAAGCAGAAGTGATAATTGCACTTGTTAAGATATCTTAAAAGAATGTTGTTTTTATTGTTGTTGAACTGTCTCAAAATATTTGGAAACTATTAATAAATACGGACTAGTTTTAAAGGTATTTATTTCTTTTAATTTACCACTGAAATTGACAAAACTTAATTGAGTTTATGTATAGCCAGGATTGGGAATCCCGCGATCGTTAGTAGCAAGGATTGCGGTCTTCAAAGCAAAGTGCCTCAATGTTAATCTAATGGAGAAAAAAATTCTCTGCCATATTTCTCCGGCTGTATTGAATATTTTTAGAAGCGGATTTTTTTATGTGATAAAGGCAGCTGACTTAAAAGTCCAGACTTTTGCACTTTTTGAAATTGGTTCGAATATTTTTTTTAAAATTTTCAATAAATAATTTTACACAAAATATTCGAAGCAATTTCAAAAAGTGAGAAGATAGAACCCTGTAAGTTATCTATTTATTATTTAAAAAAAAAAACTTTGTAAAAATATTCGATTCAGCCGGAAAAATGTGCCAGAGAAAATAGTTTTTTCCCCATAGGATTAACATTGAGGCACATGAGTTTGGAGACCCTCGGTCCAGTGCACCCATTCCCCATTAAGAGATTAATTTACTTTCACAAACATCCAGTTGCTTAATTGTTAAAAATGACATAATAAAATGTTTTTTTTTATCAGAATTGTTTAAACTACTGTAAATTGACTTGGAAAATAGTAAATCAATATAAATATATAAATAAGAACGTAACTATAAGGGAAAAAATAGGCGAATGGCGAATCGTTAAACACAGAATATTTGGCGCCACTTACAAATATGATTATATATGAAGTTTACAAAAAAAACCTACAGTTTCCTCAAAAAAGCTATAAATAAAAACTAGAAGGTATACAATCCATTTTGATTCCTAAAATCTTTAAAGCTCAAACTACCCCCTTTTTTTAGTTTGAATATTCTGGACTGTCCAATGTCCATGTCTATTTCGGGCTTACGAAAGAAGCTGCTACAAAGCTAAGAATGCCTCGTAATTTAGAACGGTGATCAAGTGACGGGGTCAACATCGGATTTGTAGCTCAAAGGAATTTCGAGCAATATTTGTACGTTAACATGCTAAAACATAACCTTTGTTAAGACCTCTGAACCGTAACGTTGAAAATAACCGATGCGTAGTGTTAGTGCGATGTCAGATTGAACCAAACAAACCTATATAGCTTCTACGATTTGTGGTGCTGCCATCTATGATGACAAATAATAATAGTAAAATAAGAGTTGAAAATCTTATTTTTTTTAGATTAAGAAAAAGTTAATAATTTAATTGATAAAATTTTTATCCATAGTAAAGTTATGCTATAAAATTTAACTGTTGGAATATTTAAAATTAACATAAGGCATTGATTGTTTTACTTTAACTTCCAAGATGTTTTTGGTGAAAGGTTTTGTGGTGCTGCCATCTGTTAAGTATGTTACAATACATCGTTTTTTTTACGCAGATTTGCATTGGCTTATCTGGATAAGACTATTATTTCTGGATCAACAACAGATCCAAGAAATATTATGCTATCCAAGATCTCTGATATTTGGACTCAACAACAATTACTGAAATACTAATTAATTTCTAACCTTTCTTCTGAGTGGTTTCAGAATAAAAAAAATTCACCTGTTGGGATTTGACTCGATTAGTTGTGCCTTCGACACACTTATAATAATGGTGAGCAGAACATAGTTAATCACTTACTTGCTACACTCTAATGAGCTAGAAGGGAAACTGGAGTGAAGTGCCAGCGAGCCGAAAACTCACTCACACCCTCTTGAGCGAACAGGGCAGAAAATGAATATTTTCCCTACACTTCTATGGAATGCTTGTGTGAGACGCCTCTATCACATTGACTTATGCTCCTTATTGTATTTTAAAATTTTTAGTTAGGAGGAAATTAACTTTTTTAAACTTTAAATTCCAACTTTTTTAAGAAATGACCATGTGGATCACTGACTTAAGAACCAGCAAAGACGAACCCAATAGCGAAATAGGCAAGTTTCTAGGTTTTCTGCCCCGTTCGTTTCTGCTAAAGTGCCGTGCATTCTTCGGCGTTTCGCTATTGAACCAGCTAGTTTTCTGCCCTGTTCAGCGAACCACACATATTACTTCACTTTTCTCCTAGTTCAATGAATATAATGAGTTATTATAATCACCAAAGATAATAATAATTCAAAACAAAACAAGACATTAAGTTTTATTGCTTTTTAAAAATGCAAGCATTTTAATCCAAATAATCTGTTGTTGTTTTTTTACTTCGACTCTAATAAGTCCATTAATTTTGCTATTTTACAAACAGCGTCAGGAAATACTTCAATGTGATCTACATAACCAGGTTTTGCAATGAGTGCTACAGAAGTTGTAGAAGGAGTAGAAAACAGAGTAGCTTTTCCAATCGGTTTACAATAATACTTATAAATACAATTTGACATCTCTAAAATTTCTAATAATTCCAAAAGCTGAACAGGTGGGAAAACTAGTGTAAAGTGTTCGCAAATTTTAGTTGTTGTAGATGCAGGATTTGAAATTAAGTAACTTAAGATGGTGAATAATAAATCGAATAGAACTGGTTTATTTAAGCTGCCATCAGGATTCCGCCATGTTCTTGGAAGGAAATAACGTTGTATTTTCTGACTAGAATGTATAAGTTGTTGGTTAGAGTCTAATTTCAACTCAAAATGTTCTTGATGAAATTCCTTAGACGAAGAACTAATCAAGGTTGAATCTTCATTATGAACGATCTTATCATATGAAGTATCATTAGTGGTTGTTTCATTTTTATTACGTTGAAACAAATTGGATACGTTTCTTTGTCCGACAGGAGTTTGTAATTGAAAAGACGGTACAACCCATTTACTTGCAAAACAACTAACGACATAAGTGAAGTGCGCAACGCCGACTCTGAGGGCTAGAAATGATTCTCTGAAAATCAACAGATGCTTAAATAAAGAAAGCTCGCCTAAAAGCTCTGAGAACCTCCGCAAAAGTTCGGTTTCTGATAATCCTTTTACACCAGCTTCATAAATATCACGAAATATACATTTGGCGTCTTCAAATGTTTGTGGTAGATAGAGTTGGTACAAGGCTTGAATTTCGGTAAAGTAATCTGCACGCGTTGTTAAACAATGGCAAGGAATGAAGCTAGTCAAAATATTTGATATTTCTACTATTCGTTCCTGATTCAATTCCGTACACTTGCTAATCCCGCGTTCTACTTTGCCATTTGGTGTTTCTTCACTGATACCAGGGGGAATCATAGGAAAGTCTTTTGGTGTACTCGTTTCAGGACTACAGAAGACCTTGCATGCGTTTACAGCTATGTAATCTTGTGATTTTTGACCTTCTTCGAAATTCTGGTGTGAAAGTTCATGTCTCAGAAAATACAAAGCGAATCTGGATGCTTTAGCAGAATGATACACTTCGGTCGATTGAGGAACTGCATTTGATAAATTTAAATGTTGAAAAATATTCAAACCTGTAACGTCTTTAGAAGGTTCCGAAGTCGCTAGCATTTCATCAGGTAAAAAGTTCTTGTCGTTACTCAAATATTGGAGTAACTCCTCAGGTGCTGTGTCACTTGTAGAAGAAATAAGATCAACCATATTGTTTCTTGTCTTCTTAGAAAGAGTCAAATCAAACATTAGAACTTGCTCAGGTACTTGAATGTTAATTTGTAACCTTTCTGTCGTGAGCAGAGATAGCACAGAAGCGACAAACCCTGTAGGTATGTCACTTTTCACCTCAATACTTGAATCTGGGGCCAGAGAATTGAAGCTACTTAAAAACTGTTTAGCGTCCTCAAAAGTTTGCTGTCGAAACTTCGGAATTTTTGCAAAATGATAAGAAATTGAAAATTTATACGGACTAGTTGATTGACAGAGTCGACGTATGTCGCTTCTATGTGCTTTGCTTTTTACAGAAATAACAGTCTCTTTTCGAAGATGAGCTACCGCTGTTTGCAAAATGCTTTCGGGATAGGATCGGTACATATTATTCAACAAAGGAGTCCACTGTGTTTCATCCTCAACAGCCATGGCAGATAGGATTAAGAACATCAAGGCACTTTTTTGTACGTCTTCTTCATTTTCTGGTTCGAAGTACACATTTTTGGAATGAAACAAATTAGTATGTGCCATTACGTTAAATGTTTTATGGAAGTCTTGCATTGTGCGAGGAATACTTACATTCGTATGCCTATCCATTGAAGTCTGAACAAATTTCCGGCGAAGTTCTTTCATGAACTTGGTAAAGATCACTCTCCATGCTTCAATATTATTTCTTGTCGGTTTCGGCATACTAAAATCCTTAACCAATGCAGCATCTCGCAGTGCTTCTTCCAGGAAGAATTTCACATTGTTGACGGTTTCGGGATGTCTCATGATAAACTTCATTCGTCTTTGGCAGGCGAGTGATGTCTTATTCGACGACAATTCTGGAATGTTTTCGTGAAGAAGATCCCTGACGATTGAGTAGTGGACAGCGATTGTTCGAGTGTTAGTTGAGGGCTGCAGGAAACAGGATGCCACTTTACAAAGAAGAAGAAAGCTGTCTTCTTGCGGACCCCACTGGCAGCGAGAGGTGTTCAATTTAGCCATGGCTAATTTGTCTTTCTCGTCGTAGAACGGTACCCGGGTTCTGGGTTTTACTATAACTAACTTTATTCCTCTTTTCTTTTTCTGTTTAAACGATGCAACTGCTGCTTTTTTGCGTTCATGGATTTGTAAACACGATTGCTGTTCATTGCTATCTGTGAATTTATTTCTAGTTTTTGTTCTAATATTCTTTGAACAGCAAAGCGCCTCATTTCGAATTTTCTCCTTATTTTTACGTATTCCTTTGTCAGGATTGGCAGTACTTGCAGAATGTAGTAATTTTGTTAAATTAGGCTTATCAAATCTAACCTTTTTTTCTTGCAAGCTCAAAGAATGTTTTGCCAGTCTTTTCAATGGGAGTCGGGTAGGGTGTGTGTTGATTTTAGATGTCTTAAGCAGTTCTTGCATTGAGCATTTAGGTTTTTCTTCGTTTGTCAACCTGCGGCTGTCATAACTTTTTATGCCTTTAGGAGATTCCTTCCAATTTCTTCTCAAGTGGAGAAATAGCGAAGAATCATAACCTGCGGCTCCTAGTCCATCACCGGGTACAAATACTTCATCACAAACATCATCGAAAGCAATGTTTTTGGTACAATTCATCAACTCGGGCTTCAGAGCTGGTTCCACAAGTTTCAAAGTTTTGCCAAATGCAGTTGAATATTTCCCTAAAGGAGTATGAAAGCAAATGGTTTCTAATTCTCGCCAATAATCTTCAAGACAGCTTTCGTTTTCAAATATGCAATACTTGCTCGAGTATTCTATGCTTACGTCAATATGAACGTAGCTAGGTGAAGAAATTGATGTATCTTTGAGTGTTGCTTTTTTGTGCACGTAAATGAAAGACTGGTCTTTCTGTTTCCCAACTTCGGGACCAATCGACACAAGGCCCATGTAACAGAGAATTCGGATGGCTTCGTTTATAGAACATATATATTTTCGTTTTCTCAACAAGCTATTGCGCAAATCATTCGGTAAGAACTTTATAAGATAATTGGCTGTTTCTTCGTTTTTCAGATAATCTTCCACAGTTCGCAATTCTTTTTTAAAATGCACCAATTTAGTGAATAAAGAAAGGGGCAAACGGGAATATATATCTGTAATTAAAAACCATCCATTATGTCCGTAGTCTGGTAAAGGCGGAACATACCTTTTCCAAGTCTTACTATCATGGTAGACAAACTTTTCTTCATTTGTAATATATTTATGTTTGTTGTCATAAACAAGATAATATAGAAATAGGTGCAAAGCTTTTACTCGAACAAACTTTGGGGTTGAATGAGAATATTTATACGCCATTTTTGTTTCAAATTTTTCTTTTTTTGTCACATCTAATTTATTAACACTATAAGAAAAAATAGTTTCATTAGATTGCTTATTAACTATTTTTTCTTCTGGATTTGAGTCAATGCCTAAAGATTTTAGACTACTGAACCATTTGTATTTAGCCTGATCAATAGCAATCACAAGACGTGGATCGGAAGATTGAAAAGATTTCTTGGAAACGAATTCAATTTGAAACAGCTTTTCTTCAAATTCCAACTCGACAATAATTTTCTTAATTTTATCGTTTTCAATCAAACTCTCAATTAATCTAAAAAGGGATCTTCTATCTAATGCAAAATTATAGCCTTCCTCTTTTTCTTTCTGGAGAATATGCTTTTGCAAATCGCTTGTCGTTACAAAATTATTTTTATCTAAGAAGTCTAGAATGATATTACATCTCTTGAATTTTCTATAAGTGAATTGTTTTGAAGAAGTAAATGTCACTGAAGATGGAGTTTCTGTTTCATTAGATGAATCAGACAACAACTTCGATTGGTATGTGGTTTCTTTAATCTTGTGCTTCATTCCTTTGATTCCTGTAAACATGTTTTCATTGTTCTTATCAAATATTTGCATTTCTTGACATTTTAAAGAATACGTTGTATCAACCGTTCCCTCTTGTTTATACCTCTTAACCTTCAAATCTTCTTCTGTACTTTTTTCACAATCAAATTTTCGTTTCACAGAAACTTTACTTGACAAATTCGATTTAATAAGCCTATTTTCTTGTTTCACAGAAACATTTGATAGGTCTGCTTTAATAAGCATTTTTTCTTGTTCCTTATTGTAATTGGAGAACACCTCACTTTGATTTTTATAATCGTTCGATATGTACGAATAAACTGTTTGTCTGCCTCTTGATCGGGGTATTGAAAATATGTATTCTTTTCTTTCGAGAAACCGAATAATATTTCTTATTTCCAACTTTGGCAGAGTTATCACCCTACCTAAATCCCCCGAAGTGATACCTTCTGGACCAGCCTTTTTTATGAGGCAATACATCTGATACAGAAAAGGCACACCGAAAGTAATTCTTGAATAATCGAAGTACACATTTGAAGGTACGCACTGATCTTCATCCTCCGAGTCCTCGTCAGTATCTTCACAATGTTTCACAAGCTGTAATACTTTTACTGTTTTCTCTTGTCCGTTTACGGTGTACCAATCTTTCTTGGTTCCATTGGGGTAAAGCTCTCGGCAGGTTATGATGCTGGTTCTTAACCATTTCTGATAGGTTTTTGTGAATAAATTCTTGAAAGAACTCCTTTTGCTGCCAAGCAAATCTCTGATCTTCGTGCAAGCTTCTTGGTTCTTCGGTCTGTCTTTCAGAATGTCGCAAACGTTCTTCAGCAAACACGCCATCTTAGTTTTCCTCAGGACGTAGAACCGGGTAAGATGGAGTAGGCTTCCAGTAGACGTCTGTCCCCTTTTGGTCTTCGTGACATGATCTTGCTTCGTGATCAAGTTCTTCTTAGCTAGTTTCTTCTTGTAGTAATGAAGGTGCTTGCAAAATACTGCTTTCAGAGACAGCAAACCGTTTTCACCCTGAGTAACTTCCCCTAGATATCTCGAACGCCCGATTCGTTCCAATAGGCAGTATTCTTCAAGGGACAGATCAATCAATGGATTCGTTTCGCTTCCAACTAAAGCCAAGAGACGAGCTTTAGGAGACGCAACCAAAACCATGGAATCTCCATATTCTTCCACAACTTGCCCCAGAGACATGATTAGGACACCTTTGCTGCAACGGACTTTCGATGTGATGCATGTTCTGGACTTATACAACGAACATGAACCTCGAACATCACCGTCTTCTACGGGAGCAATGGGATAGTGAGGATCTGGAACTTTGAAAGGCGGATCAATGACTATATCCAGAACTGGATCGATGTATGAGTATCTATCGAAAATCGGGACGAATTTCCGAGGTTCTGGAAGTAGGTACATTTCGATGTCTTTCATTTTCGCCATGTTTTTCCAGAAGAATTGTTTGGAATCGCCGTCCACGGGGATGGGGAAGTGAGGATGGTCTTTGAGACGCTGCCATAACGTCTCGAGGGTTATGCCATCTAAACCCTCCAAAGAGATCTCGTCCAAAATGCACGATGCGAAGTCTAATAATGTAGTCATATCTTCCGATTAAACGATACTAACACTCCTACCTAAAACAAATAAAATAAACTAAACATTTATTACGAAATCCCATAAGTTCTATTGTTGATATATATTGGCATATTTTGCCAGAGCCTGTTCCTCCACAAGGCCCGGACCTAGGGCCCCAAAATATTAGGGGCCCCTAAATTTCAGTTTCTGTTATGCTAAATGCTGTAAATCCCCAAAATATCAGTAAACTAAAAAAAAAATCCGATGCTCCACTTTGTTTATTTTTGCTCGATTTTGACTGACCTAACGCAATTGTTTTGATCGATATTTATAAAGAAGCCAATAAAATTGCAGCAAAAATTTGATACATAGGTCAGATAGCACCATCATTATACTGGAAATCATACATAGCATTTTTCGTAAAGGGACCCCCAAAATAGGTTGCGCCTTATAGTTTGAGTTTTCTTAGAACAGGCCCTGTATTTTGCTAATAAATCGTTCGGACGTAGACCTAATGAGAATGATCAAATTAAGTCAGATTGATGGCACAAAATTAACTACATGGATCATTGAAAAAAGCATTTCATTTAAAATTCTACAATAACTTTGAAATGCTGCAATGACATAAAAAAAATTCTCCCGAGAACTAACAGTTTTTCCGCCCTAATTAATGAAGAATTGTTTTCCGACTTCGAATATTAAAATAGCTGCAATATACAGATATAGTCTAAAATTAAATATTCAAGGCCGCCCGTGGAGTATATCAAAGGTGCCTTCGCACAGATCTTTCGTTTGGTTAGGTTTGAATTATCGTCGGACTGGAGCTACACGAGAGATATTGGTGACGGGCGTTGTATTTTAGAACCACAGGTAAGTGACGAGCCGACACTTGAATAGGCACCCAACGCAACCGTTAAGGGCGATATCGTACGCAGCGTTAGGACTTAGAAGGATATTTAACGTGCACTCCCTTAAACGGAATATTACTCGTCGGACATTTTTGGCTGCACGGGGCGTTCATAGGTCGGCAGTTATTTTGGTGATGCCCGGACCCGAACCTGGGACCATTTGCATGCTAGGCGAGTGCCTAACCGACTGGGCTCCTTAACCCAGCGCACAGATCCTTGAAAAACCACTAACAAGAAAATAACATTAAAAAAATATATGTTTAACTAATATTTAAAAAAAAAAGAGATACTCAGTTTATTTCTTTCTCCCTTCATAGTTCATAATAATATTTTCATACATATATTGTTTTTGGTTTAAATTCTGGAATAAAGTTAGAAATATGGATAGCTTAAAAAAAGAAGTCTTTCGGTAAAATAACGCGCGCGTGTTTTTTTATTACAACAGAGCATGTTCGTTTACTGGCCAAGCGCATTGCTTCGTTCCAAACCAAGCCGCAAATGTCCGGGTTTGAATCCTGGATCGGACGATCACTTAGTCTTTCAATAAGAATTTCCAATACTTCAATAAGTATTTCTAAAACAATATACGTGGATATAAGGCTAGAAGATCAACTTATTAATATCATAACTTTTGATCAAAAGTACTCCAAAACTTTTTATAAAGTAGCAGTATAACTTCTCCGTTATATTCTGCGTATTTTAACACCTTTCCATTATTTCAACGTTTCAGTTTAGTTTAGTTTGAATTATCATCGCACGAGGGCTATTGGCGATGGGCGTCGTATTTTAGAACCACGGTCCATTGACGAACCGACACTTGAGTAGGCACCCAACGCAATTGTTGAGGGCGACATCGTAAGCAGCGTTAGGACTTCGGAGGATATTTAACGTGCACCCCCTCCACATTCGAAGGGCATTTTGGCCGCACGGGCCGTTTATAGGTCGGCAGTTATTTTGGCGATGCCCGGACCCGAACCTGGGACCTGCCTTATGGTAGGCGAATGCCTAACCGACTGAGCTCTCCAGCTCCCTCAACATTTTATAAATGAGACAGAGAATGTTTTTTAACAAACAAATAGTCATACATTAATAGCGTAGATGACAAAAATAAACCACTTGTGAAGAATAACGAAATATTTGGTAATCAAACATAACATTCAAGTAAAGTTGTCGGTTTTTAAACAAATATAAATTAAATATAGTTATTTTTTTTATTGTGCGTGTTCTATTACTCATAAACTCGAAGTGTTATAAACTTATACTTTGAAATAAAAAGTTTTAGTGTGGAAAAAATTCTTAGTTTAAGTCATTTGCGCCAAATGCTCTAAATTCACGACTATAACAACTGCCGAAAACGTGTTCATTGTTTTACTCCTGTAAAGTTGGGAAGAGTTTTATTACCGTCGCACTAGACTACACGAGGGATATTGTCGACGGGCAGTCGCAGAACCGCAGTCAAGTGACGAGCCGACACCTGAGTAGGCACCCAACACGTTTTTATGGTAGCGGCATCGAACCCAGGAAACTTAGGAGCATATTTTACGTGAGCGTCCTCAATACAGGGTGTTATTAATCGGACTTTTCACAACAATCCGGGATGAAAGTGCTTTCGATCCTTGCGTTGTAAACGGAAGGACTTTAAAAAGAAATTAAATTTTTAAATATTTTTATATCGTAATGAAACATGTCTTCGGATTTTCTGGATGGGAAGATTCTGGGCACGCATGTCATGTGATTATGTGGCATGTAAACGATCCCTGGAGGGCCTATTTGGTTTCTGTTCTCTCGGCAAAATTAAATCTCGACATACTTTAACATCCACATAGAGTTCAGATTCATTATAATCTGGGCGTTAAAATTGGCAGTGAGAGTCGCCTAAATGGTGCCACAAGAAAATGGCTCTCATTTCTGGGGAATATGCCGAGTCTGCAAAAGGCTTGACCGCCAATACTGCAGAACCATTGGAGGGGGGAAAAATTAAACATGTGTAAGACATAGTAACAACTATTAAGTTCAAACTGCAAAATAATTCTGATTTTCAGTTAACTAACTCAAATACTAGTACTACATATTACAGTACAGATGATTTGTTAAACATAAAGAAAATACAATATATTTTTATGGAAATTTAATAGTGAAAAATAACATATTAGTTCAATTAACGACAGCATAAAATAAAGAAGAAACGCAAATTATAAGCATAAAACACTCACCTTAACAGAGTTCGGTACTACATTTCGGAAATCTAAAGATGAAATGATTCAAACGTGTTGGATATTCTAACATACGCTTTTAAATAAACACGAAAACACCCCAGGTGCGAAAAGAAAACACAACATGGCACAAATCATGGAATACATTAACGACCAAAGCACGGTTTTAGATTCAGTCTCAAATAGAAACAATTCGTTTATTTGTGTTCTTAGAATCCAAGTAGAGGGTAGGTTCATATAGATCCGCTTATAAGCCTTCGTCAAGTAAGACAGACACAGACAAAAGGAAAGTACACCCAGGGCAAAGACTGGAATCGAACCCGCACCCGTTACAGCGCGCACTAGCTTAATGGTCTGCGATACAAACCACTAGGCCGTCCAGACCCCAGAATCCAAGTGAGATTGCGCGATATGGTTACTTTTTTTTTAATGTGGCCAGAATAACGGGCATTAAATTATAGTTCCCTTTGTGGATTTCGATAACATTCTGGGTGCATTTTGGCTGTGATAAAGCATTAGAAATGTGCAAAGGAAACTAGAGTTGAGAAATCGTTGCACTTAAGCTACACGAGGAAGGTAGGTGTGAATTATCGTCGCCCTAGAGCTACACGAGGGCTATTGGCGACGGGCGTCGTAATTTAGTCAGGTGACGAGCAGACACCTGAGAAGGTAACCAACCAATAGTTTAAGGGCTACATCGCACACAGCGTTGGGACTTATGAGCGTATTTTATGTGCATTTTCTCTGCACGGGGTATTATTCGTCGTTTTTTTTTTTCGGTTTTGGTTTGAAATATCGTCGCACTAGAGCTACACGAGGGCTATTGGCGACGGGCGTCGTGTTTTAGAATCACAGTCAGGCGACGAGCCACACCTGAATAGGCACCCAACGCAACCGTTAAATGCGACATCTTATTCGTCGGACATTTTTGGCTGAACGGGCCGTTTATAGGTCGGCAGTTATTTTGGCGATGCCCGGACCCGAACCTGGGACCTTCCGCATGCTAGGCGAATGCCAAACCGAATGGGCTCCCCAGCCCGTCGAGCTACACGAGGACTCTTGGCAACGGGCGTTAGAATTCACAACCACATTCGAGTGGTAAAGCAAACAGCACAAACACGAACCCTTCACACTAAATTCGAAGCAGACTGGGGTCGAACATGGAACCTTTCGCATGTATGCCAAGTTGTAACTCTCTCCGTTGGGATCCCCCCACAAAGAGTTTTGAAAGAGGTAGAGCTCAACTCAACATTCCAAAATGAACAATGAACTGAAAAGTCGCACTAAAGCCCTAAAAGCTATTATTTTTACATTGTATTATATTTACATGCAATTCTTTTGACAATGTTTCGACTGCTTTTTTAATTTCATTATAAAATTTGAGAAAATAAATGAAACCATCTTTCTCTGAAGTATTCTAATTTTTGTAATAGGCAGGGGATCCAGTTTAAGTAGGTATTAAAACAACTTTCTTAATATGCTACTTGTAATAAAGGCTGACCATTAGAGCTTTTCAAGCATAATTAGATCACCAAAAAGGTGTGGATAGCTTTTTTTTTATAAAAAAATATAACTTAGCATTAAAACAACTTTCTTTATTTGATCTAATATAAAAAGTTACAATTGCTTACAGCATATGTTATTAAAATAACGAAACTGTAAATTAAAGCACACATTGTATTCAATAAAAAAAAATGTATGATCAATTCGGAAATTACCTCCTGGTTACCTATTTCCTTTCCACTAAAGCTTTCATGCATTATTGCAAAGTTACATCTTAAGGGGGAATGGGCGTGCAGGACCGGGGGTCTCCAAACTCAAGTGCCCCAATGTTAATCCAATGGGAAAAAATTATTTTCTTTGCCACATTTCTCCGGCTGTATTGAATATTTTTACAAGCGGATTTTTTTATGTGATAAATGTAGCTGACTTACAGGTCTCTATCTTCCCACTTTTTGAAATTAGTACGAATATTTTTTTAATATTCAATAAATTATTTTACACAAAATATTCGAAGCAATTTCAAAAAGTGGGAAGATAGAGACCTGTAAGTCAGCTACATTTATCACATAAAAAAATCCGCTTGTAAAAATATTCAATACAGCCGGAGAAATGTGGCAAAGAAAATAATTTTTCCCATTGGATTAACATTGAGGCACTTGAGTTTGGAGACCCTCGGTCCTGCACGCCCATTCCGCCTTAAGTGGGATTTAAAGGGAATGACCTAGTGTCTCCAAACAAACGTGCTTCTGTGTTAATCCAATGGAAAAAACACGATTTTCTAAACCATATTTCTCCTGCTGTACTAAATATTTTTACAACAGGTTTTTAGGGGGATAGGTAATATAATCGTTTCCGGCTGCCTATTTCTAGCCTTCTTTAGAAGGGTTTTTTATATGATAAATGTAGCTGACTTACAGATTCTATGATCCCACTTTAAAAAAAATTTGGTTTGAATATTTTTTTGTAAAATTAGTTATGAAAATTAAAATAATAGTATTTTACATATAAAAAAAAACATTTGTAAAAATATTCAATACAGCTGAAGTATTATGACTTAGTGATCTTTTCCATTGGATTTAACACAGAGGAACTTTGGAGTTTGGTTCGAAGACCTGTGGTCAAACAGGACTTGCAAAAAATTGAGCTTTTGCAATCTCAATTTAGTTAGCTATCAGTGTCAATTGATAATTTGGTGTCCCCTGGTAGAAGATAAACAAAATTTTGAGGAAAGTTTTGTTTGTAATTGTTTAGCTGGTTTTCAGTTCTTAACCCTCCAATTTGAGGATAACCAAAAACTTGCTGTATTCATTGAATAACAATTACCCATACAATGCCTTTAGGCTTGTTACATTATCAAAAGAAAAAAACGTTATTAAAGACTTTCAGGGTTCATACACTTTTTCAGAGAAAAAATTCAAGGACTTTCAAGGCTTTTTCAAGGCTCTCAAATATGAAATTCAAGGCTAAACCAAGGCAATCGGGACAGGGACAAAAGCACTTATTATTACTCATCAACTTATACAATATTCATAAACTTGCATATTGCATCAGGGTGCATAGCAAAAAATCATTATAAAAATTAAGCACCAATTTCACCAAAAAATAAGCATTTAAGACGCAAGAAATTCACAATTGCACAACTCATAATAAAAACTAGGGCTCAACGGATATCGCTTTTTGGCCTAAACAAATTAAACCTGTCAACGAACCAATTATTTTTCCCATCGGCCAAATCCATTTGAGAAAAAAAAAATCAAATGCAAAATTCAGTTATCTCATGTGAAAACAAAAAAAAAAGTAGGATTTTTACCATGACCATATAATTTTATTTTTAATTTAGGATCTGTGTGTTGGTTTATTTAGTAATTACAGTAGGACTCCAATTATCCAACGCAATTTGGACCTAACCACAATAGGTTAATTGGAAATTTGGATAATTGGAGTTGATCGGGAAAAAAGTACCTTCTAATCAATTACTTAATGTATTGTTGGGCTGTGGGGAATATAATGTAGTTCTAATTTGGTCATCATTGACCAAACCGAATAAATTGTATATTAGCCGAAATAAAAAAAATGCCTAAAATGTTTCAAAAGTAATTTATTTTAAGGTTCAAGCTGTTCTTGTGATCACAAGGTCACAACTCAAGAATGCTTGATTAGAAGAAAATATTCTGGTTGGTCATGTTAGGCCTGAACCGGAGCTACTAAAGTAATGAAACACTCTCCTGATCACGCAGAGACAGAACTGTCAGATATTTGAAGACATCTTACTGTAATCTAATCTTAATTCATCCTCAAAATTTAATTAAAAATGTTATCTTTATTATTAAAATTCATTATTTAAACTAGTTATTTATCAAAATTTAAGCTTAGTTTTCATCCATATACATCGAGAATCGAGGTCGGATCCACAGAGATTCTCGATTTTCGGATTCCCGGAGTTCCGCGATTTTCGGATCCACGGAGTTCCGCGATTTTTGGATCCACGGAGTTCCGCGATTTTCGGATCCACGGAGTTCCGCGATTTTCGGATCCACGGAGTTCCGCGATTTTCGGATCCATGTAGTTCCGCGACTTTCGGATCGCTGTAGTTCCGCGACTTTCGGATCGCTGTAGTTCCGCGACTTTCGGATCGGCGTAGTTTCGCGACTTTCGGATCGGCGTAGTTTCGCGACTTTCGGATCGCTGTAGTTCCGCGACTTTCGGATCGGCGTAGTTCCGAGACTTTCGGATCGCCGTAGTTTCACGACTTTCAGATCGCCATAGTTTCGAGACTTTCAGATCGCCGTAGTTTCGCAAATTTCAGATAGCCGTAGATTGCCAAAAAAATTTAGACTGTTAAAATTCAAGGATTCTCAAGGGTAATAGGGTAAAATTCGATTTTTCAAGGCTTTTCAAGGCCTTGAAAACGAAATTTTAAAATTCAAGGACTTTCAAGGTTTTCAAGGCCGCGTACGAACCCTGGACTTTTAATAACTAAACCTGAATAAAATCTAAGATATATCTATATGTAACCATTACATTGCATCCATTAATTGGGCTACTTTACAAACAGCATCAGGAAAAGGTTCGAGATGTTCTATGTCATCAGGTTCAGGGTTCTCTTTTATAAAAACCTGCTGGGGACGAGAAAACAGAGAACATTTCCTAAGGGGTGTGCAGTAATATTTATAGACACAACACGCTTTCTCCAGCACCTCAATCAGTTCCAGAGTCTGAACTGGGGCCAGAACCAATGTGAAATATTCACACACTTGTCCCGTAGAAGCCCCTGGTTCCGCAATGATGCGGCTGAGAACAGTTGACAATAACTGAAAGAAGGTTGGCTTGTTCAATGTGCCATCCGGATTCCGCCAAGTCCTCGGAACAAAATAGATTTTTGTCATCGATTTTGTCCGGGTGTGCTGGGAAACTGTGTCCGGCTCGCTAGAAGTATCGAGTTTCCTACCGTCGTGGCAGGAAGAGCAAAAGTCTTGGTTAGGGTTCGCATCAGACTTTGAAGTAGACATGCTAGGTTTGTCACTTTCTGCTTTATCTGAGTTTTTACCTTGCGCCTCTTTCAGCACAAAAGAAGACAGTACCCAGTTGTTCGCAAAGCTCATGCATATGTAGGTGAAAGTAGTGATACCAGAGCGAATCACTAAGAAGGAGTCTCGCAACCGTTGAAGGTGATGGAACACAGAAAGTTCTCCTGGCAAATCCAGGAACGACTTCCAGATATCTATTTCAGGCACGCCTTTCCATTTAAATTGAGATATATATTTGTATATACATATAGCATCAAGAATGGTCTGCGGAGAATATTCCTCATATAACGGCTCAAAGACACAGTCGAGGTTTTCATGGCTGTATTGGGCAGATAATGATTCAGAGGGGATGAGACATGTAAGTATCTTTTTGATTTCAGCTATTCGGTTTTCTGTAAGCTCCATTCTTTCTCTGGTTATGTATCTTGATTCGGCAGTCTTATTCCAGTCGGGTGTGTCTGCAATCACCTCGGGTGGATTGACAGGTATAACCGGGTGAGTGGATGGTTTCAGGCGGCAGAACACTCTGCAAGAATTTAGAACAATGTACTCCTGTGAATGCTGAACTTTTTCGATGGGTGGCTGAGACATTTCTTGACGTAACAGGTATAAGGCGAATCTTGATGCACTTGCAAAACGTTGGACTTCACTCACTTGGGAATTGGAGAGATCCTCGTTTGATAATGGGTCAAAATCTTCCATCTCACTGTCATGGACAACTGCTGAGTGGGACTGGTTAGATTCATCACTGTCGTTACTTGATGGCAATGCCCTATTTTCAGCATTTAGTAACATTGTCAATTCCCGGGACTCTTTGTCGCTTAGGGCATTGATCATCCGTTCTACAATGTTTGTTCTGGCTTCTTTGCTGAGGGAAGAGTCGAATAGGATTATTTGATCAGGTACTTGAGTGTGGACCATAAGTCGTTCCATTGTGACCAGAGCAAGAACGGAGGCGCAGAAGCCAGGAGGTACGTTGCCTTTTAGTTCTACATTTGTTTCAGACTTCAGATTGAGCAGATTATCCAATAGCTCCTTGCATTCTTTGAAAATTCTGATTGGGAACTTGGTCAACATTGCATTGTTGTAGGTAATCGAGAACTTGTAAGGACAAGCTGACTTTATCGAACGTTGCAGATCCATTTTGTGGTTCTTTTTCTTAACAGCAATGATTTTCTGCTTTCGGAGATGAGCAACCGATGACTGTAGCAAACTTTCTGGATATGTCTGATAGAGCTTATGCAAAAGATAAGACCAGTTGTTGCCATCATTGGCTGCAGCCATGGCAGAGAGTATGAGTGAGATGAGAACAAACTTCCTAGCATCATCCTCATTCTTGGGATCCTGGTAAATCTTACTCTGGTCGAAAAAATTTTCTTCTTTAACAATCTCAAAGTTTGTATTGAAATCTTCAACCGTGTCTGGAAGCTTTATATCTTCACACCTATCGGAAGCTGGAAGGGTGAATTTTTCTCTGAGTCTATGTAAGACTCCTGTGAACATGTTTTTCCAGACCGCTTCATTACTTTTAGGTGGCTTTGGTTTGCCATACTCACTGACCAAAGCTGCATCTTGCAGGGCTTCACCCAAAAATACTTGTACATTGTTGACAGTAGTGGAATTCATCATCATGTATCTCACTCTTCTCTGGCATGCTCTGGAGCTTTTGTTTTTAGAAGCCTCTGGCACATGTTCATGTAGCAGATCTCTCACAATGGTAAAAGGCACAGCCAGATTTTTGTTGTTCAGTGGGTCAAGGACACAGGATGCCACCTTACACAGAAGAAGAAAGCTGTCCTCCTGCGGACTCCAGTCACAGCGAGCCTTGTCAAGCCTCTCCATGGCTGCCTTGTCCTTCTCATCATAGTACGGTAGACGCTTGGAAGATCTTGCTTTCACCGTTCTAATTCTTATCTTCTTCTTTTTCCCTTTGCTCACTGTCTGGGGATGTTCCACAACGACTCTTTTTGAAGTGCTTTTCTGCAATTTATTTTCCTTTTGCAAGAGCAGAGAACTCTTTGTCAGTCTCTGCAGCCTGGATCTGCTTTCAGGTTTGGTCGACCCAGATGTCTGCAACAAGTGCTGCAGGGAGTTGAGGACGGGGACAGTTTTGTCTTTGGCAGCGAATGGTTTGGCGGCAGTGGCCGGTGGATGCCAGTTACGACGAGAATGCATGAAAAGAACAGAGTCATAACCACCAGCACCAAGCCCATCACCAGGAATCTCCCCATTGTCAATGATTTCATCAAAGCTTTTGACTTTGCAGGTGGCCATCAACTCTGGCTTGAAGTTTGCTTCCATGATTGCTATTGTCTTGCCTGCTGCGGCACTGAACTTTCCCAAGGGTGTGTTGAAGCTAGTACTTTCCAGATCGAGCCAGTAGTTCTGCACATCATCTTCTGTGTGAAAGGTATAAGGCTTCACCTCGTAGTCCAAATCGTTTTGCACATGCAGATATCCAGGAGAAGACATGGTTGTGTCTTTTATAGAGGCATGCTTATGAACATACAGAAACATTTGGTCTTTCTGCTTCCCAGCTTGAGGACCAATGGACACCAAGCCCATGTAACAGAGGACACGGATGACATC
Organism: Hylyphantes graminicola; assembly: GCA_023701765.1. Classification (NCBI taxonomy): domain Eukaryota; kingdom Metazoa; phylum Arthropoda; class Arachnida; order Araneae; family Linyphiidae; genus Hylyphantes; species Hylyphantes graminicola. The sequence continues at coordinate 43,731,674 of CM043112.1, forward strand.
ATTTGTAGAAAACAAGTACTTTCGGTTGTTCAGAAGATTGTTGCGTAAATGTTGGGGAAGGAATTTGATGAGATAGTTGGCTTTTTCTTCATTCTCAAGATAGGTATTGAGACCTGGCACACCTTGTCTGAAATTGACTATCTTGAGGAACAGCGACAGTGGCATACGTGAGTAAATGTCGGCGAGGAAACACCAACCTGGATTTCTACCATAGTCTGGGAGGGGCGGCACGAATCTCTTCCAATTGAGGGTGTCCTGATAGACAACTTGTTCATTGCTATTGATCATCTCTGCTTTGTGCTGGTAGACCAGATAGTGCAGGAATGTATGTAGCGATTTCGCCCTCATGTATTTTGGGGTCATTAGAGGATATTTGTGCAGGATTTCAGATGCCTTTTGTTCCTTTTCTTTTACTTCTTCTTTGACAGAACTTTGTTCAGCAAGAGACTCCTCCTTGTTGGGGAGAGATGAATTTAGTTTGTCACTGTTCTGGCTCTTTTTATTTTCTTTGGAAACACTGAAATACTTGAATTTTGCTTGTTCAATTGCAACTTGAATAAAAGGATCAGACTGCTGTAAAGAGTGATCGCAAATCAACTCAATTTTGGTCCTTTCCTTTTCTAACTCTAATTCAGCAATGAATTTTTTCAATTTTTTGTCAGCATGCAATGCTTTCACAAGCCGAGTTGTGGACTTCTTATCCAATCTATAGGTATAACCTTCCTCTTGTTCCTTTTCAAGAATGTGCTTTTGTAAATCAGTAATAGTTGAAACTTTTTCTTTTTTCAGGAAACTAAGTATCATGTTAGCACGTTTCAGTTTACGATAAGTCATTTGTGTTCTAGTTGTGTTTGATATTACAGCAGCAGGTCCGTCTGAAAAACTGACAAGCTTTGGAGCATTTCCGTTGGAAATGTCATTACTTTGAACTTCTAGAACCTGTGAAACTATATTCTGGAAATTGGACTCTGCAGCCTTTTCAACAAGAATGCTTTTACTCTCATCTGTGTCATCAGCGAAACGAACCTTTTTCTTTTTTGGAGCCATATTCTCATCTTCCTCGCCAACTGCATCACGTTTGACAGAGTGTGTCAACGAATCTCCATTCACTTGGATTGTGCTGATAGTACTTTGATCCTTGAGGGTTGAGTATGCCTCATTTTGTGCCTCATATGACTTTGATATGTACTTGGTGACCTTTTGTCTACCCCTATCCTGCAACATGGACACAACTTCGCCCTTCTTGAGCAAAATCCTCAAGAGGCCTCTAATGTCGAGTCTAGGTAGGGTCATAATTCTTCCCAAATCTCCAGCACTTATTCCCTCTGGACCAGCTTTGTTAATGTGTTGAAACACTTGATACACTAATGGGACATTAAACAGGAGCCTTGAGCTGTCAAAATGTACGTTGCTAGGTGCAGTTCGTTCGGCACTACTGCTTTCCTCTTCATCCTCATCTTCTTCATCACAATGTCGCAAGAGGATTACAATCTTCACCACTTTTTCGTGTCCACTGACTGTGTACCAATCCTTTTCCGAGCCGTCAGTGAAGAAATCTTTGCAAGAAACTGTCTGCAATTTCACCCATTTCTGAAAAGGCCTGTAAAACAGCTTCTTGAAAGTGGTGTCTTTGATGCCAAGTTCTTCTCGGACAGCCTTGCACGTCTCACGGAGGCCAGGCTTGACCTTCAAAAGGTCGCAGAGTTTCTTCATCAAGGTGGCCATTTTCGTCTTACGCTGGACGTAGAATCGTGTAAGGTGAAAAAGACACCCATTGGAAGTCTGTCCCCGATTCATCTTCATGTAGTGCATCTGCTTAGTGATGAGACCCTTATCTGTAAGCTTCTTCCTATAATAGTGGAGTTGCTTGCAGAATGGGGCTTTAAGCGACAACAACCCCCCTTCTCCTTGTGTGACCTCCCCCAAATAACGAGACCTGCCAATGCGTTCCAGCAGACAATACGACTCTAAAGACAGATCCATGAGCGGATTCGCTTCTGTACCAATCAACGACAGAAGCCTCTGCTTAGGAGAAGCCACTAAGACCAAGGAATTACCCCATTTCTCAACTGCTTGATTCAGAGACACGAGCAAGACTTCATTGCCACATCTCACATCCGAAGTAATACATTTCCGTGTTTTGTAGGTAGAGCATGAACCACGATCCTCTCCTTCCTTGATTTGAATGATCGGGGCATAAGTATCGGGCATCTTCTCTGCAGGCTCCAATACAACGCCCAGTTCTGGATCAATGTAATCATACCGGTTGTAAATTGGCACAAACGGCCTTGGCTCGGGGAGTTGGTAGATCTCAATGTCCTTGTGCTTGGCGATATTGTCCCAGAAGAAGCTTTTGGAGTCCTCGTCAAGGGCGATGGGGAAGTTTGGCCTGTCGGCCAAGCGCTGCCACAGCATTTCCAAGGTGATGCCATCCAATCCTTCCAGGGCTATTTCGTCCAGTAGACTTGATAAGAAGTCAAATGCTGTCCCCATTTTGGGACAACTCAGTACGAATTCTATGGATCTGAAAGTAAAATAACATATTGGGTTAACTTTTTAAAAACACCATCACACATACAATTTATATGACTTGATTTGTTTTTTTTCTTACAAAATTTATAATTTGCACAACCATGCATAATATATAATCCATTTTACACATTTATTCTCTACATAGACATTTTCAGTACATTTTATAAGGATTATTACAGAAAAATAGAATGTGGGTCATTCTCAAAAAATTTTACAAATGGTGTGTCCCACAGCTTTCATTGCTTGTAGTATTTTTAATTTTATTGTTACGGAATTTTCACTTGAACAGCATAAAAGAACGCACTTTTAAGTTTTTGTACTTATATTTTAAAAGTACAAAAATACTAAAACAAAAGTTGGACACTTCATTTAAAGGAGCATAGTCGGTAAAATTCACATATTCCAGGACCAAAAATTGAAGAACAAGAGAAGATAATTATAACTTAAAATAAATATTTCTCAATTATTGATGCTTATAATGATTAACAAACATCATAGCTATCAAATATGCTTTTAATCACTGTTTAATTACAAAAAAGTTTTGTTTTGTAGATTAATATATGGTGTCCCACAGATTCGAAGAATTTTTTTTTGCCGACTCTGTTACCAAAATTTCACGACAAAAAATGCGAAAAATTTAAGTTTTTTGCTGAAATAAGTACCACTAGAGACACTTATTTCTGAAATGCCTGACAATTTTCTCTTAAAGTTTTAGTTTGTGGAGGAAAAATACAAAACTTTGAAAAATTGATGCGAGTGTGATTATTCAATGACTACTATGTTAACGTGCTTTTTATTAAACTGGAGCTTATTTAAGAATAAAGTAATAGTGCAGTTTAAAGCCCTTACGAATCTGATTACGATAAGCTAAAAACAAATTATAAATTAAATAAACTTCATGGCAAAAAGCGATGTTAAAGTTTAAAATGTCCACTCTGTTACCGTAGAAAAAGTAGCTAACTCTTTGATGAGCGCAGTGCCCCCTATTTTTAACTACGAACTAATCTGACATAAAATTTTGATTGTTGCTTGACATATGCAGAATTTTAGATGACATGGCTACTTATTCGTAACTATTAACAATTGCGGGTCACATATTATTGAATATTTGATTTACCAGAGGAATTTTTTAATCATATCGCATTTTTTTAAACATTGTCAGAGTCAATTATAACGATCACTGCTAGTAATCATAATTTTTTAAGACACGTAATCACACAATGCAGACAAATTGTTCTTTTAGTAGTATGAAATGAATTCAAATTTGTCTTAACCTGATCGTATTTGCTGTACGGTTTAATTAATCTTTGCTTAAAAACTCTTTTGCTGCATCGGTTTTTGTTGCCGCGTTACATGTAATAGACATAATATTATTGGATCTTAAGTTATTGATGCTTTTAGTCACTATCCACAGCGGAGGTATAGATATGCAAGACATTGATGCTTGGTATTTCTTTTGATAGATAGGAAAGCTTGCGCGGACAAACGGATCGAGCTCGATGGATTCGGTTTCTAATAATGATGCGAAAATAACATAAAATTTAGCTATTAGAAGCAGAGTAATTAATATTACGTTAATTAAGGCATGTGTATTGTTTATGATGCATTCATTTTAACTTAACATTTAACTTGCACTTAAGAAAGTGCATGTATGTACGCATACAATATTTAATGAAATTTATATCTTGGTAACAACGGAACCATTTATTGCAAAATGAGGAAAAAATCGTCTGCCCATTTAGAACTTTTCAAAAAGTGGCCGAATCTCTTTAGTACTATCAAAAGAGGAAGTAATTTAGTTTTTAAGAAAATAAAGCTATAAAATTATTTTTTGGAAACACTAAAAATAAAAATAATGTAATTCTATTTATATTATTAATTATATAAAAATATAGTTATTAACACAGGTTTCAATGAAGCGATTCTTTTTGTATAAAAAAAGGAAAAAATCGTTTGCTAATTCCCGTTGTCGCTGCGGCATTTTCTTTTTCATTGAATGAAAACACAAGTATGAAATTTACGTTAATATTTCGCATGTAAATTTTGACCACAACGTAAACTACTCCAACTACATTCGTTTAAAAAACTAAACCAATTAATTCCACCTTGCAAAGGATCCCGCTGCAAAGAATAAACCAATAAGAAGCGTTGTCGTTAAATGTAGTTCGAACTAAAAAATCAGGAGCGCTGCTATCTTTGAAAATATCTTACTGTAGAAAATTTATAGTTGAAAGCAATTCGAGTGTGATGTCTATACTTATATTTTATCACGTCCGTTACGAAACTCTCGGTAAAATGGTATTGCGGTAAGTGAAAACTTTGAATTAATTTTAAAAATATACAGATTTTATGTAGTTTCATTAGATAGGTGAATACTTAATGTAATAGTAACAATTATTTTAAATAAAATCCAACTTTATTTGTTTAACATTGGAAGTTGGAATTGTAACATTTTTTGAGAATGACCCATGTGTTAAAAATATTTACATACATAAATTAGTTCATAAATACTAAATTATAACTACTAGGCATAGTTCATTTTTTTTACTTATTCTTAACTTAATTTTTTTTTATTTTACCTCAAAATTCATTGTTTCTTTTTGGAGGAAACTCAATTTTTTTTTTATGACTCGTGATCTATTGATTTTATAATTATTGACAGATTTTAAATCTTATAGCAAATTTATTCCAGGAAATGCTTTATTTCATTTAATTATTTTAATATTCATGTAAATACAAACTTTAAAAAAGTTACAGATTTTATATTGTTGAATAACTTTAAAACATGATTAATTTTACTATAATCCCCCTTTTTAACAACAACAATAAAAATATGGGACCAAAAACACCTCTAAAAATTTTGAAAACTTTAAATCATTCTCCCATGCAATCAAATAAAATTAAATATACTGTGCTGCCATCTACTGTATAAAAATTCAAAATTGGATATAGTCCAGGCAACGAAGGCTGAAAAAAGGGTCTAGAGGGAAAGTTTTGGAACACAATTTTTGACTTCATAACTTTGTTTAGACTAGTTAGGAGGTAAACATATCAAAAGTCCCCGCCCCTAGCCCCTGTGCTAAAGGGGGGAGGGGGGTTGAATGTCCCATTTTTCGGTTTTTCGCTTATATCTCGAACACTATGCGTTTTAGCGATATAGTTGTAATACACAAAATGAAAGCTGATTAAATTTGCTACAAGCTGCACCCCTCAAGGGTTTTAATATCTTGTATAGTTTTCGAGATATCCGCTCTTGAAAGTCAGTAATTTTGGAGAAAACACTTCTCCCCCCACATTTTCCCTCTTTTTTGACCGGATAACTCTTCAATAATGCACCAAACACTAAATTTTGGCCCTAGATTGGTAGAGAATTTAATTCTTTTCAATAATATATCTTATTTTACTATTTTATCTATTTTCCTTCAAATTTTAAAGCGGTTTCAGTGTTGAGTGAAGATTGTACTGAAAGTCCCATAGAGCTAATGCATAAGTTTTGAAATCGCAACTTTTGGAAAACAATTTATTTGCCATGTTATTCCATTTTCACAAGGTATCAGAATCATCATAACATCAATTTAACACAAAATTGAAAAGAAAACAACATCCGGTTATTTAATTATTAATTAATAAAGTTTTAAAACAGTGGCGCCATCTGCTGTATATGTTTGAAATTTTAAAACTTCAAAAATATATAATTAAATAACTAGATAATATTTTTGTTTCAAATTTGTTTCATTTCGTTGTTATGTTGATTCCCGTACCTGGATAAAAAGGGCTAACATGACAAAGCCATACATCTGTGGAAGTTTGTTATTCCAAAACTCATGAATTAGCTCTATCGGACTGACAACCCCTCTTATGCACACTTATTCTATACTGAACGTCTAAATAACACTGATACTCATTTTGTAGGCACGTTGTTACTTTAATATTTATCTATTTAATTTCATTCGTCAAACACCAGTGGGAAAACTGTCAGATGCTATTCATGTTCTTCATCTTCGGAGTCAATTTGAGGGACCCCATTGATGATGTTCCAATGGTAAGTTTGGCATGCTCTAGGACCTTTGAGGCTTGCTATTTTTGCTGCTACACTTGAGCTGGCACAGTCTTTCTTACATCACCCGAACATAATTTTCAGAACATCGTCAGGTGCTGCTGCTAACTCACTGTGCACTGGGACCAGCGGAAGAGCTATCGACTCAAGAAGTCGCAGTCGGTTGATATCCTTTTCACTGAAGACACCAAGATAAACGTCAAACAAGATGATTTTCTGTCGAACAATTTAAATAAAATGGTCTCATCAACATACTTAAGGTGTAGCTTGAGGACAATTGAATGTAGGACCCTTCGAGCAGAAAGGGATGTGGACGTTCTGATAGTGGATACGGCATACGGCTGTGATAATGTCGGAAATGACACAGATACTTATTTTGCTGGCACGTTGTTATACTTTAATATTTTGTGTCGACCTTACAGTCCTCTTGATGGCTACAGCTGATGTGCATAAGAACATCGGTTTCATAAAGCCTGGACGTGGGAAGACAAAGGATTTTTTATTCTCATCCCAAGAGTTACAGCAACTGGGTTTAGGACGTGCTATTTTTGCAAACACAATAGCTGGATGCGACACTACATCTTTCACATTTCGAAAAAGCGGGATCGCATTTGTGAAGTTGTGTACGAAGTCTTCAGAAGTCCAGAAAGCAGCAGCGGTCTTTTCACACCCTTTCTTAACCACATATCAGGTACAAAAGGCAGGCAATACCTGCATCTTGAGGTGTTATGGGGGTCCAACGAAAGAGGCCTTCCCCAATGCCACAGGTATAATTCACTCTTGAAATCAGGAGCCGCCATCAAGCCTGATATATCGTCTTCTTCCCACCGAGGAAGCAGTAAAACAGTATTTCCTCTGAATATTACACCAAGATGAGCTGTGGCTGAGAAATGACCTGCCTCTTCTTGTGTATGATTGGGAAGATTGAGAATAACTGCCTGATGGTTAAAGTGCACAGTGAGTTAGCAGCAGCATCTGACAATATTATGAAAATAATTTTCTGCAGAAACATGAAAGTCTGTGCCAGCTGCCAGCTCAAACTGTAGCTGTAAAAAATCAAGTCACAAATGTTCCTCAGAATGCCAAAATTCCCAGGGGACTAGCCTCAAAAGGGTCTCTCAAGTTGACTCCGAAGATGAAGAACATGAATAGCATCTGAACAGTTTTCCCACTGGTGTTTGACGAATGAAATAAAATAGATAAACTATTAAAGTAACAACGTGCCTACAAAATGAGTATCAATGTTATTTAGACGTTCAGTATAGAATAAGTGTACATAAGAGGTATTGTCAGTCCGATAGAGCTAATGCATGAGTTTTGGAATAACAACTTCCACAGATGTATTGCTTTGCCACGTTAGCCCTTTTTATCCAGGTACGGGAATCAACATAACAACGAAATGAAACAAATTTGAAACAAAAATATTATCTAGTTATTTAATTATATATTTTTGAAGTTTTAAAATTTCAAACATATACAGCAGATGGCGCCACTGTTTTAAAACTTTATTAATTAATAATTAAATAACCGGATGTTATTTTCTTTTCAATTTTGTGTTAAATTGATGTTATGATGATTCTAATACCTTGTGAAAATGGAATAACATGGCAAATAAATTGTTTTCCAAAAGTTGCGATTTCAAAACTTATGCATTAGCTCTATGGGACTTTCAGTACAATCTTCACTCAACACTGAAACCGCTTTAAAATTTGAAGGAAAATAGATAAAATGGTAAAATAAGATATATTATTGAAAAGAATTAAATTCTCTACCAATCTAGTGCCAAAATTTAGTGTTTTGGTGCATTATTGAAGAGTTATCCGGTCAGAAAAGAGGGAAAATGTGGGGGGAGAAGTGTTTTCTCCAAAATTACTGACTTTCAAGAGCGGATATCTCGAAAACTGTACAAGATATTAAAACACTTGCGGGGTGCAGCTTGTAGCAAATTTAATCAGCTTTCATTTTGTGTATTACAACTATATCGCTAAAACGCATAGTGTTCGAGATATAAGCGAAAAACCGAAAAATGGGACATTCAACCCCCCCTCCCCCCTTTAGCACAGGGGCTAGGGGCGGGGACTTTTGATATGTTTACCTCCTAACTAGTCTAAACAAAGTTATGAAGTCAAAAATTGTGTTCCAAAACTTTCCCTCTAGAACTCTTCGTTGCCTGGACTAATAGATAGATATATTTATTGCATATGTCTAGTTTAGTACTTATTCAGAGCACCAATTTTTTCATCTATATATGGAAACTAAAACATTAAATAAATACAATTAAAATGACAGTCAGTTTTTTAAAAATAAATCGTCAAAATATATATTGATTTAATTAGTTATATGCATGGAATTTTGAACAGAAGTCAAATACTTGCTTGACTCAAGACCCCAAGTAAAGATTGTTACAGTAAAGTTACTACTTAATCTTAGATAACTTATAGAGCACTAACATAATTAGTTACTAATATACAATGCAACAAAAATAAAATAATAGAACTAAAACTTAAAAATTTTCATTGCTAGGATGCTAGGCCTTCATACAATGTTTTTAAAAATTATTAATCAGGAAAGTAAAAACAAGTAAAAATATACCATCCTTAAGGATCTTAGTAGAATAATAGATCTTTTAAGAGACACGTGTAAAAATCAATTTTTAAATTTTTTTTCATAAATAATTAAAATAACATTTCAAAAATATGCCTGCAAATTTTTTAAATGAAATTTGCATTATTTATTGATTAAAAACTCATTAATATGCTTCACCTCATCACGGCCCTTGAGGGCTTTGTCAAAACTTTAAGCATGTTTACCTCAAAATTACTTTTTTTAAATTGGTGGGTAAGGTAACTCAAAAAGTTCTCAATCGATCCTTATAAAATTTCTTATTCTTCTTCTCTATAGCATTATCTTCTAGTTGAACTTCAAAAATGCCAAAAAATTGTAAAAATTAGGTTTTTTTTACCCAAAAACCTTTGAAAAATGAGTAAAAAAACCCTGAAAATTTTTATTCTGAGGCTTGCCGATTTATAATTTTTTGGCTTTTTATTGGTTTAACTAGAAAATGAAAGTTTTATGAACATTTTCGATTTCAGATCATTTTTGGAGTACATAGAACGCCCGCCAACTGATAATTTTATCCACGAGGGTCTCAGGAGATGAGTTACTACAGCAGCCATTTTGAAAAAACTAAAACAAAAAAATTGAATTTTTGTATTTTAATGTATAGCGTATAAACGCCGGCCAGTCGGCGCAGTGGTTAGTGTACTAGCCTTTGGAGCTGCTGGGATCGGGTTCGAATCCCAGTAGGCATGGATGTTTGTGCTTGTCAATAAATGTTATTTGTCTATGAGTTTGTGTCGTCCTTCTTTGTGTGTCTCTTGTGACTGTCTCTTCTGGCGAGCTGGGTAATGGGCTATAAAGCCTACACTCTCCTTTCTTGGGGCGCAATCACTGTTATTTGTCATAGCGTATAAACATACTGTACTGATTTTTAAAATGATTCATGCATTTCTTTCTTTTTAACGTCTGAAAATCGATCAAAATTCAGGCGGTTACATGTTCCCCACTCCTAAACATTCCAATGGGGATACTTTTAATCATATTTCATATTTTTTAAATATGGTAGGTAGTGGGGTTTTTTTTTTTTTTTGGGGGGGGGGGGGAGGGGGGGCAATAAAAAATGCAACTAAAAAGAAACCAAAGATAAAAAGTAGGTTTTTAAGGGTAAAATATGTTATTAAGTTTGATGTGTACAATTTGTATCTGAAACCTTTATATTGCTGATGTATACTGAATTTTATAAGGATCGATTGAGAACTTTGAGTGATCTTGCCCGCCAATTTAAAAAAAAGTAATTTTGATGATATAAGGTTAAAAAAAAATAATATTTAGCACTACACAGTACACAATTGTCTGTTTCGTCAAAGTTATTCATTAAATTCAAATCAATAAGGCCATGACGATACAAGAATACGTTTCCATTTCATGGGTGTAAAAGATAAATTCGCCAAATACGTACAAGTGCCGCAAAAAATAGTTGCAATGGTAACCGTTAACTATATGTTGTTTTTAACTGTGCAAAATGGGGCTTTGTCACCAAAGATTCCATTTGTCACGATTTTTGATAAATTATATAAGTTAGGTTAGGTTTGAATTATCGTCGCACTAGAGCTACACGAGGGCTATTGGCGACGGGCGTCGTATTTTAGAACCACAGTCAGGTGACGAGCCAACACCTGAATAGGCACCCAACGCAACCGTTAAGGGCGACATCGTACGCAGTGTTAGGACTTTGAAGGATATTTAATGTGCACATCTTACACGGGGTATTATTCGTTGGACATTTTTGGCTGCACAGGCCGTTTATAGGTCGGCAGCTATTTTGACGATGCCCGGATTTGAACCTGGGGCCTTCCGCATGCTAAGCGAGTGCTTAACCGACTGGGCTCCCCAGCCCCAGATAAATTAGATAAAAAATATTAAATTGTTGGGCATTATGAATAATCTTGAGAGTCAAGTGAGTGGATAGAGAATATTTTTATTCCTATTTCTCTACATGAAAAAATAAGAGGATATATATTATAAATTAAAAAAAAAAATTATCAAAGTAAAGAGAAACATGAAAGATAATGTACACCCGAAATGGATACTGATGGGGCCAGCAACAATCACTTCATACACAGGGTGCAAGTAACACAAGCCAAATTATTGTATATTTTTTAAAGAAATAATAGCAGTATTTATAAAGATCAGGCAATACGATAAAATATCGTATACAAATACAAAATTATTAAATTGCCTGATTTTATCAAGCATTTTTAAATTTCCAGAGCATTATGAATAACGCCCAGATTAACCAAATTGCTTATAACACATAGATTTAAATTTCTAGCAGGCCAATGGTATGCATATTGACAAAAAAAAATTTCATTTCAAACACTCATTTATTTTTGGTTTGGAAATATATTACCGTTAAAACCTCGAAATCAGCTAGAATTAACTAGTTAGAACTAGTTTTAAGTGGACAGAGTAAATTCCAAAAACATGTTAGATAATTCTATCTTTTGCTAATTACAACTAGTTATGCATCCATTGTAATTGGTTAAAACTGGTATTATGTGGGAGGTCTAGTTTAGAATAGAGGAAAGTAATTGCTAATTGTCATTAATGTATCAGTCAAAACTAGTTCTCACTAGTTAATTCTAGTTTAGGCTGCTTTAGGGTTTTAACGGTAGCAAAGATAGGGATTGCCAAAAGTTCTGACATTTTCTTAAGGAGCGCTCAGGGACAAACTAAATGTCTTCTGTAAAATTTTAACTGCATATAGTCGCATAAAAGAAAAATAGATTATTATCTGGAGAAAAACTTATTGAGGAAATAAAATATAGTATAACTTTTTCACAATTTATCCCACAAGACCATAAATAAAGATTTTTAAGGATAATCATTTTATCATAATTTAAATGCAATATATGCAATTTTAAATTATACATTCAGACAAGTTAAAGAAAATATTATTTTCTTCATTATTAGTTTTTTTTTTGTCTCTGTGTGATAGGAAGATAGTCGAGTTTTCTTTTGTAGCTCCGGTTCAGGCCAATCTGACTAACCAGAATATTTTCTTTTGATCAAGAAGTGTCCACCAGTATAGTGATTACAAAAACAACCTAAACATACTGTTTAAATAATATGAAATGGAAAAATTACCAGATATTTTGCAAAATTTGAAAAATTCCCAGAATTAAAAAGTTCCCTGAGAATTCCCTGATATCCAGGTTCTGTTACCATCCTGAATAAGATAACCGAAAGAGGATAGTTAATCAAAGAGCCAACCACAATGATAAAAGAACTTTTTAACATTATAATATTATTCAATTATCATAATAAAACCCTCTTGTCAAGATATGATTATTTTTTTAAAATCATGTTGACGACTGATGCAACGGGGCTCGATCGCGAAATATCAGCCCCGTAGTTCAATGCTCTAACCACTATGCCAACAAGGCAAGCAGTATTTAAGAATAAATACACAAATGATAAAAAACTAATAAATACTTACAAATGCAAGTTATGGATAGTTAAATCCTATGAACCGCAAAAATATCGGGAAAGTTTATAAAGTTTGTTGTTATTTTTTAACCATATTAATATGGCAGCGTCAGTTCCGACATTGACAAGAAATTCTAGCACTGAATGAAAATAACCTTTAGTGAAACTCCTTCAAATATTTTTGAAATAAGAATTGCTGTAAAAGTATAAACAATTACATTTTCTTGATTAATGAGAGAATATTTAATTAAATATTCATGGAAATATTTACCGAGTTTGGATTTTTGTATCTGGTACCGGTTAACTGCTTCACCTGAGCCAGCTTATACTAATCATATTTAGTTGTATGGCTCATAAGCCAATACAAGCCTCGTAACTTAAAACCCTGGTCAGAAGACCAGAATGGCTCGTAGGAGCCCAATGAACTATTTTGAAGCATTTATAGCGATCTAATAAGTTACACCCTGTGCAAGGGGTATCATTTTTCGGACATTTATTAATATCACGAGTAGTTTATGAGTCTTCCCTTATTTTGGCGTCGCCCGGATTCGATCGTGGGACCTTTCGCATGCAAGGCGATTGCATTACCAACTAGGCTAGTCATGCACCTAAAGCCCGTTTCACACCTTGTCACAGCTACTTGCAACTCCCATAGGACACCATGCGTTGAAAAGTTGCACTCAAGTCGTGAGATTTTTTCGTGCAAGCACGAAAAAATCACAAGTTGTATGAATCGTTAGCCAATCAGAATACATTATTTGCTTGGCTACTTTGTGGCGAGCTAGACTTCGCCAACTAGCTGTTTATTTACTTTTTATGACGCCATCTTTCCTTGATTGCAAAATTCAGCGCAAATAAAAATGGATAATAATAAATGGACGGCGAAAATGGAAATCGATCTGATCAATGAAGTTCGAAAGCATAAATTTCTTTATGATGCTAGCGATGCCCTGCATAAGAAAAGGACTTTGAAAACCGTTACTTACGAAAAAATAGGCAATGCATTAAAAGCTGAATATCCTGAACACAGCGATATTTTCACAACTGGTAAGTACTCTTTTTATTAATATAATTTGTGTATGTTATTCCAGTGTCTGTAAATTTGCAGAACTAATTTTACATTTAAATATTTCCAAACCAGGAACATAAAGAATCAATATGTAAATTTAGTAGTTCTTAAAATCGTCTGTGTTTGTAAAAACGGGCGTATAGTGTAGTAAGTGGGAATCGGATTTTTTTATATAGTTTTAAGCTTTTCTTAATTTTTTTTTGAATGCATGAATGTCAGGTTAAACTGTCTAACTTAAAAATCTTAGGTTATTTTTTCTTTTAATGTTTCAGACTTTTGAACGTGCCAAAAAACAATTATGTGTGTAAATAAATATTGTAAAACATGTAAGTTATTGTTTGAACTAAAATTCATTGGTGTTTTATTTTGAATTTCAGAAGAACTTGTTAAGAAGTTCCGAAACATGAGGACCTATTATCTGAGAGAGGCGAGAAAAGTGAGGAATTTCAAATCAGGGCAAGAAGGTGAAGGATTTGTGCCAAGATGGGAACATTTTCAAGTCCTCTCCTTCTTGGACGATTGTGAAGTTTCGACATCCAGCACAAGCAGCATGGATGAATCATCGGCTCAAAACTCGAGTGCAGTAAGTATACTTGTATGCATTTAACGTGTTTTTTAACATTCTGTCAATTGTTTTTAAAGAATACATTAAATAATAAAGTGTATCGAGTCATATTATTGTGTTGGTGCATGCCTACTTTTTATGTATGTATATACACAGGGTTATGTTTAAATCGCTTTGTTTAAAACATAGTAATAAAAAACATGTTTGATTTTTTTTTTTTTTTGCTGCAAGGAGAAGGAAAATATGATGGATGGGAAATTACTTTATGCAAATTAATTAATAAAATTGATATGGGTTTTATTTTAGGATATATGACCATGCTGTAATGCCATTAAGATTGTGATAAATAGTAGATCCTGATGGAACGATAAACCTTGTATCACATGTGATACTTTAGGTCCCAACACTCTTGTCGTTTATTACTATTTATTATAGCCCTATTTATGGGATTTATCTTAAGTACAATGTGGTACATAATTTTAGATAATTGAAATAATATCAAACATAAACTATTACCTTTTTAGTTTATAAATTCTTCTATTAGCTCTTCTGATTTAATCAAATGAAGACACCAAATCGCAGTTCCGGATCTAGCCAGGGGGCGGGCACCCCCTCCTCAAGACCAGTTGACCGTTTGTTTTTATTTTTGAAAACGAAATTAAAAGATAAATTTAGACAAACTTAAATCTCTACACTCCCTCTACGCAGATTATTAATCATCGAACATTTTTTGGCTGCACGGACCGTTAATAGTTCGGCAGTTATTTTTGGGATATTAAGGAACTTAAACACCTTTAGTTAAAATTAAGTTGCTATTTTTATTTTACAGCATATATGCATACAATTTGAAAATTGTTTCACATCGGCGATTCGCTCCTGTATGTCGTCCTAAAATTAAATAAAAATATTCATAGCTTTGGTAAAGTTTAAAATATTAAATCATTTGATTATTTTATTGGTGAACTTTCAGATGTCGTATTTAATTTAATAGTTAGTTACTTCGAATAACTATGCTATTTTCAAGGCATACAGTCATTGTTTTCCTTGTTTATATGTTAGCTACTTAATGCAAACTTCTTGCTGTGCTGTTGCTGTTAAAAACATTTGTTAAAGAAAGCTTGCATATAATATCTACTTCATCTATTTCAGTCATTTTTATTGTAAAGTAACAAACACCCAATTTCATTACCTCTATGATTAAGTACATTTTGAGGTGTACGAGAAAAGGTGAGGTGTTGGGATTATTCTGCAAGTTTCAAAATAACAAAAAAAGTGCTAAAACTTTTTAATGGGAATTTGCATCAAGTTGCATGCTAGTGTTAAATTTAAAACTTGAACATAATTTTTGTTCAGCAGAGTAAAAATAATCTTAACAACTTTCAGTGAGATAAATTCTTTTTTTCAGCAAACATCTGATTTGGAAATTTCAATAGCAACTGATCCAGCTGCAGCAGCAACATCACCTTACGAGAGGAACAAGCGGAAGAAACCCCCAACAATGTCCAGCATAATGGAGCAGGCTGCATCCATTTTGTCAAACATTCGAAGTCCAAGTAGTGGTGCAAGAGAATCATCGATTGACATTCAGGCCAAATAT
Organism: Hylyphantes graminicola; assembly: GCA_023701765.1. NCBI lineage: Eukaryota > Metazoa > Arthropoda > Arachnida > Araneae > Linyphiidae > Hylyphantes > Hylyphantes graminicola. The sequence continues at coordinate 43,747,542 of CM043112.1, forward strand.
TGGGCTGACAGACTATATAATATAAAAAATCCTGAACTGTTGGCGAAATTAAGGATGGAAATCGAAATGACCTTGATGCGCTATGAACAGGAGGACAGGGAGTTGTCTGAAGGAGGTTTTAACTTTTCAAAATAAAAATTTAGTCCTACCTACATGTTAGTTTTTATTCGATGTAGTTTGTATTACTCTGTCACACTATACCATCTTGTCAACATTTCAAGGTCAAAATTGTAATAAAAATTTAAATGTTCAATCAAATTGCTAACTAAACTTGGGACATTTTGCAAAAGTTTTAAAGTAAAAACACGACACTTACCTGGTACTACAAAAAAACCCTAGACAAAGCTTAAATTGTTTGAAAATTTCTTTGTAACGACATAATATGATGCAAATTTTTCAGGAGAGTAGTCAATAATATATATATAAGCTTCCACAATACAATACGTTTATAACGTAAAAAGTGGAAGGTTTTATAATCGTTCAGTCCGACTGTCTGTCACCCAAACTACAAACGCTATGGACAAGTGTGATACGTCAAAAACTTCAGCGGTGAAATTAGAATACATTGAAAATTTCAGAAAATAATTCGAAGTCTTCAATTATTTAAAAAACTGCAAAGTTCAATGCTCATTTAAAAAGCATAGGAAGCCATTTTTATCAGAATTAAATCACTATTGCCATCACAACAATCGCTCGAGAAACTTTAATTCTTTTAGACAATAAAATAAATTTATTTTTGCGACATCGGTCAGTTTGAAATGGTGTTAAATATATTTCACTACAAGATTTTTTGTATATTGATATGAAATGTTTCCTTCTAAGAATCCATTTTCTAGCCCATAATTTCTTTTTAGAAGATTCCAACACACTTATTACACACAAGGCAGTTGAAGCTTTGTGAAAGGCTGATGACTCCATTATTCGAAACAAATGACTTTTAGGAACAACGAAAATTTCACGCTCAAGAGCATGCAATGTTTTCAATGAGAAAAAAGCGAGTCTAAATAAAGTCTCTTATTTACATTATATGTTTTGGTTCTATTTAAAAGAGAGGAATATTATCTATTGATATTTTAAATATAAATTAGTTTTTGCAAACGATAATAATTATGCAATTTAATATTAAATTCATAAATATTGAATTTTTGAAATAAAATAAATGAAACTTCTTCTTGTTTTAATATACATATGCACAGGAATCTTGTTTTAATATACATATGCACAAATAGGACCTTTAAGGGGGTCCGATGTTCAAGGGTCTTATTCAAAATTTCATAACTCAAAAACTCGTGCGAATTTTTAAGCGGTTTCTTCTAAAATGTTAAGAAATATCCAAACATTTTTAAAAAATTGATTTTTTGAGGTATTGGACCCCCTTAACAGTCTAAAACTTCATTTGTATATTTTAACTTCAATTTAAGAACCGGTATTATGTTGCCAAATTGTAAAGTCATAAAAAAAATCCAAGCAAAACTATCAATTTCTCCTTGTAAAATTTATAAATATCAAGCATTTTGGGAAAATTAGTAATGAAGGGAAAGTTCATAATAATACATATACCAGGAACAACTGCTAAACATTAAATTTTTGGAGTTGGTTACCAAATCCAAACTTGCATTTTATTTTAACTTATGTTGTAAATACACAATTTTTTTTTTATATGTTACACATCGTAGTCTTTGGAATTGTATAAAAAACAGTTCCCAGGTAGGCAGGTACTATCTTAATGGAGGTTGCAGTGCCGTTCCTGAAATTCAACAGCACCAGTCGAGTTGAAAAATTCAGTAAACTTGTGGCGAACCAGTTTTGCCTGCTGGTTTCCTCTCCAGTTCCCTCGTCGCAGGGGCACAAAAGCTATGGCCCTTTGTTGCCACTCTGAGTTCTCGGTCTCCGTCATAAGTTGCTCCCCTTGAATGGCATCCATATCTTCTCTCTCTAGGGTGCGCATCCTCAAAAAGTTATGGAGGCAGCAAGCAGCCAAAACATATGCTTTGACCTTAGTTGGAGTTCCATAGATAGTTGTCTGAAATAGACGAAACCTATTGGCTAAAATGCCAAATGCATTTTCCGACACCCTCCTCGCCCGGGACAACCTGTAATTGAATATTCTCTCCGCGTGGGACATTCCTCTCCCAGGATAAGGCTTCATGATGGTGGTGGTCAAAGGAAAAGCATCATCAGCCACTATCACACTAGGCACTTTTACATTTGTGCCAGGAAGTGCAGTGGCATTGGGTTTTTGGAGGTTGTTGTGATTTAAGGCTGATTTCAAAGCACATTTATCCCAAACACCACCATCACTAATCCTGCCATTTGTCCCAACATCTACAAGGGTGAATTTCAGTTTTGCATCCACAAGTGCAAGCAAAACTAAACTAAAATCACCTTTGTAGTTGAAGAAGATAGATCCCGAGTTTGGAGGGGGTGAGATCTTTATATGTTTCCCATCCATGGCACCTATACAATGGGGGAAATTCCATAGCTCCCAAAAATCACTGCTGATTTCCCTCCATTCTTCTTCTGTTGAAGGGGTTCGGATTACATCAGCTTTCATTGTGCTGAAGATGGCAGTGCAAACTTCCATGAGAATGCCACATATCGTGCTGATTCCCATCCGAAACTGGAAGTGAAGGGAAGTTTGCGTTTCACCTGCAAGAAAAAATAATTTAAACTTGTAGAAAGTTAATTTTTAAAACAGTACATTAACTACAGAGCAAAGTTACATACCTATAGTTTAGCATAAATTTCATTGCCTAACACACATTTTATTTCAAATTGTTTTTTTCCCTCATCTTTTAGCAACGGACAAAAGAAAATGTGTGTTTAATTAATTATGTAAACCTGACCGGACTACTAATTTTTTAAATTGTGAACTAAAAATTATTTTCACAAGCTTCTCATGTGATTAAGCATTTTCAAATCTTTCTCGAGTTAAAACGACAACTTCTTAGAAAGTTCACTCCTTCTACATATTTTGGAACCGCCAAAAAATGTCTGTGCATGCTTATGATATACAGGGTGGTCCCGAATTCATGGTACAAACTTTAATGGTAAGTACAGGACATTGTAACAATGATTTAGGGGCTGTTCATAAATGATGTCACACTTTTTCTCCATATTTTTGACCCCCTCCCCCCTATGTCACAAAGTGTCACGCTCATAAAAAAATTTTGTATAGAAAAGAGGTAATGTATAGGAAGCAGGGTTTTAAGGTACTGGATCTTTAAACTATTTACATTCAACAAATGAACATACTCGCTGGAAGGAATCTTCCTCCCAGGGAGAAGACATATGGTCATTCATTGAGATTACAGACATTTTGTTGTCATCATCCTCGGGGATAGTAAGTCCTCTAATATCAATATCATCCTCATCCATCCAAGTCTTGATTATTTTTTATGGGGACATCTAAAGCATCTTGTTTAGATGTAGAGACTCCAGTTGACTCAGATGAGGATCTCGTCGCTCGCATATCTGTAGCTGTGCATGACATAAAATATTCGAACGTGTAAGCCAAGCGCTCTTTGACGCTGTCGAGCATATATCGCTACTGGCGGACGCAATTTTGAACACTTACTGTAAACATGACACTTGTCAACAACGCTTACAATGAAATCTTTCTCTTGAAAAATCTTTGTTTTTCCTTTCGGTCGTTATTTCCCCTGTTTACGCGTCACTTGCGACTATACATTCCTACACAATAAATTATTGTTACAATGTCCTGTACCTACCATTAAAGTTTGTACCATGAATTCGGGAACACCCTGTACAATATGTCAATATTTTTATGCGATTGACTTTGCCGTAACAATATTTATTTTTATATAGCACCAACTTTTAGCTTGTTTTTTAGAAAGGAGAGAAATACAAGAAGTTATTACATAAAATTATATGCAATACCTGTGGCCAAAAATCTTAGGGTCAGGGCCAATCTTGCAGCTGCAGGGATGGCTTTTCTTAACACAGTATCCCTTTTCCCTATCCTTGATGAGACATAACCCAATAATACTTCAAAAGTCTCTGTGTCCATGCGAAGGTATCTTCTGTACCCATTGGGATCCTGCAATTCAAGTAAAAAAGAAACGATATTAAATAAAGCATTGAAATGCATAATTAATAAAAAAATAAGTTGCATGTTAAATGTTTCCTACGATTCTAATTTAAATGATATTAAAAATTGTATAAATTATCTTTAAATGCAATAAAAAATACTCGATGATTTAATTTTAAATAATTATTCATGCAATATAACTTAAAAAGTTTAATGTGCAAAATATGTGATTTAAATTTTGTATATAAAAACTATATATGTATATGTTGTGTATATATATATCACAATCTAATTGATAAAATAAAAATAACAAATCCGATAATATACTTACTTCGAATGCTAGCTCCCTCATCAAATTATCAAAGCAACCTAATTGCTTCCTTCTAAGGATCCATTTTCTAGCCCATAATTTCTTTTTAGAAGATTTCAACTGTTGCAACACTTCTAACACACTTATTACACATAAGACAGTTGAAGCTTTGTGAAAGGCTGATGACTCCATTATTCGAAACAAATGACTTTAAGCAAAAACGAAAATTTCACGAATAGCATGCAATGTTCAATGAGAAAAAAGCGAGTCTAAATAAAGTTTGTTTGCAAACCGATGAAATTAGCCAAATTGTGAGATAAATAATTTTTTGTGGAAACCCGAAAAACCAGGTTACCACAAGTTGCGAGTTGCAGTTGCACGTAGCTGTGCAGGTGTGAAATGGGCTTTAAATTTTTCTTCAACGAAAGTTTATTTTCGTATAAATTACTACAAATGTTTTTTTACTTTCAGTTTATCTGTTTCTCAGAAATTTTGACTCTTTATATTTTGATAGTTTAAAATAATATTCGAGTTAGGAAAATTTTTCATTCACAATTTTCGTAATTGCAACCGTAGTTATTTAACTTAGTAAACAAAACAAATTCCAAATCCCCGGAACCGAAGAGCCGCTATACCAATAATTTGCAGAAGTGTTCTAATAAATGATACAACTTGATAGTCATAAAAATTATTAACAGTGTAAGTTAAAGAATGGAAATGGATGTCGAAAAAATATCGGCAGACATTGTCGGAGCTGTAAATATCATCATGAACCCGTTAACACCTTCTGCTGAACGGAGAAGAGCTCAAGAGGTTTGACGCTTCTATTTTTTAAAGTTTAGTTTTGCTCTCCTACACCCGTTTGGGTACGAATTTTTGAAGCACCGCTTCTTAAATACGCCTTTTTACAAAAGGACTAAGCTCTTAAAATTTATAATAATATGTACTTCAAATCAATAGTTTTAGCTTGACGTCGAAACGTGATTCGGTAAAGCTATGATATAATGGCCGGTCTGTTCATTGGCGAAATTGGAAACTTTACGTAGGATTGCTCTTGCTATACCCATTTAGTTGCATGAAATATGCAGTGGAATGTTAACCACATTTAGATATTTCCGAATTCCGGACATCAACGAAAATCGCCAAATCAGGACCGGCCATCATATCATAGGTCTTCCCTTATATGTATATGAAAGATGACGGTTACCACTTTTGCAATTTTCTTTGCTTGGAAACGTAATACAAATCTAAACCGCCAATTATGTCATAGCTGTACCCATTAAATTCGATATTATAAAAACTTATAAAAAAATTATGAGCTGTAAACTGCCAATTGTGATGTGTTTTCAAAATCTTGTGATGGCCATTGGCCCCATTTAATTAAAGCAAACCCCTGTTTCCTCTCGTGATGACACTTTCTGAAGGTGCATACTATAATTGTGTGACTGTATCTATTGTAGTGTGTCTGTTATTTAAAATAGTTAAAAGATTTCTTCTTGAGGCCTTCAAAATGTCTGGGAATTTGTACTTCAGTTTTAGTGGCCATCCTGCATAGCAAAATTATTAATATCGAAACTAATAGCACATACTTGATATTCATAGTTTTTTATAGATGATATTTCCATTAATAATTTGGAACACAGCAATTATGATCAGTACCTAACTTGCTACATGAAGAACTTTTGAAAGTAGTACTTTACTTGGGTCAAATTTGCACTGTGGTCATAATAAATTGAACCAACCATACCCTGGTGCACAGCAGTACTACGTTTTACCAACGTTGGGCGATATCGGCGACCAATAATGGTTTGAATATTGTATAAAAAATATTACAATAAAAAATTCTTGATTGAAAAATATTGCGAAACATAATATTTGCCTTTTACACTTGCAATTGCTTGTATCTGAGATTGGTCGATACTCATGCGGCATTGGCAAAAATTGTTTTGCTAGCTAGTTATATGCTCAAGAAAACCAACTATATTATGGAATTTTTTTTAGATGTTGGATAATTTTAAAGACACCTCCCCTCTCTGCGCAAAATGTGGATTTCACCTATCTGCTAAACACAATTCCCCTACTGTTCGCCACTGTGGGTTTCAATTAATTGATAACTTTATAAAGTAAGTAGTATAAGTTTGTTGTTTTATAAAATATGTATGAGGACCCATCTTTTTAACATTTTGTGTGAACCGACATTTGCCTGCCTATCTGTCATTTGTCTTGTTATTTGCATGGCAAAAAAATTGTTTTTAATAATTTTAATGTTTGTTGCTGTATGGCCATCAGTATGAGAAGTACTTATTAAAAACAAATATTTGAAGGAAATTTTTTTTTCATATTAACCAACTTGAAATGATGTCATAACATGATTCACAGATGCACAATGTGATTCTTTGATTGTTCAACATTTGCTTACTAAGAAAGCACCACCCAGCGTTCTATTTTTTTGTGTGGATAAAAACAGTTTTTTTTTAAAGATTTGTAATTGTTTAAGGGCATCATATTTTTGTTTTTTTGGAAAGTATTTAAAATTTGCACGGTCGAGACATTATCTGAAAATGATAGATTTTTTTTGCATATTGTTATATTGTTTTTTTGAAAATTATAAATCAGTATTAAAAAATTAAAAATATAATTAAAAATGTTATCAGAAGTTTTGCTTTGGTCTAATCTAACCCTCTTATAAGTTTCGGTGACATTTAGCTACAATTTCGGCTGTCAAGAAAGTTTGCATTGTGTTGCTTAATTTTTTTTTTGTATGTACTAAATATTTTAAAAATATTAAATTAAATTATTTTTTGCATTGATACTTATTTAAGAATAAAAAGTTCACAACATTTAGCATTGGTATCATTTTCAAAACAATCCAAATGTTGCTGAAACATATACTAGCATTTGACCTTTGCTTCCATTTTTAAAGCGAATAAATTTACATAATTATTCATTAAACTCCAAATAAATTTAGCAAATTATAATTTGAGATATTTATGGAAATCTATCTATCCTTTCATTTCTATTTTTATTCATTTACATAAAAATTATTTTAGTGTGTGGTTGTTTTAAGCAGAATTTGTATTTCTGGATTTTTTTTGTTTAATTTTTGATTTTAACTTTTTCAGAGTGCATTGGAATGAAATTGATGTGCGACAAAAGTTGTGGATTAAAGATTCAATTCTTAATTGCATAGCTTCTGTAAGTTTCACCTCTAATCTTTAAACCCCTTACCTTTTTGTGCCCAAGGAAGTACATTGCATTCAAATATTTTACTTTGATCTTTAAGATGACTTTTTAAAAATTCCACAATTTAAAATAAAATAAAATGTATCTTTATTTTCTGGTCTTTTGTTTAGTCATGAAACTGTAGCTCTTTCTTTTAGCTTAAATCCAAAACAATCAACACATAATCTTGCAATTAAACTTAAGAACTTATTAGCTGAACAAGAAAAAAAAAACTGAATTTTTTTAAAAGTGTCCAATTGGGCATCTGAGATCAAAGGAAGAGAATTGAATCATTTATTTCGGAAACTACCTAAGTGACAAGTCATTTGACCCTGGACTGGTTTTTGAAAAAAAAACAATGCAATTTAACCCTCTAATGCATACTGTTACCGTTTGGTAACAAGTAACATAATCCATTTTATTCTTTTAAATTAGAGCTCCTCCTAGACAAATCTGTGTTTTTTTCATCTATTACATTTCATTTTAAAGTTTTAGTTACTAATAATCCTCATAGATGACAGTAGTAAAAGTGTATTCAAAATTAAAGAGTGAGGTTATTAACTTTTGTGAAATTTCCTCTGGCAGTATTCAAAGAATAATAATATTAGTACTAAAAAATTAATCATAGTTACATAAGGGTTATTTTGAAATAATTTTAGTAGTTTTCTCGTCCTTATTATCATAATTGGAATTTTGCAGTTGGTTTTAGTCAAATGGAAAAAAATTTAAAAATTGAAATTATTTAAATTCTAATGCAGTTAATTTTTTTTTTAGTATTTTTCCCATAATGTGTGAGTATTAAAGATACATATATATTTTTTTGGGATGAAAATAAAAATTCATGCATTAGAGGGTTAACACACTTTTGTTTGGGAAACAAACTGTAATGATCACATCCCTAGGTCAATATTGCTATGTGTTGTCCTAGTACGAGTAATCCAGTCACAACCAAAATTATGTTAAATTGAATTGTTTATTTCTAAAACCAGTCAAGTGACATGTCACTTATGTGGTTTCCGAAATCAACAATTCAATTATTGAAATTTCTTACATGGGATAATTAAATACTCTACTTCATCAGTGGCCAAAAGTTAATTTGTCTCAATTTTTTCTAGGGTACTAAATGTGTCCTAAGTGAGCAAGTCTATATCAAAGATGCTGTGAGTCGGATAGTTGTGGAGCTTATCAAGCGAGAATGGCCCCAGCACTGGCCTTCTCTTATGGATGAACTTCATAATTTGTGTGTGATGGGTGTAAGTAGATTTCAGCGTTCACTTAATATGTGAAAGACTATTGTTTGGACTCTTTTTAGGTTCACTCAACGAAAATGCGCCATGGACATCATTTTTTAAATTTAAACTTTTTTATTTTGAACAAAATCTACTGGGCAAAAATTCGAACATTAAATTTAAAATTTGAGTTAAATATAGAACATCAAAACTTTATCAGATCTGTCACATTTTTCATGTCAGTCACGCTACTAAATATTTATAAAATTTTACTATTTATTAATTTCTTAATATTTTTCGTTCTGGTTGGCAAATTAGAATCTTATATTGATTACAAGAAAATTCTAGACTTGAAATGCATACCAGTTAAGAGCAAATGGTAATAATATAAGGTCACTCAAAATCTGTGTCTCAATTTTGTCATGTCAGTCACAGCATGTTTTAACTCAATTAATTTTAAGTACTTTCTCTTGAATGAAAATTTCAGCGTTTTTTATAATCAAGACCTTAATTTGTATCACCCCATGGTAATTTTTTAACAGTCAATTCACATTTAGTACTTTTTAAAAGCCAAGAAAGTTGTCTTATGTCATGTCCGTCACAAATGGAATTAGCCTTTATAGAAAGACTTTCCTATTTTGTAAGATGTGAAAATATGTTTGACATAAGTCGGGCGAAGCAATGAAATTATTATTGTCTTAGTAAGAAAGAATCAAACTTTTAAAGCAGTTTGTCGCCTTTAACGGTTGGTTGGGTTGGGTGCCTAGTCAGGTGTCGGCTCGTCATTTGACTGTGTTTCTAAAATGCGTCGCCATTAGCCCTTGTGTAACTTTAGTGCGACGATAATTCAAACTAAACTAAATTTTAAAGCAGTTTATCAGTTGAAAAATTTCTTAAAGTTAATTTCATAACTATTATATAAGTTTGGATTACAGTTAAGAAATGTAGGCTAATACTTTTAATGAGTTTAAATATTCTTTTCAATTATAAAACTACTTTTAAGTAGCCATTTACTTCAACCCATACTTTATTAATTAGATCTGAATTAGGTTTTATATCTTGCTTAAAGGAAAACCACCTCTTCCTGGATCTTTTAACTAAGCCCTGGCTAATTCAATTTCATTTCCATTGGTAAAAGAAAAGCTTACTGCATCACTCTATGACAAATTTATAGTATTCTCGATAGTGTAACATAAAAGTTTTAAGATGCGCTATCCCTAAGATACTCAAGGAGAATATAAAAGAAACATTTGCTAAGATTTGTCTTAAATTCTAGTTAATTTTGAGATTCAAGTATGATTGATGATAATACCTTAACAATTGAAGAGCTTAGTGGAAGAACGTGCTAAGTGACATTTTTGAAAAAATTGAGATTTTTGTGGCACTGAACATTACCATCTTTTTTAACGATAAAAAGTTTCCTTGTTTTCATAAACTTTTCGTGTATAATGTTTTATAGGGATTGCAAGTACTGTTTTTAACAGATCCGAGTGCAAATTAAAAGCTTTAAATCTCATTTTCTCGTTTTCACCTTTTCGTCACTTAGCAGGTTCTTCCACTAAGCTCTTCAAATACAAAGTAATTATTGTAGTGTTTACTTTGGCATCCCTCTTGCTTCTAATTACTTTTTAGTAATATATGTATAAATTTAAATTGTACTTTGTTTATTGTTGAACAACCATATTATAACCATATTAAAATTTTCTATCATTTTCCTACTTAGCTATTACTAATTTAGTAATTCGTAACCTTAATTCCTATCTCATGATTGTTAAAAACAAATTCTTACACAAGAACATTGTTTTCCATACAAAATCCTATTATCTCTTTCAAATATGTAAGGCAATTTCTCATTAATTTAACATCTAATTCTTAAAACTTTATGTTTGTTCTGTAATTTAACTAACTTCTTGTTTATAATGTTTTCTTTTTTAGGACACACAAACAGAATTGGTGCTTCTAATCTTTTCTCGGCTGGCCGATGATATTGTTCAATTCATGAACGTTCCTGATGTACGAAGGCGTGATATTTATAGAACCCTGGTTTTGCATCTTCCTGCTTTGTTTTCTTTCTTTTGGAAAACTCTTTCGAACAAAGTTGATTGTATTGTAAGTAGTTTTTAAATTTAGAAAAGCTCGAATTTTTTTTGTTTAATTCCTATTTAATTGCATTTGTTAAGATTTGCCTTTAAGTATAGTTCTTTTTGAGATTCACACGTGACTTAAGAGTATGCCCTTAACCATTGCAAACCAATAGTTGCTCCTTTTTATCTGTGTTTCTTAATAGTACAAATAACTTAATTAAATGTTATGTACCATTAAAAAAAAGGCAGATAAAAGCATGCAATTATTAATTGTTAAGTTTAAATAGTTAATTTTTTTGTAGATTTATTGTTATTTTGTACCAAATTTTACTTAAATATAACATATTGAATTTTTTTTTTAGAAAAGAAATTTTATGAAATGTTAAATGAAATAAATTTTGTTTGAATTAAAGAGTTTAATTTTTTTCAAATATTTCAAGTTACTTTCTGAATTGAAAAATGCATCCTATTTTTTTGCTCTTGTTAATAATTTTAAAGGTTTGGGTATTTAATTTTATAAAAATATACTAAACATTATTTGCTTGTGTAATGTTTAAGTATGTGTGTTTTTATTGGAAAGTGTAGCAAGTAGGCATGCATTAGGTTTTAACTTTCTTGCAAGCTTCAAAATTGGTCTGTTCTCTACTTCTCTTCAGCAGAATTGTATAGTTTTGAACTATAAGAATCAACTATCAGTTTTATTGCTGTGCATTACTGCACTGATTAAATTATGCTTATTTTTTCTAGGAAAGTGTTAAACATTCCACCGAGCTTGTAAGTATTATTTATTAATTTTTATACTTGCTTCACTTTTTTGTCATTAATTATTATAGTTTGTGTTCGACACTGATTGGTTTTGTATTTTTCGGTAATATGAATTGTATAAAGTAGAGTGACAGTGTATTTTTATGTTTCAATTAGAATTAGCATACTGATAACTTAACTAGTAATGTGTAACATATAAAATTTTATTCATTTCATTTTTGCGTTGAATAAATCTTGCCAAACAGTTGTGTACCCTGAAATTGACTTGTATTCCAATCTATTAAATATAATAGTTTGTTGCATTAATGTCAACTCCATGGATGGGAAAATCTAGGCCAGACTTGTCGCATTATTATGTGGCATGTAAAAGATCCCAGAAGGGTCCATTTGGCTTGTGTTCTCTCGGCATACTTTAGCATCCACAGAAGTCTCAGATTCATTGTAATCTGTGCATCAAAATTGGTAGCGGGAGTCGCCTAGATGGTGCCACTTAAAAAAAATGTGTCAGTTCTGGAGAATATGCCGAGTCCATGAAGGCTTGACCGCCAATGTTGCAGCCCCATTAGAAAAAAAGTGTCAGCACCATGCTAAAGTGGTCAACTTTCCTCTTTGTTTCAGAAATAAAAGTTAAATTTTTGAATAGAGCTTTTTGGTTATAGGGTCAAGTGGGGTAAGTGTGATTGGGGGTAAGGGTGATAAACAGCTCTTGTAACTTTGGAAATCATTTTAAAAATCTGAAAGTTTGCAATATATAACATTAGACCACTTATAATTAAACTATAAAGAAATATTGACCTTATTTTTTGTTTAAAGAAAGTTTTGAGCTTTTGAATTTATAAGTGCAACTGTCTTCTTTTTATGTGGGTTTTCCTATGTGGGGTAAGTGTGATAAAACAGCAATGGATTTTGAAATGCAAATTTTGTGCACTTAAAATGGGAATTCAAACATATAATTTTTTTTCTACATATGTATGTTTCTCATAATAATTCACTACCAATTTTAGGATTTGGAATTTACTTGAAGCAGAGAACGAATTTTCTTAATGAAAAATGCAGAAACCCTATCACACTTACCCCACTTGACCCTACCCTGCTCCATATAACTTTAATTATTGACTTTCATATTACAGGAATTGCTAAACAATCGACTTATTCAGGTTACGTTAGAAACCCTGTCAACTTTTGTGGAGTGGGTCCCAATATCCTACCTGGTGGAGATACCCCTTTTTAAACTACTTAGCAAGTTGCTGGGATTGGAGAATCTGCGTATGGCAGCCACCAGCTGTTTGCTCTGTATATTTGATAGAAAGGTAATTGATTTGTTGATTATATTAATTTTTCTTTTTCCCTTTCCTCATTTTTATCTTGCTGAAAAGGGTTGCTTGCTTTTACCCGTTTTCCCCTGGTTGCTTTTTCTTTCCTCTCTACTCTCCTTTGTAAGTGGAGTAGGTTATTTACACAAATACAAAAATTGTCGACCAACAACAGGCCAGAGGCCCAGCAAGGTTGATCCAAAATAAATCTAATACTGTACCAGTTTCCAAAGACAATCAAGATTCTTCTTAAAATCTACTCCTCTCTTTGAATACATAAAATAATCTGGTAAAGCATTCCACTCGTTGACGACTCCAACTCTATTGTAAAAATATTTTCTTGCCTCCTTTCTAAAGTATGATTTATTAAATTTCTGATCATGTCCTCTGGTCTGGCTATTTAAGGCTAAACCTAAGCCCTCCATGTAACCCTGTTTTATGAACTTGAATAACTGAATTAAAGCACCTCTATCTCTCCTATATTCCAGGGAATACATGTTTAAAGATCTCAATCTGTTATCATAATTAATACCAGAGAGACCCTTAATCATTTTTGTAACCCAATGTCCTATGAGTATCTTAACCAGTCTTTGCTTAATTGGGTCTCCTTTTCAACCAAATGACTATTTTTTTATTCTTAATATGTAAAATTGAGCTAAAAGAGCTTCAGTATTGTCTTAAATCATATTTATAATTGTTCCGGCTCTTTCCAGGGAAAAGAAGAACGCAAAAATGTGTTGCTCTTTTTTGAAGAGACAGAAATATTCAAAGAAATCAGGTACCAATCTCAAAAAAGTGTAATAAAATATTGCATTGTATTGCCTTAATATATGAAGAGTGCAGGAGAAAACCCTCCTTCATTGCATTGGAATCTATCCGCATCAGGCCTCTTTGGTGACGGTTGTAATTCATCGCCTAAACTGGGTTAAAAAAAACAGGTTTCTCACTTGATTCTTCTCCCACTGCAACTGTTTCCCGCAAGACATGTGTTCCACATTTTAAACTGTGAGAGGAGAACCAAGAGAGAAACCGGTTTCTTGATACCAATCTCCGCCAAGCAGACCAAAATACTGAAAGATTCCGGATCAATCATGGGGTTCTTCCCCTGTGTTCTTCGTACATATATATAAAAAATATTACTAGAATTTGACAACCAATGTATCTTGTATGTAGTTTCAATACTTCTTTATAGTTTGCTTAAAATTTAAGGCAAATAAAATGTTATTTTGAATTTAGCTTAAAGTAGATGACTAATTGAAACCCATTTAAATCATATCTCAACATAAAAACTTTGAATAGTAATAACTGCTACTAGTAACTTTGTATGTTTGTATTATATGTTACAAGTTTGAATTTATTGTGTATTTCCAGTGGATTAGATGAAACCATTCTGCTATCCGAGCAACATTATTTATTTCTGAGAGAACTGTGCAAGTGTTTCCTATTATTGGGGACAAACTTATGCTCAGTTGTAGTAAGTTGTATGTTATATTCATTAAAAATGTTTCTCCAATTAATAATTTATTTTCATTTCATGATTATACTAGAATTGTTTACATGACTATGTTTAATATAAAATATTACCTTAAATAATTTGAAAACACTTTGGAACATTTCAAATAAAGTAACTGTAATATTTATTTTTCAATTAAGTAACTGTAATAGTTACTTTTTAATTAATTAACTGTAATAGTTATATTTAATTAATTTACTAATGGTTATTTTTAAAATGTAACTTTCTAATCCCAGCTTTGAACTTAAACCAGTATATTGGCTTAATGTCAAATTACATTATATAAAATCCTGTGTAATATGAACTTGGACAAATAGTTGATGGCATTGAAACTAAAAGAATTATACTATTTTCCCAATTTTTTCACATACTTTTAAACAATTTTTTTTCTAAGTAAGCATCATGAATTGCATTTGATGATCATTTCGTATTTGTTACAGCAGGTCCCATCTGGTTTATAAAAATGCAGAAAAGTCATTAGTCATTTATTACTTATTCTAATATATATTCTTTTATTACTGTTTCTAATATATCGCCACTTAAGTTCCCACTTGTGCTATCTAGCTTTGCAAAACGGTAGAAATGTACTGGACGATAACCCTTGGCGAACTTTCCAAAAAAGCGCCAAAAGTCGGCCAAAAACCCAACTGAAATGATAGTATAGTTTAGGTTAGGTTTAAAACAGAGTGAAGACTAGTGCTTTGTCTGTTACATATCTCTTCCTGCAAATACCTGTCTCCAATAGCCCTCTTGTAGCTCTAATGCGACAATAATTCAAACCTATCTTAACCTATCCTATCATTTCGATTGGGTTATCGGCTGAGTTTTGGTGCGATTTTATAAAGTTCGCCAAGGGTTATTACATTTCAGTAAATTTCTACTGTTTTGCAAAATTAGATAGCACATGTGGTAACTTAAGTGACGATATATCATTTATTACTTATTCTGATATATATTTTTTAATTCTACTATAAATTTAAATGTGTTTTTAATTCCAGACCGAAGATGATTCTAGTGTTAGTGTACCATCTAGCCTTCCTTATTTTTTAAACTGTGCTCTTGTTTTAGCAAAGCACCCAAGTTTGGTAAATATCAGGTTTTTTATATCCTTATTTTTGAAACACTTTAATTTTTTTTTCTCAACCCAAGTCGTCCAACAATTGATCTCTGTAATTCATAATACCGAAACATAAAAAAATACTTTATAAATGTTCATAAATTTTTAAAAACATATACTATTAGTATTCCTTTTATGTTTTTGAAAATATGTCTGGAAGTGTCATAGATATTAGTTACATTCTCTGATTTAACTTATGCTAATTCAAAATAAATTTAATATTTTTTGTTAGTATAATTTAACCTGTGATAATTAAAGATTAAAGAGGATTTTTTTTTAATTTAGATATTTAGTTGTTAGTCATGAATCTTTAAAAAATTTGAACATATATTTCTATCAATGTATTACAATAAAGTCTAACTTATTATTAAAATTTGTAAATTGAATTTTTAAAAATAGCCTTTTAAAAGTATTTTATTGTGAATAATAAAACAAAATTGTTTATTAATTTAGTGAATGGAATTTTTTCTTGTAAAGTCCCATACACATACATATTAAAAAGATATAACAATGTTCTACAATTTAACGAATATTACAAATTAATATTGAAATATATATCAGATGACTGAATGAATGAATAAACTAATTTTTTTTACATTTTGTTCAAAAAATCCAAATCTTAAATTTATGGAAATCAAACAGGTAATAGTTAAGACACTTTATTATTTTTTAAAAACCTAAATACATAGTATGAGGTAGAACCATACTGGTTCTACCTCATAATTATACTCTCTTATAATTTTTAACAAACCAAAAATATAATTATTTTATAACTTCATGTAACCAATTCTTTGCAATATGTTTTTGAGTATAGGTGATAAGCCAGTATGCTCTGTTATTGTGGATGAACGTATGCCGTAACCAGGTATTGCGTACAACTGAAGTAGCTGTGACTCTTTTTCCTATTCTTTTAAAATGTCAAGTTGGAAAACTTTTAAAGGTACTATATCTATCATAATAAAAGAAAGAGTCTGTGTGTCTGTCTGTATGTCTGTGAATCGCAAAAGACCTTCTTACACTATGCTCAGAAACTCAAAATTTTTAACATAGGTTTCCTTTAATATCAACGTGTGCACCTGAGGCTTAGTTTTTTCATATTCGTTCTATTTTTAAAGAAAATTTGAATTTTTACCCACCACTTGGCTCACTTCGCCCAGTACACCACTATCGCTCAAATTTGATTTTTTTTCCTTTCCCGTTGCCATTGACTGAAAAAATTAAAATAAACTTTTACGAAAATAATTAAAATTGAAAATTGAATTTCGGTCCGTTGCGAAAAACGGGTATTTATTTGCTAGAATTTATTCAAAAATTTCAGATCTTCGGCTCAGTTTTAAATGCTATAAATTTGTGATTTTTTATTCCTACTCATGAATTTTTTATAAACAAATTCCGATTTTAAAATATTAAAGAGAATTTTTATAATATTTTTTTTATGATAACGATATATAACTGAACGATATTATTTCTTTTTAGAAGCACGCAAAGTAATGAGTTAATTCTATCGGTAAAATGAAAATGAGCTGATTTATGGCATTTTTTTTCAAACTTCAACCGCTCACGTTATCTATTTAAAAAAAAAAGAAAGTCGTTAAAAGACAAAGGAACTAGACAAAGGAAGCTGAACATGAATTTAATGTCTGCGCCATTGCTAAATCTAATGAACCCATGATGTTTGAGAGTGGGTATGTCTCAAAATTTTCTTCATTGTTAACATTGTTTACCCAGAAGCTCTTAAAGTATAAATATTTTTGATGATGACTTCCACTGTTTTAGGTAAATCTTAGGTGCTCTATCAATCTTATTAAAAAAAAGAACCCCATTTCAAAATTCTTTATGATACATTTTTTATTAAGTTAACGGGTTTCCAGCAAGGCGGGACCATACAGCTAGTAATTACTATTTTATAAAAAGTTTCTAGTTTATTTAACAGGTATGCATTCAATCTTCAAAAAAAAAAAATCTCTAGTATGATTCATGTTTTGGATAATAATTAAAAATATTATATTGAGCGTGTTCTTCTTAAGATTGATAGCATTTATATAGTTAAATTATGTTAAAATTTTCATTTATAAAAGTTGAATCTTGTTTTGTTCAACTCTTAAATATATTTTTTGAATTGTATAGTTTGTTGAAGACTTGTTTATAAAAGACGCTTTGATACTTTAAATTTGATTACTAAATAAAAGCATGAAATTTATACATTTTCGGCTTTTACTTAGCATCCTTTAAATTTATGTATTTCCTAATTTTTTATTTATGCTAAAATTTCTAAACTAAATTATAGTGTGAGTGCCATATTTATAACTGTATATTATAAAACTTCTATGCATTGGTTTCTCATTTCTTTTTTTACTCCTTTATATACCTCTTGAATGGGATTTTTCAGTATATTTGAATTACTTTTTTAAACAATTTTCAGTATAGTGAATAACTCATACATTTTATTTACAACCAAGTCACATTTAGTTTAGTATTTATGTTGAATTTTCAGTATAGTGAATAACTCATGCATTTTATTTACAACCAAGTCACATTTAGTTTAGTATTTATGTTGTGGCTGTGTCAAAAACTTGTAAAAAATATTGCACTTCACAATTTTCAACTAAAAGGTTATGTAATGATTGACTTCACTACATATGTGAAGATAGAAATGGGAACGTTTAAGGAAATACTGATTTGATTATTCATAACTATATACTTTTTTGATGCACTATTCTATTTATTTATATTTATACATAATATTTAATTTGATTATGCTGAACAATCCTATTATGTAGTATTTATGTGTGCTTTTAGTGTTGTTCTTAACAAACTTGTTTTTCTAAATATGCCAGGTTGGATACCCATCAAAGAGTAACTCCATAGCCTGCAAATTTTCTTTATTGGAGTTTGATTCAGATGAAGATTTTGATAAATTTGTGTACAGTAAGCTCTGTTTCTCTTTTTTAGAATTCAAATTTTAAAATTTTCTGTTAAGATTACATATTTTGGTAAAAAAAAACCTAAAAGCAAACCCAGCTAGTATAGTGGTTTCGACCCTTGCTAGCCAAGCGAGTTTGCCCGGGTTCAAATCCCGGTTAAGGCATGGATATTTGTGTTGTATAATTGTTGATATTTGTGTTATTTGTGAGTACATGGGGGAGAACATGCTCATTAAATCTGTGGGTCCGAAAGTCCTGTGGTCGGTCATAGTGCAGTTTATCATGGGTGCAGGTCATCTGGAGAAAATTGCTCCTCCCCTCCAGCGACATGCCTAAATTGAGGAGGTGGCTCCATCTCGGAGTAGAAGTCAGACATCCACCTTCTCATGGGTACTCAAAGCCTTGTGCCTACAGATGCTACTGCAATCCTCTTGCCTTCCAGGCTGGGGCGTGGAGGCACGCAACAACAACAACTTCTAGTTTCCCTTACAAGAACATCTATTGTCTCTTGGTCTGTAGTGGTATTGTGCAGTTTCACTACAGTAGGCTCCCTCTTAACCTCCTTAGTATTTTTGTATTATGTGGTAAATCTATATACTATTAAGCTATTGGGGCATTTGCATGAATTTAAAATTAACTTAAAAATGGTTTTTAAAATACAAATCTAATGATGCTGATTGTAACAAGAAATTTTTTAACCTTTTCAGTCCCAGTGATGCCTGTGACATCATCATGTTTCTGATCATAATTAAAAAAATAATAATAGGGCTACATCTATTGGGATTAATAATTTTTTTTTAATTAAAAAAAGTTTGAAGAATTGAATGATGTACTTTTTGATATCTTAAATGGCTATAGACGATCAGAATTTTTTTTCTAAAATGATTAGGCTAAATTGTCTTTGGGACTAAAAGGGTCAAGTAAATTGCAGATAAATTTGGATGGCAATAAAGGCAATTTTCGAAAAAACTCTCAATCCTCATTGTTACAACATGGTATTAGAATGTTATTTTTAAAAAACCTTTGGTTAGACGCAAGCTAAATTATAGTCATAAGGGACTTCAGTAGAATGTTAGTTTTACTTATAAATGGTACAAAGAGAATGCTAGCAACTAACTAATGAACTATTGTGATGAGACATTCCAGTTCTTTATAAGTCATATCATTATCATGTATTCAAGAGACTAAATGCTGTGTGCTATTGAATTATGAGAATAAATATCAAATGAACCTGGAATTATTTTATTTAAAACATACTTAAGGTAGGCGAATACCCAAAATTCCCCCAAATTCTAAATTTTTTACTATTACTTTAATCTTTTCCAAATTTGGCATGGTGATTTCAAATATAATGAACAATGCTATTTAGGCAGTTTTTTAAATTTAAATATAATTTATTTATTTTAAACGGTGTTTTTCAACTAAAAAAAGAGGTTCACTTCAACAAGCCTACCACATTGAATTTTCCTCCGATAAACATGAATTATGTGTTAAATTCTTCGTTTTGAACTGATCTGTGCAATGACCCTCTAGAGTTACAAACAAATCACAAGAATGTGTTTTACGACAAATTTTATGAATTAACTTGAAACAAACACAATGTGGCTAATCTAACGGCAGTGCCGGAAATCTGCGCAAGCGGATATCTCGACTTGAGAGCGAAACGTTTTTGTGAGCAGCCAAGTAAAATATCGCCAAGTTGTTAGTTAGGGTTGTAGTGAAGGTTTAGGTTGTTATTGAATATCAAGCGTTTACCCTCGCCGAACGCGTGCGTTTATGGATTATAATAGAATTATTGGATTATAACACTGTCCAATTCTAAGCCTATTTTATTCTGGGATCAATTGATGTAAGACTTTACATAATCAGACCCGCTTATAAACCTTCATCAAGCAAGAGAGATACAACACACACACTTAAATGGATCCATCTAAGTTTTAGAGACAGAGGCCAACTAGAGGATCCCCAGAATTGACTCGTCACATGTATTGATTTGGTATGGTAACTTGGAGGACTTAGTGACCACGACGGATTTAACGTACACCAGTCATTTAGCATGGCTTTAGAAATTATGGTTATCAGTTAAAAAAGCAACTTCCAGATACATAATACATTTTAAACTATACAGGGTGGTTATAAAATAACGATCGCTATTCAGAGTGGTCTGTAGCTGTAATGAATATTCCAAATGCAAAAAACTTTGAGATACTTACTAATCAAGAAGGGGGGGGGGAAAGAATGGTATCATAAAAAACCAACTCGTCTCTTGACCAGGGTTCTAAATTACGAGGCGTAATTGGATGTGTTGGCCGTAATTAGCCATAATTGGCTGTACCTCGTAATTTAGAACCTTTGTCAAGAGACGAGTTTCTTATTTATGATTTCTATCTTTTTCGGAAAAAAAAACCCTCGTCCCTTGACCAGAGTTCTAAATTACAAGGCGTAATTGTTGGCCGTAATTGGCCATAATTGACGATGCCTCGTAATTTAGAACCCTGGTCAAGAGACGAGTTTGTTTTTTATGATGATTTTTTAGGATTCTATCTTTTTTTTATTCCATTCTTCCGCAACGAGGATCGATTTCATCTCAATCAACATGTTAATTTTTATTCCCAAAACCTTATCAACTTTGGGCGATAATAAGCCAACGTGACAAACTATCTTTCCCTTTCAGTATCTGTCTGCGCACGCGCAGTGGTTTCCCGTAAGAGAGCTGGATTTCCGGCAGATGCTGAGCATGCGCAGATGGTGCCGTAAGTGCAATGGGTTTAAGGAACTACCGTACTCGCAGCTACCAATCAACAAATTTTTTTTCGATAAACTAACACTTTGACATTGTTTAAAACAAAAACTACTATATTTACACCAGATGTTGGAGGTTCATGGCACAGATGTATATTAAAATAGCATCTGTAAAAAATTTCAGGTAAATTATTGTAAAACTTTTTATGCTAGAAGTGTTAGCGTAAACCCCCTTTTTTAGTATAAAAACACCGTTTAAAATAAATCAATTATATTTAAATAAAAAAAATTGCCAAAAAAGCATTGTAAATTATATTTGAAATCACTATGCCAAATTTGGAAAAGATTAAAGTAATAGTAAAAATTTTAGGTATTCGCCTACCTTAACAGGCAGGGCTCCAAAAACTGCCCGTCCTCAGCGGTTGATAATTCCTCAACGTTAACTAATTACTCGATCCCTACGTACTCATGGACGGCCATTTTCCTGTTAATGTATGTGACACATTTTAAGTTTTTGCTATCTTACAAGAGTCTAGATCTCTCTTTTAAGATGACATTTTAATCTAGAAATCTTGTTTATTCCTTCATCAGACCAAATGTGCATGCTCTAGTAATCGTTAAGCTAAATAAGTTGCTCAGTGCATGTCCTTTTGGACGTGTAACAACGAAGGAATTAATAATTATATACAAAACACATTATGCACTGGTCTTAATCAAGGAGCATTTAACGTAACATTGAACATCTACCTAACTGGAAAACACCTTTCACATTTCTGTGCCAAAACCTCTGTATTTGATCCATCAAAAAAATGTAGTAACCTCGGATAAATTGACATTCCAGCTAACTTAAACAAAGTCATTTTAATTCTAATATTCATAAAATAAATACAAGGTTGCTATCATAGTAACCGAGTGTTTCTTTTAATAATGTAATCCTAGTAACTGCTAATATATTATACATTTTATACATGTTTATAATAAGTAATTTTTTTTTAACATTTATTTAGAAGCTATTTATATATAATTAAAGTTTGACGGGTTAGTTTCAAAGGAGGAGAGGTACATTGTTGGAAAAGCCGTCCTTGGGGATGGGTAAAATTTCTGTGATTTTTGTAGTCCTGTTATCAGGTAAATTTGTATGTGATTTCAGAATGCCGTGCCGAGATTGCGGAAGGGTTGAGGCTGAACATGAATAACTCGCCAGAACTTGTGTTCGCGTTTGGGAAAACATTGCTAACTTCTCTTTGTGAAGGAAAGTGTTGGCGTGATTTAGATATCTCATCATCAGGTAAAAGATATGACTATTCATTGTAAATTTCAGTTCGATAGCAATTTGTTTTTAACCCATTTAATGATCATTTGTGAATAAAAATAACTCCTACTTTACCTAATAGAAATGAAGAGTAAACAGGAAGAACCTATTGATTTCTTTAGAGTCTTTCCTTAATTCTCTCTGCTTGGCTGACATTGGCGACCAGAAACCGGTTTTTCTTATGGTTCTTCATTTGCGGTACAAAAGTGTGACTTGTTCCACTCAACTCTATTGTGAATTAGGGTTGCTGTGAAAGATAAACAAAGCAAGTAACTGGCTTCTTTACACCAGTTTAGGCGATTTCTCACTATCATCCCCAAAGAGGCTATTAAGGAAAGCCTTGTACAAAATCGATCGGTTCTTCCAGTGTACCCTTCAAATGTTTACTTTTAAGTTTTAAATTTTTTTAATCGTGTTGACTAAATGAACACAACCTAATTTGTTTTATATAAACTGTTCAGTACTATGGTGTTCATTAGTATGTTTCAGTACTATTCTTCATTTAGATACAATTTAGAAGAACACATAGTTTTGCATGGGTAATTTTCTTTCTATTGTTCTTAATGATTTTTTTTTACTCTGTTAATATTTGTCATTGATGTTTGAACTGTTTAAATATTGATGCACTTTTTCGTAATATCTGTGTTGCTTATTAATTTGTCAAGTCTGAGCAATAGTTATATTGTAAGCTACTGCAGTATTAACATGTAAAAAAATCAGAAATACTACTTTTGATAATCCTTTATGATATGACAATTCTTTCAAATTTTTTGTAATCAAATTTCATTTTGACTTATTATTAAAATATTATTAAATATTATTTTATGCATTCATAGAGTTGGATGAAACTCTATGTTGGGATGCTATGTCAGTATACATGGATGCAGTTTGTAATACTTTAGCCAAAAAGGACATTACTATCTATAAAGTAAGTCTATTCTTCTTTTTATATCTATCATTTGGGTTAGAAGTCCTGCTCAACCTCTTTTTCCCCTAATGGGGATTTTGGCATTCCATGGATTCGATGGCTTATGTAAACCCGCCTGTATTTTGATATATAGTACTAGAATTACATTAAGGTAGGCGAATACCCAAAATTCTAAAATTTTTACTATTACTTTAATCTTTTCCAAATTTGGCATAGTGATTTCAAATATAATGAACAATGCTTTTTGGGCATTTTTTTTATTTAAATATAATTGATTTATTTTAAATGGTGTTTTTCACCTAAAAAAAGGAGTTTACGACAACACTTCTAGCATAAAAAGTTTTGCATTAATTTACCTGAAATTTTTCACAGAAGCTATTTCAATATATATCTGTGCTATGAACCTCTAACATCTGGTGTAAATGTGCAAGTTTTTTTTTAATGTCCAAGTGTAAGTTAATCAAAAAAATCCTTTTTTTTGTGGTTAATTTATAACATTTTCCTTAATAACTTTTTTTCTTGTAATTTGTATGTAACTCTAGAGAGTCATTGCATGCATCAATTCAAAACAAAGAATTTAACACATAATAAATGTTCATAGGATGAAAATTCAATGTGGTAGACTTGTTGGCGTAAACCTATTTTTTTAGTAGAAAAACACTGTTTAAAATAAGTAAATTATATTTAAATAAAACAAAAGCCTAAAAAGCATTGCTTATTATATTTGAAATCACTATGCCAAATTTGGAAAAGATTAAAGCAATAGTAAAATTTTTAGAATTTTGGGAAATTTTGGGTATTCGCCTATCTCAACTAAATTCCTTGATAATGAATTTAATTGCCAGTGCAGGTGTCTGCCTTGTCACTTGACCGAGGTTCTTAAATATTAGCCCTTGTGTATCTCTAGTGCAACATTAATTCAACACAAACCCTTGATAAAAAAATATTAATTTAAAATCCTTTTTATGTATTTCCTAGCCATCTTTTGTGAAAACTAAATCTGCACATTCCCTCCCCCCCCCCTTTCCTTTTGATAAATTGTTTCTATTTATTTTATTATGAATTTACTTTTTTTTAGGAATATACTGAGGATGCCTTCCAAATGATAAACATGTGTAAAAATGTAGAAACTAAGGTATGTTTCAATCTTTTCAACTTGTTTTGCTGTTTATTGTACAGGGTGTCCGTAAAAGATTGTCCAAGTTTCAATGGTATATTACAGGAGTTTATTTTATGCCAAATATAACAAATCATACATGAAATTAATTGAAGGAAAACTAGCATGGTTTTTCCTTTAGTGCTCCATGTGTGCGCCTTCAGTGATACGGCACACATTCAAACGAAAATGCAATTCTTCCCGTACTGTCTGCAGCAAGTCCAGAGTAATGGAAGCAACAGCCTGTGCAATTCTACTTTTCAAGTTTGGTAAATCTTGGGGTATTGCTCATCTGAAACTGTTGGAGTTATTCTTTATTCGTCGCCTTCAACCACAACTGTCGAACGATTACAGTTGATACTATTACAATTTGAAACTCGGACAATCTTTTACAGATACCTTGAATATTTATTTACAATCTTGTATTCGTGAAAAAATACTCCATGACCTTATAATGTAATTTGATTTTGAACTGCCTCTTCACACCTAATACTTAACAAGTTGATTTTTAATATGAAATAATATTTTAAGAAAGCTTAAACTTCCCAGACTATTTCTTATGGTTTTTAGTATTAATTCTATATTTTACGTTTTTATAATATGTTGAAAATGAAATGAATAGGTTATTTCAGCAATTTATTTAGAGTTTCCTTATCTTTAATAGTTTTAAACAGTGTACCAGCTGCATAATGAGATGTTCTGTAATAAAATTAAATGTTTTCTACACTTTTCTGTATTTATAAGCATAAAATTAAAAAAAGTAATTTATGCATATTTTTTTTTATATGAACTCCATTAAGTTAATAAAAGCTCTTGAATCTTGTCAATATTTGGTTGGATGAAATCAAAGTACTATAAAATCCTTATATATTCTTGAAAGTTTAGAAACCTGGAACTAATTTATTATATTTTTATTGTTATTTTTTTACAGGATCCAGTGGTGCTGTCCTATTCACTCTCATGTATATCGTCACTTTTCTTTTTCTACACATTTGCCCCTGAAAACGTCTCAGATGTCTTGAATAAAGTAATTGGTGTAAATTCATAACTAAGTATTGATAATAAAAGTCTAAATACTAACAATGGTCCTTTTACATTAAAATTTAGTTAATAGCTCGTAATGTAGTTAGACTTATTAGCAGTGCTGATTTTAATGCACACATCTACTACTTCTACTTCTCTACAAAAAAAAAAATTAAAATTGTCGATAAGTAAGCAAGAATTGCAGTTTTTGGCAAAACATTGCTTATTCCTTTAGATTGTGCTCTATTAACCCTTTCAGTCAATGACAATTCGGCATCATCATTTTAGAAATATTTTTCGTATCGTCTATAGCCATTTATGATATCAAAAAGCACATCATTCGATTCTTCAAACTTTTTTCGATTGGAAAATATTTTTTAATAAACCCAATAGATGTCAGCCCTATTACTTTTTAAAATTATGATCAGAAACATGATGATGCCAAATGGCATCACTGGGACTGAAAGGGTTAAAACTGATGTAGTTGTTAGTTTTGCATATCATCATGATTTTCTTCAGAATTTTTATTGATACATTATTAAAATAAATCCTATATCCATAAAAATCCAATCATATTTTGAATTATGAAAACCCTTTTTTATACAGATAATATATTGTTATTAAGTTGGTGTATTTTTATTGGCTTATCTCATTGACCGTTTTCATTGCAGATATTTACTTACTTTACCGCATATCCCAGACAAGGACCAATGGAGAAAGAAGTTCAAAATTTGAGGCGGCATGCTTCTGCTTTAATGATTAAATTAAGCTGTAATCATCCAACACTACTTTTGGTAAGTAAATTTAAATTGCATAACTAGCTTCTTCAACTGACTTTTGTTTAAATGTCGGCATTAGCTGGACTTATTCACTAAAAGATGAATACAAGTAGTTAATATCACATACAATTGAGCAGAATTTGCAAGTTTAACCCAAATGTTTTTTCAGGAAGAAAAAATATTTTTATAAAATCCTATTTTAATATTTTAAAAATAATGAAAAGTTATGATGCTTCAAACTACTATAAACTCAAATTAAGAACTATTCGCTAAACTCTGTTTTGAAAACATAGCTTGCTGTTGTTTTTTGGCTATTAAAAAAAAACTATAAAATTCCTGATACAATATATGCAAAAAAATCCCAATACTTGTCAAAATATCATAAGAGTAAAATGTGACATATGGCTTTATCTTAATGGTAATATCATAATATCTGCAAGTTTGGCTGAATTTTTTTTCGCTAATGTGGCTGCATTATTGGCAGTCAAGCCTTTGGACCCATGACTTGGCATATTCTCCAAAACTGAGAGCCATTTTTTTCTTGTGGCACCATTTAGGCGACTCTCGCTACCAATTTTGATGCGCAGATTACATGAATTTGAGCTCTGTGAATGTTATAGTATGCCGAGATTTAATTTTGCCGAGAGAAAACAAGCCAAATGGACCCTCTTGGGATCTTTTACATGCCACATAATCATATGACATGCGTGCAAAAGATTTTCCCATCCAGAAAAACCAACGACTCAGCCCGGGCTCGAACCCGCGATCTTGGGCTTGCAAGGTGAACAAGTTTTACCTCTCAGCCACTGAGCCGCCTTGGCTGAAAAATTGATACATTTTCTGGATAACCAGAATTCATTCTGGATAATGTGGAAGATTCAATGACTTTTCCTTTAAAAATTCAGTGGACATCCCCTTCAACCATCAAGCTATTATTTGATGCAACTTTCTCAATCTTTTTAATTTCTCAAATCAATTTTATTTACAGCCCTTATTTGACAAGCTGTGTGACACTATTCAAGAACTTTTCCGGTCTGGAGAATACTTGACACAATTCGATAAGTGTCAGCTTTTGGAGGCAATGATGATTCTGAGGCAAGTTTCTGATTTATGTAATTTATCATCTCATGCAGTGTTCGAAATTTCTGGTTACTAGTCGCATTTTTTTCGCAGTTATTGTGACTACATTATCAGACCAGTTAATATCAACTTTGTCATTGTGATTTTCAACAATCTCACCGAAAATAATCACCTTGACATTGTATTTTCTAAAAAATGTACCTAGTTAATGTGTTCATTTGCTCCTGTTTTTAAGTTAAATGCATATTGCTCTTAAATTTTCTTATCTAATTTCTAACACTGACATCATGCATAAAATACAGAAAAAATGAAGTCAATAAAAGTTAATAAGTTTAAGAAAACAAAAATTTGCTTGCAGATTTGGTGGTTGGTGTGCCTGAATTTAAGGCTGCCAACCTTAGATCAAATATTAGTAGGTAGCTTGCCATGGGAGGCCCAGTGGCTTTGTGGTAGTGCTTTGCATTGACACAGGTCCGGGGATTGAATCTCAGATTGGGCGATTTTGGCCCATCCTTTCAACCTTTGAGTGGGTTGATAAAATGGGTACCAAGCATGTTGGGAACTAAACACTAGGGATTCCGAGTGAGACTGACCATTTTACTTGGGCATATGCCTAGTACCCCAGAGCCCTAGGTCATGAAAGCTGAATAGGCATGGCAGGCCTTGGCCCAGTAATGGGCTGTTGCACCAAGGAGAGAGCTTGCCATGGAGTTCACTTACCATTTCATACTAAACTTGTTATTATATTATAACTAATCCTGATTAGATTTTGGTTGCTAGTATATATGGTTGAAGTAATTCATGTTGACTAATAGGAGACGAGACTAATTCACTTAATAAGTTATGTTTATTTCAACAGCATGGCATGGTCACTGTTTCTAAGCGCCCGCGCTCAGCACAACTGGGGTTTATATACTAAAAGCCCTCTGGCGATCGAATCCGGTCACACTTCGTGTTGCCAGACCCAATCGCCACAGAGTATCCCCCCCCAATATAAGTTATCTTAGAAAGATACATGGGATAAATTTTGAAGTAACCACTTAGTATTGTTACCTTAAGGAAGAATGAGTGGATCAACGGCGGGTCTCTAAACCAAAGTACTTCAGTGTTAATCCAATAGGATTTTTTTTTTCTAAGCCC
Organism: Hylyphantes graminicola; assembly: GCA_023701765.1. Taxonomy (NCBI): domain Eukaryota; kingdom Metazoa; phylum Arthropoda; class Arachnida; order Araneae; family Linyphiidae; genus Hylyphantes; species Hylyphantes graminicola. The sequence continues at coordinate 43,776,230 of CM043112.1, forward strand.
TATTTCTCCGGCTGTGTTAAATGTTTTTGCAAATAGTTTTTTAAATGATAAATGTAAATAACTTACAGGTCATCCCACTTGTAGAAATTGCTTTGAATATTTTGTGTAAAATTCTTTATTGAAAATTTTTAGAAATATTCGAACCATTTTCAAAATTGTGTCAATTCAAATTCAGTGGGATTATATGAGACCAGGAAGTCATCTAGGTTTATTACATGAAAAAAACTTTATAAAAATATTCAATACAGCCAGAAAAATGCTGCTTAAAATATTTTTTCTCCTTTGGAGATACCCAGTGGCTTAGGGGTAGTACTTCGCATTGCCATGCCACAGGTCTGGGGATCAAATCCCAGTTTTGTCAAGGTTGACCCATCCTTTCATCCCTTGAGTGGGTCGATAAAATGGGTACCAAACATGCCTGAGAACTAAGCACTGGTGTTCCCCGTGAGGCAGAACATATGGTTAGCACCTCAGAGCTCTAGGTCACAAAAACTGAAATGGGCATTCCAAGCCTTGGCCCACTCATGGACTGTCACGCTGAGGAGTTTTTTTTTTTTTTTAGGGTTAACACTGAGACACTTTGGTTTGGAGCCTGTGGTCCAGCCAAGTAGTATAAAGCCTAATATTGAAATAGAATATCAAGATACTGTATTGAGATATTAACTAAAATATTCAAGATGGTTAAATACAGTTCAAAGTTCTGTTCAGGATGTTAAAGATGCATAAAAATCTGTAATGAATTGTAAAGCAATATATATTTTAAATTAAAAAAATATATGCATAATATTTTATTGCATTAAATTAAAATGTAGACCAAAGGAATTTCAAATTTTTTGTTTTGTTTCTTTCAGCAATCAATTTTATGACTTTGACAGGCAGTCAGAGTTTTTAAAGATGCTTTTGTATCCCAATATCCAATCTTTGGTGTCACCTGCAATATTAGCGTAGGTTCATTTAATTATTTTTCCTTCTTGAATCAGTATTTTAGACATGTATGCATACTTAAAACCAATATTTATGTATATCCTTATGTATGCCGTGCAGTTTAAAAGTTAAATTGAGATTAACTTTTAAATATGATGATTCTGATCTTATAGCTGCCGATAAACCTATGAAATTACTTATTGCAGTATGTATTTGGATTATCCATGACCTCAAATCAACACGAACAACACTTTTTTTCATTCACTGTGGCATAATTGTTTATTAGTTGTTGATTTATACAATAAGTGTAGTTTTATAAAATAAGTTTAATTCAAAACACTATGCAATATTTGTTCAAACCGTAACTAATATGCATATCAACACGTACTTAAACTTTTAAACTTAAAAGTTTTAAGTGAATTAAAGAATGGTTTGAGCAATTTTTGGTTTCAAAAACAAGCAATTTCAAACCTTAATTCTTACATATTAATCAACCCTCTTATTCTTTTTAAATATCTGAATTCTTTTCACGAAGATAACTAAAAATATTTTCTGTTCAAGGAATTTATTCCTGTATTATGTTCTCTATTGTCATGAAGTACTGATTTATTGTTTTAGGGGTATTACATCATCTGAGGCATTCATATCTTTCGTGGGCATTGATAAACCACAGCAATTAGCTGCTACTACGGATTTACCTGTTAATAAAGATGTGTCTGATGTAAGTATTTTGATATTCTTATGTTTATTGTAAAGTGACAGTAATTTATAGTTGATCAGTTATTGCAAAAGTAACTATTTTTTAGTAATAATTTATTTATGCCTTAGAAATTCAGTTATAATCTTGTCAAAAGTTAACTATATGTTTCAGAAAAATAGTTATTTAGTATAATATAACTATTTTTTGTATGCCTATTATATGTTTTGACATCCTGTTCATCATTGACATAACTAGCAATAAACAAAATGTTATTTTTTTTAAAAAAGTGTTCTTCTTTTCTTCTTCTACTTCTTTCAAGTACAGTAAACTCATATCTTTAATATAAATAATATAAAATAAATAAACCATTCTGAATGTTGGATGCAAGTTAGGTTGCTTTGAGTTCTCAATTTTCACTAGAATTACAAATAACGATGAAAACATAGCTATGGTTTTAATTTAATTTTGATAATGTGTTTTAATATATTTACATTTAACACTATATTTTTATTACTTTGTAGCTCATGTATGCTGTAAATATTGTAAGAGCCTGTTGTAAGAGGGTTTCGTGCCCCACTGATCCTGAAGTAAGATAAAGCATGATTTTGTGTATTAATTATCTTCCATTATTAATTATCTTATTATTTGTCCTTTTAAATATAACAACTGTTGAAATTTTTTCATTAACTTTCTTAATGCTAAATTTTTCATGAAATTTCACTAAAGTTGAACCAAAGCCATTTTTTCTCTTAACGTTAAGCTTTTCACTCACTTTAAAGATTTGTTTAACATGTAATCCTTTCTTTTAAATTCTACTTACTTCCTTAATTCTTCTTCTTACTCTACTTCATGAATTCTACTTTCTACTTAGCACTTTTATAAATTATTTTGAATTACAGTTTTCAAGTAAACCTTATAAATTGTAATTTTTTATAATTAGTATTATTTTAAATATTTCAATTGCCATCAAAATTTTCCTGACACTTAACATAAAATTTGGTTAACATGGGTATTATATTGCTTCCATCCCATTTATGTAAGATTTGATGGCATAAGCAATATTATTTATGAAATATGTTATTAAATAGTTCTTATTTAAATAGTCTCTATGAAAGAAGGACTAAAACACCCAAAGTCAGGGTTTTATGTGGTTCTCCGGTAGTTTTGGCTGGGCGTTGATACATGAATGAATAAATAAGTCAGGACTTTGCCTTTTATATATATTGATGCTTTTTTTCTATAGTTTCAGTAAGATTTCTTTATTATTCTTATTACTTAATTTAGTTTTATTTCTTCTTAAAAAGAAATATGTATTTACCACTAGGACAAATGATTCTACATATATTTTGAACTTGCATTAAAAGTTATGAATTTAACTTTAGTTACATTAATAACTTTTTGGTAATGTATTATTTTTATTATCTTAGGTAGCTAAAAAAGGCAAATTTATCCACCCTCAGAGTGAAACTACAGGAACAATATATTACAGAAATCCTGCTGCAGAATGCATTCTTCCAATTCTAGATAAAATTATCCAGTTGCTAAAGTAAATTCAAGAACTTAAATCCTGTTTTATACTCTATTTGAAAATAAGTTGTTCCTTTGTTTTCCTTTTTGTTACTATGAGTACAACATTAGGTTTTACACATTTGAAGAGTACAGGGGAAGAACCGCTTGATATATTAGTAGTCATCCTGTAATTGTGTCTGCTTGGCGAACATTGGCAACAGAAAACCGGTTTTTCTTCTTTCTTCTTCGCCTGGTCCAAGCTTTGGAATCGTGCATCCCATGAATCTCCGTAGGTAGAAACTCGTTTCCTTACACCCGTTTAGGCGGTTACTCGCTATCATTGCCAAAGTGGCCTGCTGAGGAAAGTTCTCTACGAAATTAAGCGGTTTTTCTCCTGTGCTCTTCATTTGAATATACATTATGGGAAATGTCTAGGTTTTTAGCCTGTCATCCAGAGATAAAAAAACTGAAATACTGTTGAATGGGGTGACTTTGGCTCAAGCTTTTCAAAGTAATAACTAATTATTAAATCCATTCTTTGAATATGTGCTTATCTTTCAAAAAAGTGGCAACTTTGAATTGACCTATGATTATAATAATTTTTTGTGTTTGGTCCAAAGATCCCCATTTGACAAAACTGAAAAATTATTTTTTCTGCCTTGCACCAGCGGATATCGTACAGTCGTCACCGGTAAATGTCAGATATGCACAGATTTTAGACTTATGCCGTATAATTAATGCTCTAGACTAGGAATTTTTAATAGTAGCCAGTGGCTACCAGAGTGAAAAAAAATGGTAGCCACATTTCGATTTTTAGTAGCCAGTTTTAAATTTCAGCATATACGACAAAAAGAAAGTGCAATTTTCCACAAAAGAAAATTTTATTAATGACATTTTTGATATGATAAGATTGACTGTAAAAAAAGTATCATACAAAATATGTAGTATTATGTGATTGGCCATTATCGTTAGGAGAAAATTATTTTATGTACAATCAGTTCAACTACTATTAGTTTCGGAGAATTCTTGACGTCGCCCACGACCCACGATTGTCCATGAAATTTTCTCATATCAAAATTGTTTAAATGAATAGTTGAGATCTTAATCAGATGTAAATCAATCACCTGTAGATTGCCGAAATCGTAAAGCAAAATTTAAAAATCAAATTTGCATTTAAGATTTTCATCGCCCAGCTCCATTTACGTCACACGGAGGAGGATGGAAAATTTCACCGATGAGCAACAACTGTCATCAAGTCTTTCTTACCGACAGAATCAAATCAGAGTGTTTTATTATTTTAGAAATGCAGCTTCAGTATTAATTATTTGTTGAACAAAAAAGAAAAATTATGATCGCCACATTTGGCGACTGGGGTTCGATTTTTAGGTAGCCACTTTCGATGTAATAGTCACCAGTTGGCGACTGGCGACCGCTAATCTAGAGCTTTACGTATAATATATAGAAAGTATAAATGTTCATTTAAAATTTACTGTGTGTGAAACTTCTGCACTTTTTGATTTAAACTTTAAAGCTGTATTGCGATCTTTAATTTAATTTCCAACATTTTCATACCAATTTCTGTCAATTAAATTTTTAATTACGTAATGATAATGATTTTTTAATGTTCCAACACTGCCAACACAAACATGACCATCTTTTTATTTAAGCTTTGATATTTCTTTTTCTATTTGTGATTGTTTTTGTTGCTTTCAGAACTCTTAATGGAATGCATGACCCAGCAGTGAAGCTGAAAATCGACCCAAGTTGCTCAGCTGTCTTGCGTATAAGCGAAGGTGAAAAATATACCATTTTAGGTGAGACAAATTTTAACCTTATATTTTCATTACTGCAAAAATCTTAGTTTCTTCCTAGAATCGTTAATAATCATGGAATTTAAAAAAAAAACTAACAATTCGATTGCTGCACAGTGACTTAGTAGTGTTTTGTGAAAAAATAACATTTTAAATAACTTTTCTTCTTTGGTTTAGATACTTTAAAAGTGTTAGTTTTTTTTATGGAATCAATAACTTCTGATCATGGAATTTTAAACAAATAGAAATTAACAGATAGATGACCAATAAACTTAGCAGTGCTTTTATTCGATTATGAGGAGATCTTGTTTTTTTAAAACTTTTATACACGCTAACTTTTGCGAAAATTATGATTTTTATGCAATTTTAATATCAATACAGTTTTGTGGTCAATTGTTTTATGAAACATATTAAAAAAACGATTTTTTTTAATGTGGAAGAAATAGTTTCTTTTAAAAATGCCTAAATAAGTTTTTAGAGACTTCTTTTTAAAATACATATATTTTTTAAAACTTGTTCACTAGCAGTGAGCAAAAAAAAAAAAAAAAAAGATTTTTTTTAATGTGGAAGAAATAGTTTCTTTTAAAAATGCCTAAATGAGTTAGTTTTTAGAAACTTCTTTTTAAAATACATATATTTTTTAATACTTGTTCACTAGCAGTGAACAACTTTAATTTGAAAAACACTTTAATTCGAATTTTATGGTCGTAGTAAATATTTGGGTTATGTGTCCCCTTAAATGTTAATATTTTGTTTTCTGTAGGCATTCCCTGTTCAGACAGTGCTCAGCATCAAAAAGTACCTAGTGATCGTATTAAGACTTACATACAAAATATGTATGAAGGATGGTAAGTAGTGATTTTATAATTTATATTTCTGCTATGATTTAATTAAATATTGCATGTCTGTATGGTTCATAAATAATTTTTTTCTGTTAGTTTTTTTCTTGTGTACAAGTTTGTAGTTCATTAATTGTTTTAGTTAGAGTATAGCAATGTGTTTTGTAGTTGAAAGAATAATATCTGCAATTTATTTATTATTTGTATATTGTAGATACCTAAAAGTAATCCAAGAAGGCAGAGCAAATGATTTTAGGTTGATTTTTTAATAACTAAATGGTTAGTTTATAGCACATATTTAAGTTCATTTGAAAGTTAGCAAGCTCTTAGTCGTTTTCTAAAGGAATTTTTTAAAAACTAATGTGAAATTTAGGTGTTGCCTGTTTGAATATACAGTCTTTGAAAATAGAGATATATATCATTGAAATGTCCTTGATTTTTTTTAAACAAAAAAGTGTGTCAACCCTGCATTCACTTGAAGCATTTGTTATAATCCTGGTTTCTTGCAGCTTATTCATCCTTGCAAATGCTGTTGAGAATTTTGGAATTGAGTTCTACAACATTCCAAACCTGTCTTCCTTGTTGAAAGACAGCATCCTGTTTCAAATCCAGTATATGCCTGCTTTTAACCTCAGGAGCTTTATTCATATCCTTTTATTATTCGTCTTTTTTTGTCTCAAAATAGCAATGTTGTTTTTCTTATTTTCCTGAACCTCTAATTTTGTTAGATTTTATGCTAGATTTTTTGAAAATAATTAAATTATCAAATTAAATAACTGTTATGAAGGTGGATATTGAATGGATTTTTAGAAAAAGTTATGAAGATACTTCCTTCTAAACTTCCTTAAAAGGATATAGATACTTCCTTTTTTCCTTTTTAAATTTGTGCTGCGACAATATTATTTTTTGAAAACTTAATTGATAAATTAAGATTTAAAGTAGACAGTAGTTAAGGGCACCCGAAAACCCATAGAAATTCTTATACTTTCCATATTAAAAATATCTTATTTGATGTACCTTTTCTGAGGATTCATTATAAACAGATACATAAATTTGAAGTCTGTATGCGTCAAACACCCCTACTTACTCTGAAGCTTGGATTTAGTAAAAAGTGTCTTTTTGAATTTACAGTAAATTTTTTTACCAATTAACCCAAGTTATGCATATTCTTCAACTAAGCTCTTTAAATTTTACATTTGTTTTGAATGCAATATCAACATTTGTATTATATAAAATAAATCTTAAGCCAAAATGTACTACTATTTTTTTTTTTTTTTGTTGTTGTCTCATTTAAGTAATGCCTTAACATTCTTAAGTTCATTCCTAAGACCATTTTTCTTGATGTGCCCCCCTTCAGCCTATGATGCACTGATGCTTATTCTTGAAGATCTGTGCCCTTTCATGCTTCAGGTAACAATATCAAATAACCCAATTTTAGTTTGAGCACTTACAAAGAAAAATGTAAACCTTTTCTGAAAATATTTAGTGATTAAAATTAACCCTAGGCCAATATTTATCATGTAATGTTGAATATTAAGAATATATTTTTGTGTTTTGTTTACCTATTTGTTTAAAAAAATTTTAATAAATAAAATTCAAACTGTAGTTAACCTAAATCAAGTGTTGAAAGCTATTAACTTTAATGTTTGTGTTAATTAAGTACAATATAAACAGTCTTCAATTTATTAAAAAGTTCTGTTTAATTTACTTTTTTGAAAATATAGTAAAATTTATTTTTTATGGTTAATTTTACTTTGAAGAACCACATTTGTATTATTCCTAGGTTTTGCCTAAATCAGTTTTGATTTCAGAAATTAAACAGTTTTTGGGAAAATTTCAAGTTGAGATACGAAACAAGGTATGTTAAATGGTTTGAACAGTCTTCTAACAGAAATGTGTGAATGGTACAAAAAGTTGTACTTGAAAAATAATTATCTTAATTTATAGTTGCATTTTTATATACAGTAGAGAATCGATTATTTGTACCTCTTTTTTTCCTTAACTCTCTTTTAAACTACCCTCTCTAAGTCAAGATATAAAAATTCTCCAACATGGTCATTCTTGGTTGGTCCCCCAAAAACCAGTCTTTGAAATTCATTACAATTCTTATTTGGATAATTGTATTCTAATTGGATATGTAACTTAATAATTGAAATGTTAATTAAAAAAGAAATTTATTCTGTATAATTTTTTTTGCATAGCTCTGCTTATGAAGAACAACAAAATGAAACAGAAGAAATTCTAGAAGACGAATTAAATCGACTTCTTACCAGGGAATATATTCAGTTTTTAGGTATGTTGTATTCTAAAATTTTTATTGTATATCCAATTTTCACAAAACAATTGCTCAATAATCGCCTGCTATTTATTTGAATACTAAATAGCTTTCTGTTGGGACTTCTTTGCAACACATTAATCATTCAGCAAACATTTTTGCCCTCGTGTAACTTCTAGAGCAGGGGTACCCAACCTTTTTGCGCCTGCATACCACTTGACTTTTTGAGAAATTTTGGTGTACCACCAGACCTAAATATTTTAATAAACATATAATATTTTCTCTTGTAAAAGTGTTCAAAGGTTTTCTGAGTAAAATTCCTGAAAAAACTTCGTATTGAATGGTTAGATATTTATTTATGACATGCTTTGCTTATAATAAAGGAGAAATAAAAAGATTAAAATGGTATTAATTTACAGTTTTGTTTATTACCTATAGGGATAAAAACATGCAAATACAAAATAGTACAAACTCGCCAAAATCCGATCCAGAATTTAAAGATTTCCTCTTTAATATAATGTTAATGTTTAAAATAATGAGTAATATATTTGCGTGCTTACTGCATATGCGTACAGAAGCTATGTATAGCATCATGTTGCTCACATCACTCACGCATACCACCAGAAATGTTCCTGCGTTCCACCGGTTGGGAACCCCTGTTCTAGAATATAATTAGTGATGTTCTCCAGCAGTTGAAGTCAGATTATTGAACATTTATTTGTTTGTTTTCAAATAATGCATATTTTATGAATTAAAGAGTGGCTTAGATTTAACTAATGTTATAACTGCATGGATTTCAAAGAGTTAAAGAAAAATATTTTTACATAAACTTCTGCGGAGCATGTTTGACAAGTATTAGGTACTGTAAAATAGTAGAGATTTTTGCTTTTAAAGGGGCATAAAACATAATTTATTTGAAGCAGTTACTTTAAAATATTTCCGTAGTTTTCAAAGGAGTTGAAATATATGCCGAAGGTCAATTAAAGTTAAAATGGTTATAAATGCCCAGAGTCAATTTCTAGCTAGACTAAGGTAGAAGGCAAAATTTTGCAATTTAAATAAAATTAAAATTTGATTTTTATTATGTAAAAAATCAAAAATGTATATCTATCTAAAATAAATCATCTTTATGTTTAAAAAATATGAAAACACCAACACAGGGTTGTCACGGTCCTTGAAAACCTCAAAAAGTACTTGAAAAAAGACCAATTGATTTTCAAGGTCTTGAAAGGGCTTGAAACATATTTATACGTATTTGACGTATATATCTTGAGGTGTTACAAATGTTAATTTTGGCTTCATTAAAAACACTTTTTCAGCGCAAATCAGTTCCTATTTTATTTTTTGATTTATTGTTTGTATAATCCAAGGCAAACAAGTGATTTTAGGTTGATTTTTTAATAACTAAATGTTTATTTTATAACACATATTTAAGTTCATTTGAAAGTTAGAGAGCTCTTAGTTGTTTCTAAATGAATTTTTACATTTTTCGGTAAATTTAGGTGTTGCATGTTCGAATATAGTCCTTAAAAATGGAGAAATATATCCTTGATAAGTCCTTAAATAGTCCTTGATTTTTTTACTGAAAAGTATGGCAACACTTCCCACAAATTCAAACTTTTTATTGTATAAAACTAATTCATTAAGGAAATGTAAACTATAAATGGGCGGCAAATAAAGCTCAGCTACAGTATACTTTAAAATCGCCAACTTTAAATACTAACAATTCAGCTGATTCCAGAAACCTTTCTAATGTATTTTTATTATTAAGTTGTTATCTTATTGTAACAGAATATTTTACTCCTTAAATAGGTGAACTACTTCAGAAGCAGAATACCAAGATAACGAATGGAGACAGCATGGACGATGGTCAAGCTGAAACAAATCGGTCAAAATCTCTGACAGAACTTGGGCTGAAAATTATTTCTACAGAAGTAAATTTGAAAAAATATTCTAACTTATTAAATGGGTCGTTTGCATGTTCTTGTATTGTTTTTTACAAAATCTAAAAAATCATTGCACAAAATTAAAAATACAAACTAAAATTATGATATGATAAGTTTTATGTTCCATTTAGACCAAGCCTCAAATTTATACAACCATTCTTCGAGTTGCATTTAAATTTAACAAACAATAATTTTAATAAATTAAATTATTACTAAATCTAAATGCTGTGTTTGAAGATTTTATAGTTAAACACACATTTGTTTTTCTATTAGAACTGAATTTCACAGAGTAATACAATAACAGTAAAGTAGGCTATTTTAGTCCTTCAGAACGCTTTTAAAATAATTAATGTTTCATATAATTTCCGATATTTAAAAAAAAATATTTTAAGAAAAAAATTGCCCTTTTCCTTATTTAAATTTAACCCTTTCAGTCCCAATTCAATTTGGCATTTTATAATTTTTTTTCTGATCTTCTATAGCCATTATGATATAAAAAAAACACCTCATTTGATTCTTCAAACTTTTTTCCATTGGAAAATATTTTTTAATAATCCCAATAGATATCAGCCCTATTACTTTTTAAAATTATGATCCGAAACATGAGGATGCCAAATGGCATCACTGGGACTGAAATAATTAAGTAAAAATAATGCATAATGTAGAAAAACACTTGCCACTGTAAAATACATAACTCCTAACTGAGAATGACTTTAGTTAGCATTTTACTTTTGAAATTTACTAACCACATACAGTAGTTAAAGGAATACTTGTATACCTTTTGGTTTATATTTCATGTCATTATGATTTATTGCAAATGAACATTTTGTTTCAGTCGGTGCGAGCTGTGTACATTTGTACGGCATTTGACTCCTTACGATGGATGGATACTACTGCAAATGTTAAAGCTCGAATTTTGAGTGAGATCCTTTTTCACAAGGTAATGAATTTGTTTATAATTTAGGCTATTTTTTAGCTTCAAATTTTTCAAGTCAATAAGTTTTATAAGTGGATTTCATTATTAAAAACATCTTTTATGTCAATCATCAATTATAAGTATTGGCATATGGGAAAATTGTATAATAAATCTCCAATTACCTTATGTCCTGTAAAGATTTATTTTTAATTTAAATATGAACAAGCAGAAAGGTAATGAAATGTGAGAAAAACAAATACTTAAGAAAGAAATGTAGACTTATATTGAAATGATTTTTTGTTGTCTTTTTTTTAAAAAATACTTTTAAACTTTGCAATGTTGTTTTGATGTTCTGTGTGTTTATTTATTGCTTACTGTAAAAAAAACTAAACTAAATACTAGATTATTTTTGCATTGTTAATATAATATCCATAACTTTTCACTTGCTTACAACTTTAAAATGTAACATTGTCCATTAAAGGAAGTTGCAATCAGACCTGGAAGTTTATATAAATTCTACTAAAGGCTACAAATTTATATCATGGATATTTATAGCCATACAAAATAAGCTTTGAGCAGTTAACCCTCTTTTAATTTAATGTCTGGGGAGCACAGTCAGTAATGTGCTTTCCTTTCATGCATAAGATCCCAGAGGAGAAAAGTCGACCCTGGCATTCTCAAAATAACTGCCGACTCATAAACGGTTCATCCAAAAAGTCTAATGAATAATACCTTATGTTCAGTGAGTGCATGTTAAACATGCAAGTCCTGATGTTGCATACGATGTTAAGTTGCTTTGGTTGCCTACTATACCTTGTCTTTCTACAATGCTAGCCTAGAAAGTATTTTCTTTCCCTATCCCTTCACTTGTTTTTCTAGGATATGGGGGAGCATCGCTTTTCTAAGCCTAACACGTTTGAGGTTCTGTTGTAAGGTTATTAATCCGATCAGTTCAAACCAAAGTAGGGTTTGGAAAAAAATGCTCACACCATTTGGAAGAAAACCACATGCGGGGATGGGGGAGGAAATGCTTTCGAGGCTCGCATTCTGGATAGACAAGGTATAAGGTGTAAGCTTGTCACTTGACTGTGGTTCTAAATTCTCACCTCTGTTGCCAATTGCCCTTGTGTAGCTCTAATTCAACTCAACTATTTGAATTAAACTTCATTAAATTTTGACCAATTAAGTGTAATTGTTCAAACCAATTAAGAGTAATTGCTGCTCCTAAATAAACTAAACCAATTCTATTAAAACAAACCTAACTATTCTATTTCTTTCTAGATCATGGAAGACAGACTAGTCAAGAAACTCCAAGAAGCCAACTATCTTCTCCAGAGTGTTCTATATGGGGTGCAGGAACATGGAGAACACGACACCAATCTCCATGCCATGCTGATCTTCTGTTTGCAGGTCTACCTGGGGCTCAGTGCATGGTTCCCCGAACTGCGACAAATACTGATGACTTCGGTGGATTGTGATGAAAGAACCATGCAGGTTGGTTTGCCGGCTTATGATGTTATATAATATTGGCGGATAACCCTTTCAGTCCCAAAAATTTACTACACTACAGAAACATCTGATATTCACAAAATAAGCTTATTTTAGGTCAAAAATAAGAATCCCATAAGAAAAAAAATTCATTAAAATTTTTTTTATGGTTTTTGAAATAATGCCAAATATTTTTAACTGGAAAGCAACAAAATAAAAATATATGTATTACCTAAAAACTCTTTGGGTTACATATTTTAAGGTATCTGACCATATTATTAAAAGAAATGTAGTAATTATTTTAACCGAAATAGTTTAAATTGTGTTTTAAATGTGTGGAACTGAAGTGAACTTTTCAAAAATCAGGTGAAACGCTTGTTAGCTATTTTCTAAATTAAAAAAATAGTAGTTCTGACTTCTATTGAGATTAATGTAAAATATTGTCTAATAGAACCAAGTGTGAAGAATAGAATGAAGTGTGTTTGGATGTCGTACCGGGACATAAACATTTGGGAAAAAATATTGAAAGTGATGATGCCAAATGGCATCACTGGGACTGAAAGAGTTAAATGACAAAAACATGCATAAATGTGCAAAAACATGGAGATGGAAAACTGGGTACAGCTACCCCTCGTTATATTGCGCTTCCTGCGACACGAGCAAAAAACCGCAATATAACCAAATAACGAGCCACTTGATAACTATTATACTTTTGATGAATTTATGCTCTCAACAAAGTTTTTAAACTAAAGCACAGAATGTATTTGTAAGATCTAACTATATGATATTATATAACTACTCTAAAAGAACACAAATTTGGAAAGGACTTATTATTATTAATTGCTATAAACATTACACAGTATTGCATTGGAAATACTATGCATATTTTACTCATTTTCTAGTAAAATATCCATTTAAAGTTAAAGTACATACTACATAGGTATAATATAAAAAACAGGGGGAAATTGGGGGACATGATACAAGGAGCGATATATCCGAATGCGCGTTGTAACGAGGCGAGATATAGCGAGGGGTTACAGTAGTACTAGTAAGCCAACTGTTTTCCAAAATCAGAAATCTCTACAATTTGCACATTTGTGGTTTATGTTATTTGGACAACAATATCTTTCTCATATGAGCAGTTTAATAATTCGATACCAGGTCAGTTTTACTGTTGTTGTATTGAAAGAGCTATGCAGGTTTGTTGTCTGGTTTAAGTATTTGGTCCATGCCATGGTATCTTTTTCTTTTGGTTCATGGTTTTCTTTCCATCATGGTAGGATTTTGCTCGGGTCCTAAAGACTTTATTATACTGTGTTTAAAATGCATTTTTAATTTATATTAGAATTCTTTAACTTGGGTTCAGTCCCAATCTGAATTTCCTTGAATCCTTTTGTACCTGCTTATGTATGATTACTGTATTATTATCCATGTTACTTTGTTTAGAATTTTGAAAAAGTTGTGAAAAGAGACATGCAAAAAGCAAGGCACGACAAGCTTAAAAAGGAGGCCTTTAAAAGTGTCATTGAGAAAGTTATTGGGGTAAGTAACTTTTCGAAATTTTTTAAATTGTCAAATGTGTGTGTGTTAAACAAATTTTGTTGTTGTTACTCCCATAAGAAAGAAAAATACAACTATCCATTTCTTGTATGGAAGAAACTATTACTTAATATTCCTTTAGTAGATTCGTAATATATATTTCTTAGGAGTTAAACCTCTTCTTTATTTTGGCAAATAAACCTACAATACAGTTTTTAAACTTCTAAAGGGATCAGTAAATAAATTCTTGAATATATATTTTTAAAAAATTGCAAAATGTTAAAATAATTTTTTGTTGCTGATCCCATTAGATAAATACAGGTGTATATTTTTAATGAAACCTTTCTGAAGAAACTATTACTTAATATTATTTACTATATTTGTAAACAATATTTTTTAAGTGTGAAACTTTTATTTTGGGTAAATAAACCTACAATACAATATTTAAACTTCTAAAGGGATAAGAAAATAAAAGAACTTGTATAAATAATGCAGCTGTGTTGGACAGTTTTTCAAAAGCAGAGAAGTTACATATCTTACAGAGAAGTTATATATCTCTCTAAAATGTTTGAAATTAATAAAAGTACATAGCATCGTAAAACAGTTCAAGTTTAATTCAAGAATATGGTTTGTTTTCACAGTTAAACTCTAAAAATAAGATAATTGGAGAAACAGTTTTAAGTGTTTGTTGTGTTAAGGGGATAGTTTGAATATTGAAAGTTTGTCAAATCAAATTATTGATTTTTCAATTTAGACTTCTTATTATTTACAATATCTTTCTAAACATTTACTGAAAGTTTCATAATGATATCTTCTGTAGAAAAAAAGTTTTTAATATTTTCTGGAGTCATTCCTATCATAAGAATAAGCTTAAATACGTATTTTGTTTGCTTTCAACATGTTTTCTCTGTTTCGCGTTTTTCAATTCTTGTGTTCCATAAATCCCTATGGCTTTTTTTGCTAAATAAGTTAGAGTTTTGAACTTTTCAACCTCTGTTTTTATATAAATGGTACACAAAATTGTGCATGGAATAAGGTCTATGTATAGTTTTTTTTAAAATGTTGAATTCAATAATATGTAATTTTTTGTGATTTTCAGTATAAATGCATGCTACTTTTTAACTGTAGCTCACATTTTAAAATCCATGCACAGTTATCATTTGTTCTTAAAACCACAATTAAAACTATTACAATTAAAGTTCCCAGATATTTTGCTTTGTGGTTAGTTTATTTTTATTGTCTCAAACATACACTATTGTTGTTTAATTTGCTTTGCATAACCTCTTAACTCCAGAAATACCTACAGTTCTAGAGGGTCAAGCTATTTTTAAAAATCTGGTAAAAAAAACTATTTTAGCGGTTAATTGATAAGATAATTTGCATTGACTATTGATTACAAGAAACTTATAGAGCTTGTTTCTTCTACATCATCATTATTATTGGTGCTACAGCCCCTGAAGGGTCCTGGCCTCCTTTAAGGTTTTTTCCATTCTATTCTGTTAAACGACTTTTGCTTCCAGTTGGTGATTCCCCAAGTCTTAAGATCTTCTTCCACTTGTTCCATCCATCTGTTTCTTGGTCTTCCTCTAGGTCTTGTCTAGGGTTTTCTTTTATAAGTCTTCTGGTTGTTCTGTTAGACTCCATCCTTTCAACATGCCCTAGCCACTGGGCTCTTTTTTTTAATCACTGTAACAATATCCGATTCTTCTTAATACCCACAAAATTTGTACTTTCACCACTCAAAATGCACTAAATTAACATGCCCCTCAGCAGTTGTAACACATGTTTTATTAAAATACCTTGCAAAACATACTTTGAGGTATATAATTGTTTGAAATCTATGTTTATATGCAATGACATATTGTAACTTGACCCCTCAAAAACCCTCTCAATTAAACTTAATAATTTAAATTATTTGTTTCCCAAATAACTTAAATTACCTGTTTCCCATATCCTTAGCATCACTTATTAATATATTTAACATCCCAACAACAGCGTCATTGCCATTTAGTCGCCTACATAACTGTTGCCACAGAAAGTGTTTAGCCAGCAAATATTTTTCTGTGACCTTAAACCTCTCTCATCATTCATGCTCAACCCCTATTGATCAGCCGAATAACAAGTAGTAATAATCTGCAAATGTGAGATACTTTTTAATTCAGAAGTCAAAACAAATTCTGCTGTGTCTGCAATTTCTCTGGGAAAGAATGTATTGATGTGGGGATTAAAACGTGGGAACTGTTTGATGGATCTGCAAAACGTTAACTGAGAGTTATAAAGAAAGAATTGAATATTATAGAGATTTGTGTGGTTAATATTTGGGATGTTAAAGTACTAGGTGATATTAAGGATACTTGAAAAGGTAATTATGTTATGGAGGTTAATTGAGGGTAAAAAATATAAGTTTTAAAGGGTTTAAGTCAGGGTATTTCATATATATGCCAGCATTTTTACAGGAATAAAGAAGTTAAACTGTATTATTTATATTTCAGAAAAATGTCGGACAGCACTACAAAAAGCCTGTTTTAATCCGCAACTTGCCTCCACTGCTATCCTTAAAACCAAAGAAGGACTCCTCCTTGTTTGATGTTGAAGTGAATGGCGACATTGGACTCTGTAGTTTGTTTGGCTATGAAACTTGATAGGCTATTTCTTCAATTTAAAATCTTTCCAATTTTTATGCAGGACTGAGAAATCCAGGGTTGCCACAATCTTTGAAAAGTGCTTAAGAAAACCCATTGGTTTTCAAGGTCTTAAAAGTGCTTGAAAAACATTATCAACCTTGAAAAGTCCTTAATTATTAGAGCCGATGAATTTATCTTGAAGTGACCATTTCCCCATGGATTGGAGTACAGTTTTGTACTCCAATACATACTCCAATACAGAGTACACTTGCAACAGTTACTTTTTTTTTCGGTAATGCCAAGTAATACTGTTAGATATTTCAGAAAGTAACTGTAATTGGGACTCTGTTACTTTTATTGGTAACAAAAGTTTTGTTACTTTTCCATTCCTCCTCACTTTGTTCCTCATGAATATTTTCAGTAGCTAAATGATTATTTTATAACATGTATTTAAGTTTATTTGAAAGTTAGAGGGTTCTTATTCGTTTTCTAAATTAATTTTTAAAAACTATCGTGGAATTTAGGTGCATATTTTAATATACTGTCTGTGAAAAGGGGGAATTATATCCTTGAAAAGTCCTTAAATAGTCATTGTTTTTTTTTACCGAATAATGTGGCAACCCTGGCAAATCATGAAATTGTAAAATTGGTTTGGGGACCTTGTTTATACCTTAGTTTACAACCTTTGTAAGCCCTACACTCCTGGCCAACCTAAGTTGGGCAAATAGAAATATGGCTATGGAGAAGATCCTTCTGCGGATGTAAAGAGTTCCATAAATTAGTTGCAAATCCATCCAGAAAACATGTTTAAAACATTACTTTCGTTTAAGGTTTAACAGATTTGAATATTATTTGGGAAAATTTGTCAATTTTATTAGAATGAAAAGTGTATTTTGGTTAAATAGTATTCAGATCATTTTGTAAAAAGAATTACCTTGCAAGGGTTTCCATCCAATGGATAATTGTTTCTTTTTCATGTTCTATGGTTGAGGTCTCCATCGGATTTTGTTTATTATGACAGAGGCAGCTGTTTTTTTTTTCATTATATCCAGGGTTGCCACGGTCCTTGAAAACCTTGAAAAGTGCTTGAAAAAAATACTTTGATTTTCAAGTGCTTGAAAGTGCTGGAAAAACATTAGCAACCTTGAAAAGTCCTTAATTTTTTTTTTACTTTAACACTTTCAATGTGAATCAGTTCCTATTTCACTTTTTGATTCATAGATTACGTATAATTCAAGACGGCAAAGCATGTGATTTTGATGGTATTTTTAATAACTAAAAGGTTATTTTATAACGCATATTTAAGTTCATTTGAAAGTTAGAGCGCTCTTATTTGTTAAATAAATGAATTTTAAAAACTATCGTAAAATTTAGTTGTGCATGTTCGAATATACAGTCCTTGAAAACGGAAATATATCCTTGAAAAGTCCTTAAATAGTCCTTGAATTTTTTTACCAAAAAGTGTGACAACCCTGTATATCATAATTCAATGTGTAATTGGGGATTGAAAATGAATTTCTGTTTAAGAAAAACCACAATTTACAATTATTTCCTTACACATAAAAAACCTGTAATAAGAGAAATTTTTAATAAACCGTTTAAAGCAATATCAGTGCTAAACCAGACGACTGATTGAAACATTTTTTTCTTGTTTCGTTTGAATTTGCGCAGCTGGGATGTTTACTGTCCAATGTCATTGTGCCTCCTTTTTCCATCTGCCTTTTTACTCTTTGTTTTTACCCAAGTTAGGTTGGCCACGAGTGTACCAAGATTTGCAACTTTGTTTATGAATACCATAAATGTTTGATCCCGTGAATTGTCCATAGATCTTTATGTTGTTTCATTAATCAGTGTTAGCACAAAAAAGGAATTGTTAAAGGAACTGTAACACGTTACTCCCATCCCTGATTTCTAGTAAGGTGAAGTGTATGTTCTCTGTCATATGCACATTGTAAATGCAGCATATTTTCATTTTTTGATTTTTCAAGTTTATGTTGAATAATTTGTATAATTTGATGCATGTATGACTGCTGATTTTTGTGATGTATTTATTGACTGAATTGAAAACAATATTTAAAGTTTTGGATGTTTCCATATCTTTAAATATGTCTCTGCACTTTTTAATAATGACTTTATAATAAATGAATTTCGAGTATATATGTTTTTATTCCATACCATAGGAGTTATATATATATCTTTTTTCCTTGATGATAATAGTTTTTACAATTTAACTAGAATCTTTACTATTTTTTAATGATAAACCCTGAAGTAAATTAAAAGAAACTATTGATTCTTATTCTTTGCAATATATGTAGAGTGTAAAATAAAACAGAAAATCTGTTTTTTAAACCTATGTATTTCAGCACAGAATGATTCAATTGTACGCGTTTTACAACTTAATTTTAAGTCAATAGAAAAATGACACATATATTTCAATAATATTTATAAATATATTTTAGACTAGTATTACAAGTAAATAAATATTTTTTACAAAATCATTAATATATATTGATCAAAATTATAACAAAATTACTTAGACATAGGGATCAGTCTGATCAACTGAGTTTTGCAACCACACCCTTTAATTATTAATTGTTTCATAAACGAATTACTTAGCATTGATTAGAACTTTCAATGAAATTTGTAATTACAATTTTGTTTCTGAATCTAGCCCTTAGAATGAATGTTTGTGTGATATGGCACATGTGTGATTTTTTACTTGTAAATGAAATAAGTGTAAATTCAAACCTTTTGCTGCAACTTGCAACTGGTAAAGCAGTCATTTATTTATTTTTAATTTTTAATGCTTTTTAAAGAATAAAATGATGCGGTTCAGAATGAACTAACGTTGAGTGAGAGGTTTGTTTAGGGTTACTAAGGGTTCACGTCGATTTACTTAATTTTTTTTTACGCCAACATCTCCATCTTCTTAACTCTAGGAGATCAGGATTGGGCTAGTTTAACCCTCTAATGCATGAATTTTTTTTCATCCGAAAAAATATTTTTGTATCTTTCATACTCATACATTATGGAGAAAATACTGAAAAAATTAACTGCATTAGAATTTAAATAATTTCAATTTTTAAATTTTTTTCCATATAACAAAAACCAACTACAAAACTCTAATTTTGATAAGAATGACTAGAAAACTACAAAATATATTTCAAAATAACCCTCTTTAATATACTTTGAATACTGACCAAAACGTAATTTCACAACAGTTAATAACTTCACTCTTTAATTTTGAATACACTTTTACTACTGTCATCTATGAGGATTATTAGTGATCAAAACTTCAAAATTGAAAGTAATGGATAAAAAAACACAGATTTGTCGAGAGGGAGCTCTACTTTAATGGAACAAAGTGGATTATGTTACTTGTTGCCAAACGGCAACGGTATGCACGAGAGGGTTAATGTCTCGGAAACACAATTAACTGCGCACTACCTTTTACAGTTGTCGACGATGTAGTCGGCCTGGGTGTGGTTGGCTTCCTGTAGCAACACTTACAGCGCCTCTTATGGCACTTTCGGGCTTTTTTATGGGCCCTTCTACTCAAGTCCAGATCGCCCCAAGTCGGAGCGAACACCTTGTCCCACCTCAATTCAACCTTACTTCTAGTCCACTCTAAAAGACCGTCAGTCTCCAACGCGTACAGCTGGTTCAGTCTTATTCTGCCGACACCCGCCACTTCGGCAGCCGATCCAGTTAGATGTACGTCATCGACCCAGAAGAATGGTAACTTCTTCGCCGCTTCGTACAGCAGTCCGGCTACTTTCGGCGTCGTGATGTAGGCCCAGCCAGAACAGTAATCGTCGAACGTGTCCGACCGGTACTCGGTTTTCGACACATACCACTTGCTGACTGGGTCTCTCACCACTGGCATGCTTCTCTGGTAGTAGCACGCGATGTTCTTCTGCAGATGTGGACCACCCAACTTGTTCTTGATGTAGTCGACGAGTTGGTAGACGTCCACGAAAATGTCATCGTCCATTTTCATGATGTACTTCGTCCTGTTGCAGTGGCTGGATGCCCATGAGAGACCCATGGCGTGCTTGTAGGTTAAATTTCGGTAAGAATCGACGAAGTTCCCCTGGATTATGTCGGCATGTCTCTGGTTTTCTTCCCATATCTTGTCCTGCAAATCTTCTGTAATAGCCAACAAGAAAGCCACTTTTATGGATGGAAGATTACCTCCAGGGTTGCCCATGGTCTCTCTAATGACGTTCCGATGCTCGAAATGATTGCTGGCAGAATGGACAAGTATGAGGAGATATGGAACGTTTTCGCAAATATCATTTTGTATGAGGTAATCGAATGTGTAATTGTCCAGGTCACTTTTAGGTTGCTGACTAGTACTAGTTCTAAATAAGTAGGTCCCATAAATAAACATGAAGCACAGGCAGAAAATTACAAGTCCTAGTCGTTTGATAGAGTTCAGAAGGTATTTACAGCACAAAATGTTTGGGAAAAACTCTTTCATTGAATAACCCATTGAATTTTACATAGTCTTACAGCACTCCTCAATCAAGAATCTAAGTCACATTCTTCAATTGTCACATCTTTTATCTTATAATTTAACATATTTAAGTGTTGATAACGAGATTATTTCACTAATTTCGTAAAAAGTTTATAATGCATTCCAAAGTCGTAGTAAAAAAAGATTATTTCAAGTATAAAATATTAGTTTATCGCACTGTTCATGTCCTTTTTCATTTATATAGTACTAATGCGATTTCATTATTCACTTTTCGGAGTCTCTATACAACGCACTTCAGAAGCAATTTTGATATCACTTTACTCATTATTTAATCAGTGGCAGGCCATATATATATATATAGATATTTATATATAAGGATTTGCTTATCTCATATTAAGATCTTATTTTTCTATGGAGCATTTATAAATTTCGTACATAACACAATCAACAAATATATATTCCATTACTTACGGACTAAGCTTCAAAATCTTCCGAGTTCTAAACCGCAAGCCAAATTAACTTTCGAATAATCTTTATTTGGAAGTGTTCATTTTCCAACGAAAGTGAGTGGGCCAAGAAAGCACGTGGGTGAAATTTTCAAACTCCTCATTGGACATTTAAAGAGCTTAGTGGAAGAACGTGCTAAGTGACGGAAAGTTGAAACCGAGAAAATGAGCTTTAAATCTTTTAGTTTACACTCGGATCTGTTGAAAACGTAACTTGTAAAGCGCAAAAAATATACTAAACTTAAAGTTTATGAAAAAAGAGGAACTTGTTATAGTTAAAAGAAGTTATTATTATGTTCATTGGACACAAAAATCTCCATTTTTTCAAAAATGTCACTTAGCACGTTCTTTCACTAAGCTCTTCGTTTCGGAGTTGACCCATATTTTTTTTCTTTCGCTTTCAAACTTGTTGGTGAGGTCTCATTACCTAAGGCGTTTCCCTGTTACGTATATCGTTCGTTATTAGCATGTTCTACTTATCACCATTTTTAATCATTAAATGCATCGATTTCATACGTGCTTTTGGCATGTTTAATGGATAGCTTTTTTTTATTGAGAGATTTTTTTAAATATTTTTATTGGTGATTAAATGACTTCGCGGTGATAATTAAGGTAGGTGGATACGAAGATTGGAAATATATAAGGTGATGTTTATTTAGCCAAGTTTTTTTTTTTTTTTAAACTTTCATTTATCGAATATAACATATAGTAAGGCAGGGGTTCCCAACCTATTTGCACCTGCTTACCACTTGACTTTTTAAGAAATTTTTGCGTACCACCTTAAATATTTTAATAAACGATTTTGTTAAATGATATTTGCTTTCTAAAAGAGTTCTAAGGCTTTGTGAATTAAATTCCTGAGAAAACTTCATATTTAATGGTTAGATATTAATGTTAGATTAAAATTTTATTAATTGACAGTTTTATTTATTACTCATACGTCTAAAAAAACAAATAAAAAAATTTTACAATAAAAAATTGTACAAAATCATCAAAAAATGAATCACAAAACAAAATATACTTTTTTAGTCTTTAGGAGTATTGGAAGGATTTAGGTAGGATTAGGAGTATTGGAACTTATCTTCACTCTTAAATCTTCTTCAACACTTGTTCTACTTCTATATATATATTTTTTTGTGTACACAAAAGTTCAGAAAATCCACTTTCATTCAAATAATTCGCAACCAATGGCATCAGAAATATCTTAAGGGCACTAGGGGTCATCAGGTACTAGGTTTTACATTTAATTTAAAAGTTAATAAAAGATTTCGCTTTAAAATAATGTTAATGTCTGAATTAATGACTAATATATTTACGGGCTCACTGCTCATGCGTACAGAAGCTATTAATAGCATCATGTTGCTCATATCAGTGACGCGTACCACCTGAATTTTCCTCGCGTACCACCAGTGGTACACGTAACACCGGTTGGGAACCCTTGATATAAGGTAATGTTGTGATGGGGTTGTGTGTGTGAAAATCCGAAATGGGTATTTAGTGTTTTCTGCACGTTTTCGAGGGTGCTGACTCCCAAAAAGTGGAGTCCGCCTGTCGTCTTAAGCCCCTTTACATCTTGAACTGAAAGAGCTACCTTAAATTTTGATACAGGATTTCTGAGTACGTGTCGAACGCCATAATAATGAGGTTTCGAGAAAATCACGCAGGCACAACAAAGCCATTGAACTTTTTACGTTTTAAAAATATTGAAATTATCTTATAGTTTATTTTTCAACCTTTAAATGTGTATGGGTTTATTGAGTGGTAATTGAGAGTCTTGTAGTGTTAAAATTTTATTGAAGTCGCACTAGATTTTTTTGATTAAATGACTTCATATTGATTATTAAGATAGACTATGATGCTTGGAAATATAGAAGGTGACGTTATTTAATACGCTTTTTAAAAATAAAGTTTCATTATGCAGTAACAAATTTTAAAAAGTTTTAGAGGCTTTACAATTGTATAATCCTTGATTTTAATTTTTTTTAAATAAAAAATAGACTTATCATGTTCTGTATAAAAAAAGTCCTGAGTTGGGAAGAAAAAAGTATCCAGCGCTTCACTTCTATAAAAGCTTCTTCATATTTCCTTAGGTCACACTGTGCCCTTTCTGCCTTCCTCAGGCGTTTTATAGGCATCTAAAAGAAAAATAAATGCATTTTACTGTGTTGTCACAACCGTACCGCTGCTCACTCTCTTGCAAAAAAAAAAAAAAAGTCGCCATGATAATACAAAATAATATGCATTCAAAGTAATCCCTGGTATTTCATTATTAAAGTCTAACTTATAACGAGGGAAACATTTATTGCTCTATTTGTACACATATAATAACAGTTATGAAAGGAAATGGAATAAAAAATACTTACTTTTGACAGTCAAAAAGTAATAGAGGTCTCTGGTAGGGTTAATGTCGTGCGATGACTGATGGTATAGTGCGGCACATGTTCAGGCAGGCAAGCTGCTCCTTACCCCTTACACCCAACCCGGTATTCCTTATGGTTTCGCTAATATGGCGACTGTCACAACCGTACCCAGGCTCCCCTATCGTGAATTTTTAATATGATTGGTGACTTAAGGTGTACGTACACACTTGAACTTTTTTTCTTAATATTTCACTTAAAAATTCAATATTTTTATATTTGATATAAATCATAGGTGGCATGAGGGTGCGCGCAAAAATATTTGAAAAAAATTAAAATGATAATTAATTAGCATTTTTATGCATTAATTAGCATGTTTTTTAAACACTCATAACTCAAGAACCAACTAACTTAGACCAATAAAATTACCATGCAAATTAATCACCAATCCCTTCTGAAGGGCATGAACCTCAAATGGAGTCTGTGGCCCTTTTAGTTTTTTTTAATAATAATTTTTTATATTAAGAAACGTGAAAAAAAATCTAAATTTTTAGAAAAAAGTAACTTTGACATGCAATAAAAAATTTATTTAAAAACCAAATCTTTTTTTTTTTGAGGTTCAGGCCCTCCCCCAACTTATTACACATATAAATAAACAATCCGTTTGACAAAATGTTAATTTTAACTTTAGTTATCACTGTTTGAACAAAGTAACACATGAGTAAAATGAAGTTTTGAGAAAATTGAGTTTAAAGGTTGCAAAAGCTAACTGACTTTCATGATTTAAACATTAGAAAAACCTCTGTAACTTTTTATTATAGTGGAGTACCAGTACAAACTTTACATCATTTTAAAGAAGAAGAATTGGAGATTCCAATTTACTTAAAAACAAAAAATGTCAAATTTGGCTAATTTTGGCCTTTCCAAAGGTGTATGTATACCTTAACGGATATCCTCCTCTCAAAATAATTGTTGTAAAGCCAAAAAGTGTACGGTATATGGTTGCCGATCATGGTATATAATCCAACTTGTTTTGAACGAGTTTTCTTCTGTGAACAGTAAATTAATCATTACTATTTAAAGCTACAAATTAATCATTGTGTGTGTAATAAATGTAATTCCCTCACTTAACTTAAAAATTACTTAAGAAGTCCTGAAGCGCGATTAAATAACCCCCAATTGTCTTTTTAATATATTTTAAATAAATATATTCAATTTCCGTAGTTTAAATACCACTATTTGTTTTAACGCAAACTTTAAATATAAAATGTTTGAC
Organism: Hylyphantes graminicola; assembly: GCA_023701765.1. Classification (NCBI taxonomy): domain Eukaryota; kingdom Metazoa; phylum Arthropoda; class Arachnida; order Araneae; family Linyphiidae; genus Hylyphantes; species Hylyphantes graminicola. Next base: position 43,801,420 of record CM043112.1, read on the forward strand.
AATTATTCTTAAGCCTCCAATATATTCCTCTTTTAATTATATGAAAAATGACTTAAGTCGTTTTATTTTTTGAAATATAATTGCTATGCTGTCTAAGCGTCCTCGATCAGTGCAGTAACAGACTGCTGAAAGCGTGTCAGATGGCTGAAATTAGCATTGATGCACGGGAATCTGCGTGATCCGGTAGAGGGCGAGTTTCTCGTCACTTGTCGACTTTGTTTACAATCGTTTTCGTTTTAAATAACAACTACATTTCGACTCATGTTTTAGAAATTATTCTTCAAATTTGACTTTTTTCATTCTTCATAAATTTGGTTCATTGCTGCGTGCCCTATTGCAAATCGAAGAAAGGTAAAGTTAAAGGTTTGTCCTTTCATGAATTTCCTTCGAATGCGGAGTTAAGAACAATATATATTTGAAAGCAGTTTCCCGGAAATTTTTTGACATCAATTCAGATTCGTCCGTCGTTTGCGGTTATCATTTTAAACCTTCAGATTATGGGCTAACACTTGAGGTCAAATGGTTAATTATTTAACCCCAAGTTTTTTTTTTTACTTTCATTTATCGAATATAACGTATACAGTAATGAAAGTATTGTGATGGGGTTGGAAATCCAAAAATGAGGATTTTGTGTTTCCTACACGTGTTCGAGGGTGCTGATTCACAAAAAGTGGAGTCCGCCTGTCTGTCTGAAACCACTTTACATCTTGAACTGAGAGAGCTACAGACTTCAAATTTGATACAGAGTTTCTGAGTGTCGAGCGTCATAATAATGAGGTTTTCGAGAAAATCATGCAGCGCAAAGAAACCATTGAACTTTTTACTTTTTAAAAATATCAAAATTATCTTATAGGTTTTTATTTTTAACCTTTAAATGTGTATTTTGGTTTATTGAGTGGTAATTGAGAGTCTTGTAGTGTTAAAATTTTAGTTTCTTAATTAAAGTCGCATTGGATTTTTTTGTGATTAAATGACTTCGTAATGATTATTAAGATAGACTATGATGCTTGGAAATATAGAAGGTAGTGTTTATTTACTAATTTTTTTTAAAAAAAATTTAAGTTTCATTATACAGTAGCAAAATTAAAAAAGTTCTGGAGGCTTTGCAATTTAATAAACCTTAGTTTTAATTTTTTTAAATAAAAAAATAGACTTATCATGTTCCGTATAAACAAAGTTCCGAGTATTAAAGAAAAAAGTAATTAAACGGATTTTTTTCTGAAAATCCAAATGCTGCTATTTCTTTCTTTTATTAAGTCAAAAAATCTGCCGACCTATAAACGGCCCGTGCAGTCAAAAATGTCCGACGAATATTAATACCCCGTGTAAGGGAGTGCACGTTAAATTTCCTTCTAAGTCCTAATGCTGCCGCCCTTAACGGTTGCGTTGGGTGCCTATTCAGGTGTCGGCTCGTCACTTGACTGTGGGTCTAAAACACTACGCCCGTCGCCAATAACCCTTGTGTAGCTCCAGCGCGACGATAATTCAAACCTAACCTTTAATAAGCTCACATGATGTACGAGACTGTATATTGAGATAAATGGAAATTCTGAACGACGACGTTTAACATTTTATGGAGGACATGGCAGCGAAGTTGCCTCCACCTCCGGTATGGCGGGGGATTGTGAATGGCAAGATACAAGTGATTGGCCGCACAAGGACGAATGGAGGGAATGGCGGGGGATAGGATGGAAATTCTGAAATCTTATTAAAAAATACTATCTTAAAGTTTTGTTATAACAAAAAAGTGGTATCAATAAAAAAATATTTGATTGCAATTTTCATTTAAATTTAGTTTTATAAACCTTCGTTTAAACTACAAAAAAAAGCGTGATAATGATTAAATTGATTTATAAATTCTTTCTTTAAATATATGATTAGCTGAGACATTTAATTTCCAAAAACTGTGTGATTCCAATTTGAATGATGAAAATTTCTATAAAAGTTTTTAGGTTACTGTGTCTGCTTACTTGTATTAACGCAGCACTAGAACAAAAAAAAAAAAAAACACAATATTTCCACTAGATACATGGGGTTATCATAAAAATGTTGTTGTTAACAACCACTGGTAAGAACTAAAAATTAAGTAACACTGAATATGTTTTGTATAATCATATTTTTTTAAAAGTACCAGAATTTTGGAATTAGACTATCATTGATACAAATTTTTTCACGCGAATTGTTCAGCAGCCAGAACTACAAAACAAAGTCTTAAAAGCACCTTTTGTGTGACGCAAAGTGTGCATAATTCAACTTTAAAGCTATATTAAATTTCGTTTGATTGCGAAATCTATCGGAACACTTAGTTTTCATCCCAAAATATATATATGTATCTTTAATACTCGCACATTATGGGAAAAATACTAAAAAAAAAATAATAACTGCATTAGAATTTAAATAATTTTAATTTTTAAATTTTTTTCCGTGTGACAAAAACCAACTGCAAAATTCCAATTTTGATAACAATGACTAGGAAACTACTCAAAATATTTCAAAATAACCCTTTTTAACAAGATTAATTTTTCAAAACAAATTATTAGTATTTAGTACTAATATTATTATTTTTTGAATACTGCCAAAAACGTAATTTCACAAAAGTTAATAACCTCACTCTTTAATTTTGAATACACTTTTACTACTGTCATCTATGAGGATTATTAGTAGCTAAAACTTTAAAATGAAATGTAATAGATGAAAGAAACACAGATTTGTCTAGGAGGAGCTCTAATTTAATAGAATAAAGTGGGTTATGTTACTTGTTACCGCCGGTCCACTGGCGCAATGGTTAATGTACTAGCCTTTGGAGCTGCTGGGCTCGGGTTCGAATCCCGGTAAAGGCATGGATGTTTGTGTTTGTCAATAAATGTTATTATTTGTCTATGTGTTTGTGGCGTCATTCTTTGTGTGTCTATCGTGACTGTCTCTTCTGGCGAGCGGGGTAATGGGCTATATAGCCTACGCCCTTCCCTTCTAGAGGGAGCAATCACTGTCATTTGTCATTTTTACTTGTTACCAAACGGTAACAGTATGCATTAGAGGGTTAAATGAAGTTTTACTTTATGCCTTACAATGGATCAAAAAATGAGTCGCAAGTAGAGCTAATAAAAAATATCGTGTTAGGTTAGGTTTTAATTATCAGCGCACTAGAGATACACGAAGGCTGTTTGCGAAGGGCTTCGTATTTTAGAACCACAGTCAAGTGACGCGCCGACACCTGAATAGGCACGAAACGCAACCGTTAAGGCGACATCGTACTCTGCGTTAAGACTTTGAAGGATATTTAACGTGCACTCCCTTACACGGGGTATTATTCATCGGATATTTTTGGTTGCACGGGCCGTTTATAGGTCGGCAGTTGCTTTGGCGATGCCCGGACCCGAACCTGAGACCTTTCAAATGCTAGGCGAGTATCCTAACCGACTGGGCCAAAAAGTATCGTGAATTTTTATTATGATTGGTGACTTAAGGAGTATCCTTCTCGCAAAATAAATGTTGAAAAGCCAAAAATATATGGCATATGGTTGCCTATCATGGTATACAGGGTGGCCCGAAAGTAGCCTTACGGTTATTTATACAGCAACAGATCTTTTTCGAAAGCATGTTTGGTTGTTCAGTCAGTTGATTGCGCATCATCTCACATAACTGTAATTAGGATCGTCAACGAGAAGGCCTCGTAACTGAGCAGTACGGTTTAAGGCTCAGCTGGTCCATCAGGCGCGTTGTGAGGCTGCGGAGCCCAGTCGGTTATTCACTCGCCTAGCATGCGAAAGTCCCAGGTTCGGATCCGGGCATCGCCAAAATAACCGTCGACCTATAAACGGCCCGTGCAGCCAAAAATATCTGACGAATAATACCCCGTGTAAGGGAGTGCACGTTAAATATCCTTCAAAGTCCTAACGCTGCGTACGATGTCGCCCTTAATGGTTGCGTTGGATGCCTATTCAGGTGTCGGCTCGTCCCTTGACTGTGGTTCTAAAATAAGATGAGCGTCGCCAATAGACCTCGTGTAGCTTTAGTGTGACAATAATTCAAATGTAACCTAACTATCAGGCGTTGTAACTTTGATCTAGGGATAATTATAATTAGCTCCTGGGAAGCTTGTCGAGTGGACTTCTTTTTATGTTTATGAATGTTATGCTACACCCTGTCTCTGCATTTACCTACTTTCAGATGGTAGTAAGGATACACCGTCGGTGCTCCTCACTCATATTCCCCAGCAGTGGTTTACACTTATAAACAGAAGCACAAATATTCCAACATCAAAAATAATTTTATACACTCTTAAAAGGAACTAGCGAATTTAACTCAGTCTGAGTTGATTTCACTCCTCCAGTCTGGAAAATGCACATCTCCGAAAGGAGTGGATCCTTTGTGTGTTAAACCTCCGACAGGATCACTCTAAACGAGTGATTTTAACTCAGTCTGAGTTAATATTCACTCCTTTCCAGTGTCGAAAATGCACTTCTCCAACTGGAGTGGATTTCACTCTTTTGTTTTAAGAGTGTAGGATAGCTGGCAGATGGCGAGATTCGAAGTTTCATTCTCTGGAAACATTATCGGGTCCGGGCATCGCCAAAATAGCTGCCGACCTATAAACGGCCCGTGCAGCCAAAAAAGTCGGACGAATAATACCCCGTGTAAGGGAGTGCACGTTAAATATCCTTCAAAGTGTTAACGCTGCGTACGATGTCGCCCTTAACGGTTGCGTTGGGTGCCTATTCAGGTGTTGGCTCGTCACCTGACTGTGGTTCTAAAATACGACGCCCGTCGGGGCCGGATGGCCGAGTGGTAAGCATCGCAGGCCAGCAGTCTGCGTGCTGTAACGGCGCGGGTTCGATTCCCGCCTTCGCCCTGGGTGTATTTCCTCCCTTGTGACAGTAAAAAATCTTTCTGTGTCTGTCTTACTTGACGAAGACTTATAAGCGGCTCACTGAGCAAGCACACAAGTCGGAATATATATGTAAAAGTACCCTACCCTACGACGCCCGTCGCCAATAGCCCTCGTGTAGCTCTAGTGCGACGATAATTCAAAACCTAACCTGGAAACATTATTTGCTTATTCCTCAAGCATCAAACATTCCGAAGCTATCACGAAACTAAGTCCACGAACCTCTACTCTTTGGATAAGATATGCTGTAGTACGACTTCATTTTAGCCAACCAACAAAACTAAACTTGACTATGTCAAATACCTGTTCTAAATAACCCAAAGTTCTTATCAATGGTACATCATTAAGTGTAAGACTACTATTGGGCCACCCTGTATGACCCTACTCGTTTTGAACGAGTATTTTTCAGTTAAAACACTCCCTGGTAAACTCCCAATTAATTATTACTACCAATTTAAAGCTACAAATTAATCACCGTGTGTGTTTAAAAAATGTTATCCACTTACTTAACTTAAAATTACGTAAGAAAGTTAATCCCCCCCCCCCAAATGCCCTTTTTCATGAAGCGCGATTATATACAAATACAAATACAAATACAAAAATTGTCGACCAACAACAGGCCAGAGGCCCAGCAAGGTTGGTCCAAAATATATCTAATTCCTTACCAGTTTCCAATAGTTATCAAGATTCTTCTTAAAATCTTCCACTCTCTTCGAATACACAACATATTCTGGTAAAGCATTCCACTCATTGACGACTCTATTGTAAAAATAATGTTTTCTAACCTCCCTTCTAAAGCATGATTTATTCAATTTCTGTCCATGCCCTCTGGTCCGGCTATTTAAGGTAAAACCTAAGCCCGCCATGTCTCCCTGTTTAATGAACTTGAACAACTGAATTAAATCACCCCTTGATCTCCTATTTTCCAGGGAATACATGTTTAACGATCTTAATCTATTACCATAATCAATACCCGATAAACCCTTAATCATTTTTGTAGCCCTATGTTGAACCTTTTCAAGCATTTCAATATCTTTTCTGAGAAAGGGGGACCAAAACTGAACAGCATACTCCAGATGTGGCCTTACCAATCCCCTATACAATGGCAAAATAATCTCTTTAGATTTAGAAGTGATAATTTTTCTAATATATCCCAACATTCGATTGGCCCTCTTACTCGCTTCAACACATTGTTTACTCATTTTAAAATCATGCTCACAAAAACTCCTAAATCTTTAACAAACTCACTGTCTTGAATACTTTCTCCCTGTAAAACATAAGAATAATTAACATTGTTCTTGCCCAAATGCAAGGTTTGGCATTTATTCACACTGAACGACATGCCCCACCTTGCAGCCCACTCAGTAATTTTCGTTAGATCACTTTGCAATTGCTCAATTTGCTCAACAGAATTAACTGTACTCGTCACTTTTAAGTCATCTGCAAAAATACTTAACTTGCTATTCAACCCCCAGCTGATATCATCAATAAACATAATGAATAAAATTGGCCCTAGTACAGAGCCCTGAGGCACTCCACTTACTACTTCATTCCTTTCAGAGTACTTACCATTAATGTGAACCCTTTGTTTTCTATTGGTCAACCAATTTTTAACCCAACGGATAACGGCTGTTTCGATTCCAAATCTTCGCATCTTATATAGCAAAGCTTCATGAGGAACTTTGTCAAAAGCCTTTTGGAAATCGATGTAAATAATATCAACCATATTGCCTTTATCAATCTCTTCAGTAACAGTGTCATAAAACTTTAAAAGATTAGTTGTACAAGATCTACCCTTTCTAAAGCCATATTGATTATCTGAAAGTAAATTATTAGTTTCCAAAAAAGTCATTATATGCCTCTTCAATAACGTCTCAAAAACTTTACCTAAAACAGATGTAAGACTAACTGGTCTGTAACCAATATAACCCAATAATTTTAAATATATTTCAATGTATTTAATTTCCGTAATTTAAATACCACTATTTTTTTTTTATGGCAAACTTTTAATAAAATTAAAAATTTTGATCACCAGCTGCCCATATCTATCCCGATACAAAATAAATATATAAAATGACTAAAGTCGTTTTATTTTTTTGAAGTCGCTAATATTGTGTCTAATGTTGAATATTAGCATTGATGCACGGGAATCTGCATGATTCGGTAGAGGGCGAATTTCCCGATCCTTGTCGGCTTTGTTTACTATTGTATTCGTTTTAAATAACAACTACACTGCTCACAACAATTAGGGGAACGCATGGTTTAAACTCTTTCACCCCCAATGATTCCATTTCGTAACATCAGCTTCCGATTTTTTCTCACTAAATTGAGTTCTCACTTATTTATCATTAGATGGAAGAATAATGTCTTTTGAAGTTTTAAATAGAGTTTGTTTTAATTGAATGAAATTATGAAAAATTAAATTCCCGTCCAAAAAATTTTATGAAATAATTGACCCTAAATTCTTCACCCTGGCATTCTTACACTCTTAAAACGAACGAGCGATTTTAACTCGTTCCGAGTTAATTTTCACACCTCCAGTCTTGAAAATGTACTTCTCCTCTAGGAGTGGATCCTTTCTGTGTTAAACCTCCGACAGGATCACTCCAAACGCGAGTGATTTTAACTCAGTCCGAGTTAATATTCACTCCTTTCTAGTGTCGAAAATGCACTTCTCCAACTCGAGTGGATTTCACTCTTTTGTTTTACGAGTGTAGATGTTTAAAAATTGATTTTAACTCTTTTTTACAAGTAATGTTTTGGAAAAATTATTTTTATAATATTATTTTTATTACAATTAATTATTTAAAAATAATTAATTAAATAATTAATTATTTTTAAAAAATTAATTGAATATTTTGGGGAATTTGAAAACTTCAGCAATATAAATTAAAAAACTAGACGACATTTTCGTTTCAAATTTGTTTCATTTCGATGCTAGGTTGATTCCCATACCTAGTGAAAAATGGCTAACATGGCAAAGCAATACTTCTGCAGAAGTTGTGATTCTAAAACTAATGCATTAGCTCTATGGGACTGGCAATCCCTCTTAATCTCTGGCAGTTCACCCGTTCAAAACTATATCTTACTGTATACTAGTCATCAAACTTAGTTTAGAAATGGAATATTGTAATGGTAGTGTAATCGTTTCCTGCTGCCTATTTCTAGCCTCCATTAGGAGCTTTAACGCAGCCAATAAAAGCTTCGTAATTTAGAACCCTAGTCAAGTGACGAGTCGACACCTGAGCGGACACCCATCGGAACTTCGAGCTACATCGTACGCTGACGCCGTCGGGACTTTGGACTCCACAGATTTAACGAGCACGTCTGTCCCAGTGTACTTGGGCCCATCCGTCACGAGTTGGATTTTCTACTCTTTCCCAGTACAGATATCCGATGTATAGGATGACTGGCAGTAGGTGGGATTCGAACCCCCACACTCCTGAGAAGGCTGAATCCTGAGGCGGATGCCTTTAACCACTCGGCCACGGACGGGCCAAATGGAATAGTTAAGTGTCTTGCAACATGCGTGCCCGTTAAATCTGTGCAGTCGAAAGTCCCGAGCAAGCGCACGATCGCGCCACCGGTTTTCGTTGGGTGCCATGTTGACCTCGTCCCTTGACCACGGTTCTAAATTACGAGGAGAAATTGGCTGTGTTACAGCTCTATGAAGACTTGTTAGGTTAGGTTGGATTATCGTCGCACTACAGCAACACGAGGGCTATTGGCGACAGGCGTCGTATTTTAGAACCACAGTCAAGTGACGAGCCGATATCTGAATAGCACCCAACGCAACCGTTAAAGGCGACATCACGCAGCGTTAGGACTTGGAAGGATATTTAAAGTGCACTCCTTTACACGGGGTAATATTCGTCAAACATTTCTGAAATCTGAAATCAAAATACTAGCAATCTGTGCATCGGCGCGAAGCGCCCTTTCACATTCATCGAAAACTGCCCATTGGGCAAAACGAAGGAAAACAGGATTCAAAGAGCCAGGCGAACCGGCTGGTCTAAGAACGAGAAAAAACTCACGAGCCGAGAGTCTATGGAGCAAGCATGCTGAACAGAGCCAACATCTTCTCCTCCTTGCTGGAGCAGGCTGCCAGGGCAGCTGCTTTCCTCTTGAAAGCCTCTAGATCTCCGAAAACGTCAGCAATGGCGTTCTTGACGGATCTCAGGGCGGCCAATAGGGAGGTAGGACCTTCCTCTTAGGTCGGTTCTGCCACCTGGCGGAATTCTCTGGAAGCTCACTTTTGGGGGGCTTTGGTCTCTCCGGGCAAGCCGCTGAGGAACTGAGGTGGGGCCCACACAGGGCCCGATTAAGAGTAGGATTTACTATAGGCACAACAGGTCACGGGGGCCCCTTATGCGCAACGTTGTCTTACGTATTGCGAAATCAGTTACAGATCACCAAAACAAGCCATGTCAATTATATATAAATTACCATCACCATGTTAATTGTATATAAATTACCATATCATGTTAATTATATATACATTACCACACTACGTTAATTATAAACATATTATTGCAAGTGAAAATTGAATGAATAAATTATTAAATATATTATATAATATTTAAGTATAAAATATACAATAAGATAGATTTTAATCTTTGATATAAATCTCCTTTAATTTCAGAACAAATTTTGCAAAATCAGCTGTTTAGAAAATAAAAAGATCTATATTAATTTAAAAAAAAAAAATGAAAATAAGATGAAGCGATTTATAATGAAAAAAAAAAACTGGTCGCATTGCTGGTGCGAAGTTTGTATACAAACATGCCTCCGGAAGAATTCTTAAGAAACTCAATATTTTGGTTTGGCATGATTATGATTAAATTTTCTTTCAAAAGTCGTTTAAGGCAGGCCATAAAGCTGGATTTTCATCAAACATAACTTCAATCTGTTCTCAAACAACTTCTGTTGAGTCATTGCAAGGTGCGGAAACCTTTCTCCGGAGGGATTGGAACCGGATCGGTAATCGAACTAAGCTTTGTTTGATGATTTCAACTTGTATCCTCCAGTATTTTTTCATATTTTCCTTTTGTTTTTGAACATCCTGGGTACGTACGCGTAGATCACTTCTTTTTAAACAAGATGAAGTTTTGAAAAACGTGGAAGTCGGCAGTAAACAAAAACAAACGATCTGCTAAAACCTCCTCAACTCACTTCGCTTCTATTAACGGAACGTACGAATGAAAGGAAAATAATAATATTATAGTTTAAAAAAGCATTACGATTTTACAATGGGAAATGTTTCACAGATTTTTTTTAATGAAAATGCCTATGCATTTAAATGTTAAAAAAAAAGTTTTACTTAAAAGAAATTTGGGGGCCCCCAAAATTCGGGGGCCCTAGGCCCGGGCCTCATGGGCCTAATGGATAATCAGGCCCTGGGCCCACAACAATTCGCACAGCGGCGGTTCTGATCGTCATCTCGGGTGGGGCACGCACGAGAATCGTGGCCGAGGCCACAGTATCTGCACTTGGGGGCCATATGGCAGAGACTGCTCATATGGCCGTACCCCTGACAGTTGTAACACTGCGGGACACGGGCAATCTTCCTAAAGGGTTCGAAGGAGACCTTCTTACCCAGTAGGATGCCTTGTTCGAAAATTGCCTTGTGGTTCCCCGTACGGACCACTCGGACTTGGAAAATCGGGAGGGGGGCCTTAGTCCTAGCTTTCGTCAGCTGGACTACCCGTTCTACGATGTAACCCTCCACGGCGAGCGCGGAGGAGATGTTCGAGGGAGCAGTGTCGCGGGGCAACCCCTTGACTACCACTTTGATATGCGACCTCTGACGTCTATTGTGACGAAAATAACCAACCTTTTCCTCGGCTAGGATGGCCAGGATCTTGGCCTCCTTATCCACGGTCCGTGGAAATACCTTCACGAACTTGTAGAAGGGTTTGTAGCCGAGGTCGTCCGCCACAGACTCAGATATTCGCTTTACCACACCGCTGCTTTCTTCCCCTCCGAGGAAGAGAATATGCATAGGTTTAGCCACGGGCCGAGGCTCTGTGGAATTCTCAACCGTCGGGGCAGCCGAGCTTCTCTCCGGGAATTTGGCATCCGGGGTTACAGCCCCTGCCATCGGGACGGGCCGATCCGACGGCAGATTGGACTCGGTTAAGGCCTCAAACGTATTGGAAACAGGGACGCTTACCACGAACCGAGGTTCCACGTATGTCTCCACATCGAATGCACTAGGCACGGGAATGTTGGTCACGGGCCGAGATTCAACGCTATCTATACAGTCAGTGACCTCCGATTCGGAAAGTTTGACTTTTTTAGCCCCTGTCGTTGGAACGGACCGATCCGACGACATGACAGTAGAGTTGGCCGCGGGCCGAGGCTCAACCTCCGTCAATAAGTCAGTGACCTCCGTGGCCGGTTTAGGTTTAACTTTCCTTCCCTTTTTACGGTTCGTAGAAGCAGTGACATTGACCACGGGCCGAGGCTCAATGTCCATCGGGGAATCAGCTGTTACCTGAAGCTGAAGTTCGCTGGCCACGGGCCGAGGCTCAGCGCTTGTCTCCTTTGGCAGCAGGAGCTTGGCCTTCACTTGGCTCATAACTTCCTCATCCGCCAACATGGTCGCACGCACCAGATCAACCATATCTTGGAACCGTCTGTCGGCAAGTTCACATCTCGGCCTCTTCCTAAAAGCAATCGTCCTTAATCGAGTTCTTTCCTCGCACAACGCTTCCCAAAAACCTTCTGGTCTCTCGAGCTCCATCTCGACTGCATCGTCAAACATTTTTGGCTGCACGGGCCGTTTATAAGTCGGCAGCTATTTTGGCGATGCCGGGACCCGAACCTGGGACCTTTCGCATGCTAGGCGAGTGCCTAACCAACTGGGCTTCCAGCCCCAAGAAGACTTGTAATAGACATTCGGAAACCTTACAACCTAACTTTAACCATACATAAACCTCACTCAACCATATATACTTCAAAAAATTGTATATGGATTTACTTGTTGTTCTTATTATATAATTAGTCGAAAAACAATTTTTTAAAAACTTTTTACCCATTGTTTTTTTAACGCATTTTTTTTCTTATGTTATCTTACTATCCCTTCACAGTGAAAGCTGACATTCGTTGGAATAACAGACTTAAAATATATATAATTGTTGGAGTTGTTCTTGAAAGCCTTTAAAATTAGTTACATGTAATTTTATAAAAAGAGTTTATTAGTTTAAAGAAAAATAGCAAAACACTTTAATCATACAAACAATATTTAAATATCTGATTGGTTTGAGACAACGATATACAAAAAAAAAAAGGCTCGATTACAATCTTTAAATTTTCCAAAGTGTTTTTTTAAACTGTTTCCTTGCTTGAGTGTTACACCACATTAGAGCAACAACAAATATTACCACTTTCCATGCGAGTTTGTTATAAAAATCTTGTCACACTTAACATCAAAAAAAAAAAAAAAGAAGCCCGTTTTGTATGAACTAAAAATTAAGTTAAATAAATATATTATGCAAAATATTTTATTTTACTATACCAGAATTTTGTAATTTAACAATCGAAATATAAAAAAATATTCAATAAATTTATTAGCATTTTGCTGGGTTTGATAACATTTTATGAGCAACTTTTTTATAAGAAAAGTGTGCATATTTTAAACAATGTTAAATTTCATTTGCTTTGCTCTGCTCCTGAGGCTTCGTATTGGGTCGCGCAAAAGCGTTTATTTATTTTTTACTTGAAATACTTATTTTTTTGTATTCTCTGTAACAATAAACCACACCATATTATTAAAATAGTCAGTTTATTTCTCTTTATACAGCACACAAAAACTTTTCAAATACAAAAAAGCTCTTTTGTGAAATATCTATCTAAAATAATACTTTATTCATAGCCTACTCAACTTATAAAGCCAGGGAACACCTCAGCGAGTGACGTCACACCTTCCGTCCAATTCATAGAATAAAAGATGATGCTATTCCAAAGAAAAAAGAAGCTTGTTGACTGCGCTTTTTGAGAACAGTTTTCTTCTTCAGAGTCTTGACACTATCGAAGCAGTCTGAAAAATGTGACGTACGCACATACAGAATAGGACCCCTCTTAACCGACCTCCGTTTAACCGGATCCCCGCTTCTTAACCGGCCTTTAGTAAATTTAAAAAAAAAGGCTAAAAAGAGGAACGAGATTGGGTTATTTCGTTTTAAATTCGATACGAGAGGTTTACACTTGAAAATCCACTCTAAAGAAACTGAAGCTGGAAAATTTAGATGATCCGCTGCTTCTAAGGTTTGTAGCAGCCTCAGTAACCCACAGTCAACCAAAAGGATCCTCATGGTGGAGATGAGTTACCTTGATTTATACTATTAACGTTGTAATCTGGAACAGCGGTAGAAACATGGACGGTTAATCAGCGCCATCTGGTTGTTGATGGTATATTGAGGTTGCGTGTGTGGTAACCGCCATAGGTTTAATCAGGAATGAGTGAGTGTAGTATTTATGATTTAATGCATTGGATAAAATTATGTGTTATCTCAATCCTGTATTTATTTGTAAGGCAAACAAAAATAATAATAAAGTGCAAATGTACTATTCAAACTAACCACGACCAACTTCGATAACAAGGCCAGAGAAGCTTTCCCAAAAATGAGCGTAGACAGAATTTCTGACGTCGCTGTTCTGAGTGCCGAAGATCGAGAAACTAGTTCGGACGCATTCGGAACCCTAAAAATGCGGTCAGCCGTGAACGAGTGGTTCCGAACAGGTTTCGAGACGGGTTATCTTCATCTTCGGAACAACGCCACTCGGAACTATGAAGTCAAAATTTCCGTCCCCTAGCTTGTTTGGGAGAGCTTCTTTGGCCTTAGTCGTTGAGAAGGCCGTGAACTAACACGGTTAACCCTTTCAGTCCCAAAAATTTACTACACCTACAGAAACATCTGATATTCACAAAATAAGCTTATTTTAGGTCAAATATATACGAATTCCATAAGAAAAAAAATTCATTAAAATTTTTTATATGGTTTTTGAAACAATGCCAAATTTTTTTTAAATGTGGAAAACAACAAAATAAAAAATATATATTACCCAAATACACTTCGAGTTATATATTTTAAGTTATCTGAAAATATTAAAAAAAATAGTAATTATTTAACCGAAATGTTTAAATTGTGTTTTAAATATGTGGAACTGAAGTGAACTTATCAAAAATCAAGAGAAACGCTTGTTGACTGATTTCTAAATAAAAAAAAAATAGTAGTTCTGACTTTTATTGAGACTAATGTAAAATATTGTCTGATAGAACAAAGTGTGAAGAATCGAATGATGTGTGTTGATGTCATAGCGCGACATAAAAATTTTGAAAAAAATATTGAAAGTGATGATGCCAAATGGCATCGATGGGACTGAAAGGGTTAAAAGGGAGTCTGCTTCATTCGTAAAAGATTCTCTGGCTTTGTCAGTTGAGAAGGCGTTGCTTTATCTTATTATACACTAAACTGCATCATCATCATCATCGTTTGAGGGCACTAGAGCGCCCCTATGGTCTTGTGTATGATGTCCACGCACTCCGACATCTCCTTGCCGGTGATGACCAGCGGCGGGGCCAGTCGGATGATGTCGCCGTGGGTCGGCTTGGCCAGCAGCCCGTTGTCGCGCAGCTTGAGGCACACGTCCCACGCGTCTAGACCTGTAAAAGACATTGGATCTTGTTGATTTAGGGTGCTAGAACTAGAATGTGCGGAAAAAGATGGCTATACTGTTTCCATATAATGTGTGTTGTAAGCATCCTTGGCCGGATTTCCAATTAGGCAAGGTAGGCAGTCGCCTACAGGCCGCGTACATTATAGAGACCCCGCAGCTTCCACATCATAAGTGGCCCCCTTAGAATTTTCGTTTTTTGCTCACAATAAGACTTATTTATTTTTCAAGTCGGGATTTTTCATGGCTCGAGTCGAGCTGAAAAACAAACACAACACGTGAACACACTAGCCTAAAAGAGTGTAAATGAAACATATAACATACAGGGTGAGGCAAACAAAACCGGCCCCTATCTAGAGATGGGAATACTTTGAAATGCTTGGCGAGAAAAACTCTTGAAGCCGCCTGAACCTGTTTTTGCGTTGGTTGGATCGGATTCGCTTCACATTAGAGCTACTCATAGACTCAGATCTTAGTTCGCATTGTATGAAGACGTCCCATAATGCAAATTTTGTGTCTTGCAATCAATTTAGAATGTTTTGTATTACCAAAAACAAAAAGGTCCGATTCTCTAGGATAAATAACAACCGAAACAATCAAATAATCACTAAATCTAGCCCTACTAACCTTGTTTATATTCCATTTCAACTAGCTTCTAAAAGCGTAGCGCAGTTGCTGGCAAATAAGTCGCCAAGCGTTTGTTTGGGCTTAACATTGAAGCGATCAATAGCTTCAGTAAGCAAACCTGTTTTTGTATTGGTTTTAGACTTGGCAGCATTTCTGTCGTATTCTTATCCCCACCTCGGAGCCGGTTTTGTTTGCCTCACCCTGTATATGTGTTCTTGTAGACTAACAACCCACCACACAACAAGTGGTAATGGCGCAAGAGAAGTTTCGTTATCTGAAGCAATAAAAATGGTTATTTGTGCTCGTAAAATTTAATTTTATGCATGTGAGTTCTGATGATGTCCACTGAAAGAAATGCATAGCAGTTTCAGTTATCCATGGATAAAAAAAAAGAGTGTGTGTGTGGGGTGGGGGGAGGAAAAAGGGCAACGTCAAAATTGACAGCCTAGAGGCCCCTACCCTGTTTGATTCGGCCATGTAGGCACCAGATGCAGAACTACTTGACTCTACCACACTCTTAAAAATGAATGCTCAAAAACGGCGAAATTTTCCTTAATTTTGACGATTCCGTTTACTGGCAAATGCTCCGAGTTTTCGTTTCCTCAAAGTGAGGCATTTTGAATCGTCATTTTTATGAAGTTTTGAGTGTCGTCTGATCTAAAGAAATGTTTCGTCATTTTTGAGCATGCGAGTACAGCAATGAGATTCAGTTTCCTCAAAATCAAGATACAAAATCGTCAAATCACGATCGTAAAAGTGAGGATTCGCGTTTACTCAAAAGTCACGTGAAAGTTTGACGAAACAATCCTCAAAATTAACGAAATGAGGCTTGAGGATTCACGAGTCGTCAAAAATGAAAGTGTTGTTTCTGAGAGTGCAGTTGTACAGAGTGTTAGCTAGCCACTTCTTATACTTATTTTATAAAACACTCTTTTGTTGCGACTACAATCAAGCCACCTTTTATGAGAATGGAGTTTGTTTGGGGGCGAAAGTTTGGGATAAATATCCTTTTATTTCTTCTCGTTGAGCTGTGGTTATCAATGGGTGAGATACCTTCAAAGCGTTGCGACGCTTTTTTCGATATCATATTGGCTTTTCAAAACAATTTCTGCTAATTCACAATAACATTTAAAACTCCCCATTTCGTCCTTTCCGATGAAATTTTATGGAACTTCTGGCAAAAGAGGTTTGTGGCCATGTGTAATATTTTTATTTGCAATTAATTTACAAAATGATACAAGGTAGAACTTATTATGTAAAATACTTAGCCGAATCAAAGCTGGAAAACTCTTAATCATTTCCAGAAATAGACAATGAAGATTATTTTGTTAAGTTCAATGCAATCTGTATAGTTTTACAGGAGTCTCAATTTAAAAGTACAGGACCACACTCTTTTGATTAAATATTCTTTTATTCTACTATTATTATCTTAAAAAGTTAGTTTTTCGGAAATAAAAGTGAAGAGGAATATAAGGAATGATTTTGTTTCAATTTGATCTCTATATTAAGAATTTTTTTTATTTCATTATAGTATTCTTAAATTTGATATACCCCCATTTCCCCCACTTTGGGGGAAAATGAGGGTATGAAACTAAGTTCTCTAAATTGCCAGATATTAAAGCATATGGTTTGAAAAAAAATATCTATATATTTGAAAAATCTAACCAGTTCAAATGTATATTATATGCAAAAAATTAATGAAAATTAGTTAAAAAGTAGGTTTTTAATGAAATGATTTAGAAAATGCTTGATTTTACCCCACCACCCTTTTATTTGTGTATAATTAAACTCTTTATAATTTCTAGATTAACAGCTGGCGTTATGCTTTTCGACGATTTTTGAACAGCTAGATTTTGACACTTCTGTTTATAAGTATGGTGTTCGTATCTGAAAATTAGATTTACCTTTCATTTATGATTTGGAAAACTAGTTAATTTTAAGGGGGTTCAGTACCCCAAAATCGGTGAAAAAATATTTAAAAAAAATGATTGACTTACAATACTACAGGGTGAGGCAAACAAAACCGGCACCGATCTAGAGATGGGAATACGTAGAAATTCTTGGCGAGAAAAAATCTTGAAGCCGCCTGAAACCTGTTTTTGCATTGGTTGAATCGGATTAGCTTCACATTAGAGCTACTCATAGACTAGTGGTGAGTTCAGATCTTGGTTCGTATTGTATAAAGACGTCCCATAATGCAAATTTTGTGTCTTGCAATCAATTTAGAATGTTTCGTATTACCAAAAACAAAAAGGTCCGATTCTCTAGGATAAATAACAACCGAAATAAACACAAGTGGGAACTTTTTTGATCAGCCCTACAAACCTTGTTTATACAGGGTGTTCCATAATTGACCGGAATTGTATAGGACGCAATTCCTAAATATTTACCCGGGCCCCGCCAATGAAAATCGGCTAGCTAATTGGCCGCCCCTTCGGTCGTTCATGAAATCCTGCACTTGTGCTACACAAGAATGTAGAACTTTTAGTTTGGTTTGGTTGAATTTACATCTGATAAAAATTACAGGTTCAACAACTAGTTTTCAAAAAAAAAAAAAAAAAAAAAAGAGGCTGTTCATTTTTTTAGGTTGTTGCATTATTGTTAAAAGGAACTTGATGTTGGCCACCAGTCTATACATAACAATTATTGTATTTTGCTTATTTTTGCTGGGTAGGTATGCACATATACAGGGTGGTTATAAAATAACGCTTGCTATTCGTGGTGGTCTGTAGCTTTAATGAATAATCCAAATGCAGAAGACTTTGAGACACTTACTAATCAAGAAAAGGGGAACATCTGTCATATGTGTTTGTGGGTGTCTTGTGATGTCCTACTAGACGATGGCTTATAAGCGGGTCCTTGCGACCAAGCACACGAGCCAGAAAATATATATCAACCAATCCAATCCAATCCAAGGAGAAAAAAGAATGGAACAATTAAAAAACAAACTCGTCTCTTGCTTGACCAGGGTTCTAAATTACGAGGCGTAATTGGATGTGTTGGCCATAATTAGTCATAATTGGCTACGCCGCGTAATTTAGTACCTAGGCAGTAATTGTCCATAATTATGACGACGCCTCGTAACTTGGAACCCTGGTCAAGAGACGAGTTTGTTTTTTATGATTATTCTTTTTTGTGATTATTTTTTAAGATTCTATCTTTTTTTATGATTCCATTCTTCTTTTCCCTTTCTTGATTAGTAAGTGTCTCAAATTTTGAGGCATTTGGACTATTCATTCGAGCTACAGACCACTCCGAATAGCGAGCGTTATTTTATAACCATCCCGTATAATCCAGTGTGTGTGCATGATCAGAGACCCACTTATAAGATTTCGTCAAGTAAGGCAGCTACAGAAGGATTTTTTACTGACAGAGAAAGGAAGTACACCCAGGGCAAAGGTGGGAATTGAACCCGCACCCATTACAGCGCGCGGACTGCTGGCGTTATGGTCTGCGATCCAAACCACTCGGCCATCGATCCCCCATGATACCCTAAATTGTCTTCGTGTTGGTAGATGGTGCGGTTGGTAGGTTCAGTCTCTACCCTACTATAGAACTATTTGGTCCCAACACATGCACATTTCGACAAACTGTACATTTCTATCGCAAAACGTTTAGCTCCTTCCAATTTTCAAACATTCAGCTCGAATGTGAAACACACCAAATCTTTTAAATCGAAAATCCTAACACAAAAATTACTCGAAAATTACTAGGCAATATGTCGATTCAACCAAACCAAACTCAAAACAAATGCATCCCTTCGTCAATACATTCTCGTGCTGTCCTAGTTCAAGTATGCAACCACGACCAAAACGCGTGATCAATTGGCTTTTTACTATTTTTCGGAGGGGCCGGCTCAATATTTCGGAATTGCATCAATTCCTATTCCGGTCAATTATGAAACACCCTGTATTTCATTTCAACTAGCTTTTCTAAAGCCGTAGCGTAGTTGCCGGCAAATAAGTCGCCAAGCGTTTGTTTGGGATTAATATTGAAGCGATCAAAAGCTTCAGTTAGCAAACCTGTTTTTGTATTGGTGTTTGACTTGGCAACATTTCTGTCGTATTCTTATCTCCACCTCGGGGCCGGTTTTGTTTGCCTCACCCTGTATTACAACCTTTACTAATAATGTCACAAAGTATCAAGACGATTGGAAAAATATTTTTCACATTAAAAGCCATTTTATTTAACCCTTTCCTTACTGAAACGTCCCAGAACGTCCGAACGACTACGGATTCAATAATGTTATTCCTATCAAATATTACGAGGAAGCAAAAATCCTTCGTAAGGAAATGGGTTAACAATAAGAACTTGAAACGCGTTTTTCTCAGAACTTGATTTTTTGAACTTCGATGTACCTTTTCTCAAAAACTATGCTATGTTTTCTCGTAAATTTTTTTATATGATGTAACTAGCAGTATGGTCCCGCCTTACTGGGAACCAGTTAACTTCGCATTGCTTCCTTTTAGAGGCATGTTTACTTTTGAAAATACATTCAAAATCAAAACAAAATTAAACTCGTGTTGGCGCATGCGCACTTAAAAAAACAAACACTAATAGAGGATGAAGCAGCCTTCGGGCGAGCGCATATCTCAACCAAACTCAATCAATCAAACAATAGAGGATGGCGTCAAGCCCCCGTTTCGGCCCAGCCATATATTTTCAAGCCCTGTTATGGTCCCGCAATCCAACGTGGATGACGTTTTTTTTTTTAAAAACTAATTATATTAATTAAAAATCACAATCAAATATGGAAAAACTAAGCCTCAGGTGCACACGTAGGTATTAAAAGGAATCTATATTAAAAATTTCGAATTTTTTAGAGCAGTCGAAGTATGTCTTTTGCGATCCACAGACATACACACAGACAGACAGACTCTTTCTTTTATTATTATAGATACATAGTTATAAAGTGAAAAAAAATTATGGGGCAAAAAAGTGAAAAATTTCATGATTTTTCGGGTACTTTAAAACGTATTTTATTAAAAAAAATCTAACAGTTATTTAAAAAAAAAACTTTTAACCTCAGATTAATGTATAAGGTTGGTATAACACACACAGAAAATTTTAAGATGATCTGATCAGTCTGCGAAAAGGTACATTGCAATTGGCCAATTTAACATTACCGATATACATACTGAAACCCCTTAATGAGACTTTGGCTTATTGTAGCTAGTAGTACACAAGAAAGTTGCACTACTTCAAATATTTATAAACATAGTATTTTGGAAACTACAAAAAGCACTAATTTAAAAATTATTTTGTATTTTTTAATCAACTAAATAAAAGGAATCCACGACTGACATCACTTAATTTTTCAAGTAAATACCAGTATTTGCATACCGGTGTAACACAATGCATGACTATACATGACATAAGATAATACTTTGCGATTTTAAAAATATTTAAATACCATTTTTTTAAAAACAAAATTGGTGAGCACATAATTTTTTTTCTCCAGTACTACTTTGAATTAAGAATGTTGGATGGGCCTCAGAATGGCGAATGAGCAATTGTGGAACAAAACAAGTTTTAATTGCTAGCATACACACAAAATTTTTCAATTAGCCTCTCCTACTTAATGCTTGTTGTTAAGTGTGCAAGCTTTAAATACTTTATACAGTCATAGAGAACATGCGGCTTTAAAAATGCCGCAAGCACGAGTTAAGTGTACAACGAGAGCCTTGTTTAGTTGTACTAATGGAGTTAGAAGATCTAGATGCTGCCTGGACAAAACCAATACACAAATCGGTTAGCCACATGAAGCCATCGATTGCATAGTAGTAAGCCCAAACAAACTGAAGAGTACAAGGTAAGAACCGCTTGAATTATTATTAATCTTCCCGTAATTTTGTCTGTTTGGCGGACATTGGCGACAGGAAAATGGTTTTTCTTTCGGTTCTCCATTCGCGGTACAAACGCGTGACTCTTATCCACTGATCTCTGGCGTGAATCAGGACTGCCGCGAAAGAAAAACAAAGCGAGTAACCGGTTTCTTTACACTGGTTTAGGCGATTTCTCGTAATCTTCGCCAAAGAGGTCTATTGAGGAGAGCTTTCTACGAAATCAAGTTGTTCTTCCCGTGTACTCTTCAACTACCTCAATGAGTTTTTCTAAAGTGGTGTTTGTACAGGTCCATTATATCGACTTGGCAACTTATTGACTCGCTAAAAGAACTATAATTACACGGCATTTTTATTACCTGTGAAGGAATTATTACCTTCTTGCGTGAATTCAGATGTCGTGCTACAGCATGCAACTGAACAAACAGTCATTTCTGATCAAGATCTTTTAAAGAATAAAATGGTGCTTTTATACCCGATCTATTTGTTACTACTAGTCTTTGTTGGATGTCAAGCCTAGTAGTTTTTCAGTCGGTCTAAGAAAATTAATAGGCCATCCAACAAAGAAAAGCAATATAACCCTACCCCTTCTCTCCCACTCGCTTTCTTGCGGCCATTTAGTACTATCATGCCATGTTTCCATTCTTGCCATACCGGAGGTAAAGGTAGCTTCGCTACCATGTACTACTTCACTACCTGTATTAAATTGTTAAACGTAGTAATAAGAATCGCAATAACAGATAGCAGGGGGAATTTCTTTTCTAAACTGCGGATAATCATAATTATAATTCAGATATTTGAAGTTCTACTGTACTTTATACAGCTAATGAAGAACATGCCGCGTTAAAAATGCCACCAGTTATGTGTACAACTGTACAAGCCACTAGTTATGTGTACAACGAGAGCCTTGTTTAGAAGCACTAAATTTTTCCTTGCGCCTTGCGCAATAGCCTTTACGGTTACAAGTCAATGTTTGAAAACACTTTATTCTCTCGCCAACTCGTGTGGTTTTCTAGAAACAAAAGCTTACTCTGTAATCGGTGGACCAGGCTGAAATTGAACTGAAGCGCTATGCTAACAATTTGCCAGCAAATGGGAAGAGTTTCGTAGATATTGTAAGTTTCCTAATTAAAATGGAACAAATCCGTCATGGTCGAATGATGTCACGCAATGATTGGTCTCAAGCCATTCAAGCAATCGCTGTTTACTGTTTTGACTCAATTTCGACAAAAAATGTCAAATATCCTATCTTTTTTGCAAGAAAAAAAGAAACCACGAACGGAAATTATCTAGCTGTGCAGTGCTGAAAGTGCGCGTAGACACGGGGTGACGCGTCACCCCACTTTTCAAGAAAATGGCTATCCATCCCCGCAATTCTTATATCTTTCAAATCCATAGAGGGGGGATGGGGCATGGCATTTTAATTGAAGACATCCCCCCACTTATTTTTTTCGCACTTTCACCACTGGCTGTGCGAGGAAACCCAAAAAATTTATCTAATCAGCAGTTCAGTTGCAAATAATATCGTTTGGGTAAAGAATCGTTCCTACTCGTTTTGCGAAAAGATTATCCATTAAAAAAAACGGGAATGCTTGGGATGCATCTTTCAAGAAACTGGACCGAAACATCTCTATATTTAAAGAGGTTTTGAATTATTTCATTGGTCTACTAATTCACGTAAAAAGTGGCGGGGTTAACAGTTTTTGTTGTTTGCACGAATGACACACCCTTGAGCGCAGATTCGCATTCTTTGGGAGTTAAATACTGGATTTTGAGAACATTCACAGGGCGGAGCTTAAGGGATCACAGGAGTCTTAAAAATGTGCAAAGAAGGTACTACAAAACATAGTCTGATCTTTCATGTCATTTTTGAACTACTCAATGTATAAGTATAATTTTTTTATATGTAATTCTACAATATTTATTTATCATAAAACAAGTTTTAAAATGTATAAAACTTTAGCCAAAACGAAAATAAATGATATTAAACATGAAGCCATTTGAACACATTGTGATTAGGCTTGCGCGGCAAATTGTGAGGTCAAAATTGAAAAAATGACCAAGAAAATGACTTTATATTGTACAAATATGTACACTGCGATCCAAAAGTTTAGACAATGACGTTTTTTAGCTGTAAAATTTAGATTTGTGATATTAGAATTTCAAAACATCCCTATATATATTAAATACGTATTTTGAAATGCTATAATTGAAACATAATTGCTTAATTTGCTATAAAAAAATTTTGTTTTAAAAAATAAAATTTTGTATGGTCCAAAAGTTTGGACACAAATACGAGATTTTGTTAATTTAAAGTACATAATTGCCTAATTTCGCATTTTTATTGTGAAATTATACATTTTTTATTTGATAAATTAAAAAAAAACGATATCCGGTGAACTAAACAGATTTTATAACGATATTGGTTCAATTTTACACCAAACAGACAATTAAGCCATATTAAATATTTATTCAAATCCTATTTGCTTCAAATGTACAATTTAACATCTCTACATACGAACCGAAAAAATACAAGTCTATCACCTTAAAGTTTTGAAACGAATTCGTGGATTTAGAGGCATGGATTGACTAATTTTCTTGATGAAAAGTGCAATCTTTCCCATATAAAATCACGAAATAGCGACATATTCTATTTTGCACTTTAGTACAATGCAGAGATAGTCACCTCTTCAAAAACAACAAAAAAAGTAGAAAATTTTAACGCAAGTTCACTCCACACAATTACGAAAGTTTCTTCTTCATACTAAAATTTTAAGTTTCTTGAGAAAAACCGGTTTCTTTGAACCGGTTTCAATTTAACCGGTCTCTTTAGTGCTATTTAAACACGTTCAGTTTAACCGAATATTGAAAATATGCTTTTGAAATCACCGGTTTTCCCCTCAAAAGCTCTAGCAACAAGGTGGTTGTTTTTTGTCAAGTTTGTCAAGTTTGTAATGGTGTAGAGTAAATTTACTTTGGAAAAACCGAATTTTTTTGGCGTTTTTGAAGAGGTAACTATCTCTGCATTGTACTAAAGTGCAAAAAAGAATAATCTGTTGCTATTTTGTGATTTTATATGGGAAATACTGCACTTTTCATCAAGAAAATCGATCAAAGAACGTTTGTAAGTCTACGAATTCGTGGCAAAACTTTAAGGTGATGGGCTGGTATTCATTCGATTCGTATTTAGATGTGTTAAATGGCAAATTTGAAGCAAATATGATTTGATTAAAGATTTAAAGTGACTATATTGTCTTTTTGGTGTAAAATTGTACTAATATAGTTATTAAATTTGTTTAGTTCACCGGATATCGTTTTTCTTTAATTTATCATATAAAAAATATATGATTCATCAATAAATATGCGAAATTAGGTCATTATGTTTTTTAAATTAGCATAATCTCGTATTTGTGTCTAAACTTTTGGGACCATACAAAATTTTATTTCATGAAAAAAAAATTTGTTATAGTAAATCAAGCTATTATGTTTCAATTATAGCATTTCAAAATACTTTTTTAATCTATATAGGGATGTTTTGAAATTCTACAATCCCAATTCTAAATTTTACAGCTAAAAAACGTCATTGTCTAAACTTTTGGATCGCAGTGTACAAACAAAGACTTGTACCTAAATTCTCAGCTCAATTTTAATTAGAAATTATTTTTAAAATTTTTTAAATCAAAATTTTTAAATTTTTATTAATTTTTTTAGAAAAAAGTTCTTAAAACAATTTCTAATTAAAATTGAGCTGAGAATTTAGGTATAAGTCTTTGTTTGTACATATTTGTACAATATAAAGTCATTTTTTCAATTTTGACCTCACAATTTGCCGCGCAAGCCTAATCACAATGTGTTCAAATAGCTTCATGTTTAATATCATTTATTTTAGTTTTGGCTAAAGTTTCATACATTTTAAAACTAGTCTTATAATAAATAAATCTTGTAGAATTACATACAAAAAAATTTTACTTATATATTGTGTAGTTCAAAAATGACATGAAAGATCAAACTATGTTTTGTAGTACCTTCTTTGCACATTTTTAAGACTCCTGTGACCCCTTAAACAATGGAAGAACAAATCGAACAGAGCAAACGTAATTGAATTCGAAGCGTTTTAGTTCAATTTCAGCCATAGTCTCATCAATGTAACCAAATGTCGTACCTTCGTGGATGACGATGGCGTTGAGGAGGCCTTTGCCCCTGACGAGTTTCACTTTGTCCTTGGGCAGTTTCTCCAGTTCCTCGCGCAAGAACTTACCCTGCACGTCGGCGTTGTGGGCAAGGTTCTCGTCTTTCAGGACCTGCAAAAGTTAAAAAAAAAAATGGTTTCCGATGCAGAAATTATATAGTTTAAAAGCATTTCAATGGTATTTAAATTTTAATGGAAACCAGTATGACTAGGTTTGTAAGAAAAGAAAATTTGCCGCCGAGTTGTGCGTCTAAATTTCTTTTTTTTTATTGGCCCTAATTGCCACCTGACCGGCACGTCAGAAAAAACGTTAATATCGGCGTTCGTAAAACTTGAATCAGTCATTGTTTGGTCGAAAACGTGTGAAATGGCCGATGTATCTACCTATTCGCTCACTGTGAATGCATTAGATAATGACGCCCCTCTAGAAGCGAACTTTAATAAAGCACCCAAGCGAAGATAAAATTCTGGTATCACGCGGTAGGCCCTTTTCCAGAACCTAGGCGTACGTTTTCTGTCCTTACAAACCAGGTCTTAAGGTAGGCGAATACCCAAAATTTTAAAATTTTTACTATTGCTTTAATCTTTCCAAAATTTGCCATAGTGATCTATAATAATAAAAGAAAGAGTCTGTCTGTGTGTATGTCTGTGGATCGCAAAAGACCTACTTAGACTGCTCTAAAAAATTCGAAATTTTTAATATAGATTCCTTTTAATACCTACGTGTGCACCTGAGGGTTAGTTTTTTCATATTTGATTGTGATTTTTAATTAATATAATTAGTTTAAAAAAATAACGTCATCCACGTGAGATTGCCGTACCATAACAGGGCTTGAAAATACATGGACCGGGCCGGAACGGGGGCTTGACGCCATCCTCTATTAGTTTGATTGATTTTGGTTGAGATATGCGCTCGCCCTAAGGCTGCTTCATCCTCTATTAGTGTTGCTTTTTTAAGTGCGCATGCGCCAACGCGAATTTTGTTTTGATTTTGAGTATTTTCACAAGGTAAGCATGCCTCTAAAAGGAAGCAATGCCCAGTAAGGCGGAACCATACTGCTAGTTTCAAATATAAGGAACAATGTTTTCTAGGCAATTTTTTTTATTTAAATGTAATTGATTGATTTTAAACGGTGTTTTTCAACTAAAAAAAGGGGTTTACGTCAACACTTCTAGTATAAAAAGTTTTACATTAATTTACTTGACATATTTTGACAGATGCTATTTAAATATGTGCTATAAGCCTCTAACATCTGGTGTAAATATAGTAATTTTTTTTAATGGGTCCAACAAATTTGGAAAAGATTAAAGTAATAGCAAAAATTTTAGAATTTTGGGGAATATAGGTATTCGCCTACCTTAAAGGGGATTCAATACATTAACCGATTGTCACACAGATAATAGCCGAAAAGGATAACGGCTTTTTAACATGGAAAAAGTAAAATTTCTAACAGGATATTATAAACTGAGAGATTTAATATGAAATAGTATTTACAAATATTTTTAATTAAGGTATCTTTCTTACTTCGAGGGCAGCCATTGCAACTTTACATGCTAAAGGATTTCCACCATACGTCGAACCGTGTTCCCCAGGTTTAATTACCAGCATAACTGCATCGTTCGCCAATACTGCTGACACCTAAAATATAGATTTTTCATTAGTATTAAATTTTTTAAAACATTTTAACATTTTTAATTTGAATTCCGTAACTTATATAGTACTAGCAAAATTAACTATCAATACGAATAAAACAACTCTATTATTCTTTTAGATATGAAAAGAAATTAATATTCGTTCTAGAATTTTTTTTTTGCGCAGATGAATTAAAATATAGTAATTTATCTTTTGACAACTTAAAAACTGTATGTTTCCATTGAACGATTTTTGAAATATTTTTTATGGTCTGCATGTTACTAACGTTTGGAATTGTACATGATGCATTTAATTTGTCTTTGTGTCCAATCTAATTTTATACTTAGATCAAATTTGCTTTTATATTACTTAACGTCAGTTCTTGGTTGGAATATTATTTCTACTTTTCATACTTACTGGGTAAACACCTCCGGATAAGGCTTTCCCTAGCAACAGAATATCTGGCTTTACCTCTTCGTGATCAACACACAGCCACCTGTAAGAAGGAAAAACGTTGAAATTAAATTCCATAGGCATCTCTAGCAACGCCATCTAATTAGGAATACTCAATAGCTAGAAATGACCACTGAGGCCTAACCTTGAGACGACAGATGGCGATGCAAATATAAAATATAGGAAGCTTACAGATGGCGCTGCAAGTTTTTGCCAATCACATCTAAAAATATTAATGTACCCATCGCTACCTTAATGATTCTTTTGGTAGACATAGTTGCAAAGGATAACGATTAACATAAAAGTATTTTCTGATCAATTTGAAGAATTTACTTTAAGTAAAAAAGTAAATGCATTCATTATTGATTCTAATTGGGGAACTTATTTGCCATGTATGGAAGGATATGCAATGTGATGTAACCATCGGAATGAAAGCCAAAGTTCTATCTTTGTTTGGTTAAGATTTTAACATTCTCCAGCGTTTAACAAAATTTTTATGCATTTTTTTCTGAACATACAAATCATTGAAGCCATTATTCGTACTTAGGCATGACCTACTCAATTTTAACCCATTAATGCCTGGTGTCCCTTTTTAGGGACACTTTAAAAAAAAATTTCGCAATTTTTAATGAATCAACTTTTCATTCAAAAAATTGCCCCGTTGTATTCAATAGTGTACATTTCAACTGACCCAAGGGCATTGATGCTGTTTAAGGCAACTTTTCCGGTAAAACTCTTAACATTTTAGTTTCATAACCTTAAATTAGCGCCACCTGAAAGGATCTTAATGGGTTAAGGCCACAGAAGCTTGGCGACTTATGCTCGTCATACAGTCACGCCACATCCCAAATAAATCATTGTAATGAAAATGATCGCTTTTTGTATGACGATCCTTTATTTCCGACAATCTAATGAGTAGACTAACCAGTTAACGAACGTTTAAGGAGCTGCGTTCGCTAGTGAATAAACACCAGGACAAAATGACCAGGACAACCAACCATATGTCAGATAGCTTACTACTAGATGGGAGAAGTCAGAGTTGCCAATCCATCTAGTGGAATCATTTTCAATCTTTATTTTTTAATTATATTTACCAAATGTTCATTCAATGGGGCCTGTTCACTCACTGGCCAGTCTACCCTATAAGCAATCATTTCTCCCATGCTTACTTGCCAGTCCTGCAAAGTCCCGTCTGTATCTCGTCTGCGATCCACAGGACATTGTGTTGAGTGCAGAGCTCTCGGACTCGCGATAAGTACCCTGGATCAGGCACCACCACCCCTGCCTCGCCTTGAATGGGCTCGACCATGAAGGCACAGATGCTGCTGTCGGAGGATAATTTATCCTGAAAGATTAGGTTAGGTTAGGTTTGAATTAGGCCGACGAATTGGCTAAGGCTGCTGCTGTTCCGGACTTGTCAATGATTCGACCTCTTTAAATCTCGTCAAAAAGGCACTAAAACAGCAAGTTCTCCAAGGAGTATCTCACCACTGGTACGTACCCGACAAGCCTGGAACCTACATTGACTCTGGCCTGAGTCGGCAAGCTTTTTCCTCCCTGTCACGTCTTCGTACTGGCCATACGAGACAGATTAAATTTATTAATGGAGAAAGGGTTTTCCCGACGTGCACCATCTGCAATGTAAATCAGGCTTCACCCGAACATCTTCTTGATTGCATGGACGTGTCAAAGAAGGAACTGTTCTCTGCCAACCCGCTACAAGTTCTGGACTTTCTTAATGTTTTCAACTTGTGTGATATTGTTTAATTGTTGTGTTCCTGTTTTGTGTGTCCATGGATTTGTGTATATACACTTGGGATAAAAAAAAAGGTTTGAATTATCGTCGCACTAGAGCTACACGAGGGCTATTGGCGACGGGCGTCGTATTTTAGAACCACAGTCAAGTGACGAGCCGACTCCTGAATGGGTACCCAACGCAACCGTTAAGGGCGACATCATACACCATACACTCTTAAAACAAAAGAGTGAAATCCACTCCAGTAGGAGAAGCGCATTTTCGACACTGGAAAGGAGTGAATATTAAATCAGATTGAGTTAAAATCACTCATTTGGAGTGATCCTGTCAGAGGTTTAACAAGCAAAGGATCCACTCCAAGAGGGGAAGTGCATTTTCCAGACTGGAGGAGTGAAAATTACTCAGACTGAGTTAAAATCGCTCGTTCGTTTTAAGAGTGTATGCAGAGTTAGGAATTTGAAGGATATTTAACGTGCACTCAGTTACATGGGGCATTATTCGTCGGACATGTTTGGCCGTTTGTAGGTCGGTAGTTATTTTGGCGATGCCCGCACACGAACCTGGATCCTTTCGCATGCTAGGCGAGTGCCTAACCGACTGGGCTCTCCAGCCTGCTTTATCCTAGAAGAGAATACATAAGAAATCCAATTATCCTAAATCTTTTGGTGTCATATCGTTCCATTTAGAGAGCCTAAAGAAATAAAACGAAATAGTACTTCGGCTCTTTCTTTAGCCCTATAAGACCAGCGGTCAGATGGCGCTGATTTAAAATTATCAGACAAAATTTAGAGTTTTATCGAAAAAAATTCGTTAAACAGCATCAATTCCAGCAACTCCTTGAAAACAGTAATTTTATATGCAAATAACGAATGGTACAAGGTACAAGTCAGCTGCTGCGGTATCGATATTTTTGAAGAGCTTGAACATTCTCTTTTATAGCCGCACGATCGTGATAACTCGGTCGTAAGGGCTATCTATCTAGTTATATCCTTTTATTCAATACATCATCCATTCTAACGCTTAGGCCGAATATGTAAAGTATTCCAATTTGGTTTTCTAATTTGGAATTCTGCGAGGGTTAAAGTTAGGTTAAAATATAGTCGTCCTAGAGCTACACGACTGTTATTGGGGACGTTTTTTGTTATTTGAAACCATAGTCAAGTGACGAGCTATGAGCACCTGAGTAGGGCGACATCGTACGCAGCGTGGGGCTCATTTAAACTTGAGCCAATATGTTGGATTTTAGCTAATGATAAAAGCAGTTGATCAGTGGATTTATCATAATTGCTTTTTGAACGACTTTGAGGGGAAAACCGCTAGGTATGAACTAAAAATTAAGTACCAATGCATATAAATTTTTCTAAATATATTTTTTGAAAATACCAGAACATTCTAATTTCACTTTCAGTAATAAAAAAAATATTCAACTTTAGATTATCGGTAATGAATTTATTTTATACTTTAATAAGCAACTTTTCGGGAACGGAAAGTGTGCATTATATAAGCCATAATAGTGTTTCGTACGGTTTACGTAATTCCATCGGACCAATTTGTTCCTGAGGTTTCACATCTGTGCTCGATGACTCGGTATCCTCGTTTGAAAGAGCGTTAGAATAATAAAAATAGAAAATTAGTTAAATTTTTTAAAATCGAATAAAGTCTAGTTCTTTGTTTTTTGCATATATCTCAGCATGCAAATATCCAGCATTGTTCAATGACCCTTATTGCGCTCACAGACGCGTTGGGGAGATACCTATCTGACGACGAAATTAAGTTATAATGTATGGAAACTACTGCTCAAAACAATGAGGGGAGCACTTTGAGTACTTTTGCTAACAATTTCAGTTAAAGCTTCTTATTTTTTATTCTAAAAATGTAAAATTTGATAAATAGATTCACTATGTATCCAGAATGATATGGTAAGAAACAGTTGGGTAAATTTAAATTTTTTAATTAAAATTTACGTGGGAAGAAATTGGAGCCATAACTTTTGAATAAATTATAACAATATTTTTTCAAAATTTTATTTCTTAAAAAAAATTAAAATCAATTTTTAAACATCTAAGAATGCAAGCGTGAGGAATTTAGGGTTAATTTATTTATAAAATTTTTTGGGAGTGAATTTTATTTTACCATGTTTGATGTTTTCCATATTTTCATTTAATTAAAACAAAGATTATTTAATTCTTCAAAGACATGATTTTTTTTATCCAACGATAAATAAGTGTGAGCTGAACTTTGTGAGGGAAAAAAATCGCAAGCTGATGATTCCAAACGGAATCATGGATGGTGAAAGGGTCTAAATCATGCATTCCCCTAATTTTTTGAGCAGTGTAGTTTAACACTAAGCTATAACTTCGTTTGCACATGTTAATGAAATATTGGTAACGGAATCGTATTTGGGTAATAAAAAGAAATTTTGTAAATAAGAATTAAAAAAAATGTTTGTATCGTCATACTGTAAATCACGTTGGCTTCTTCACGTTCACAGCAACACGACCATTTGATATAACAAACTTTTATATATCTTGTATTTACATTATTTTACAATGCATTACCGTTCTGATCTAGCAAAAGTGCGCGGTTTAAAAAATTAAATTTAATATTCTTTCTTGTTTTTTCACTAGAAAGTTTTGAAGTTGCATCTCGGAACTTTTGTAAACAGTCCACGAGGACGATCAATGTCGTAGTTAATTAAAGGAAATAAGATTTCAGCTTGAAACTTTTTTTCGAAGTTGATGTTACCAATGTGACATGTAAACTTGTGACATGTAAACTTGTGACATGTATATTATGCGTCATATTAGATACATTTTGTAAAAAATTTATACATAATATTTATAAAAGTCATCAAATAACGTAGTTTTCATCCTAAAATATCGTCTCTTAAGTTCCCACATGTGCTATCTAACTTGCAAAACGGTAGAATTGTACTGAACGGTAACCCTTGGCGAACTTTCCAAAATCGCGCCAAAAGTTGGCCGAAAACCCAACCGAAATGATTGGATAGGTTAGGATAGGTTTGAATTATCGTCGCCTTAGAGCTACACGAGGGAGAGTTCGTACTTTCTTGTTACATATCTCAGCATTATATTAAGTAGACCGATATTATGTAACAAGAAAGTCTGAACAGCCGATGTTAAATAAACACGTTTTTCGGTTCTCCATCGTGTAGCTGTAATGCGACGATAATTCAAACCTATCCTATCATTTCAGTTGGGTTATCGGCCGACTTTTGGCGCGATTTTGGAAAGTTCGCCAAGGGTTACCTTTCAGTAAATTTCTACTGTTTTGCAAAGTTAGATAGCACATGTGGTAACTTAAGGGGTCTAAGGAGTCTTAAAAATGTGCAAAGAAGGCACTACAAAACATAATTTGATCTTTCATGTCATTTTTGAACTACTCAATGTATAAGTATAATTTTTTATATGTAATTCTACAAGATTTATTTATTATAAAACAAGTTTTAAAATTTATGAAACTTTAACCAAAACTAAAATAAATGATATTAAACATGAAGCTATTTGAACACAGTGTGATTAGTCTTGCGCGGCAAATTGTGAGGTCAAAATTGAAAAAATGACCAAGAAAATGGATTTGCGATCCATAAGTCCTAAATTAAAAATTCTTTTTATTTTAGTTATATCTTAATTTTAGTTTCTATTTCAATTTTAATGTGTAGATTATGAATCTAGAAGATAGTTTTTTGCTAGATTTGAGTATTTTTTTTATATATAAAATGGCGTCTTCCGCCATCTTGGATTTTTCTTCCTAATTCAATTTTTCGGGTTCTTTTAGGCCAAAATTAATATTTTTTCTTTTATAGGTGCATTTTGTCGTAAATAATTACTTAAAAGCTCAAAAAATCCAAAATCAAGATGACGGCTTCCGCCATCTTGGATTTTTCACCTTCTAATATTTCGTGATCCACTGGCTCGAAGTTAAAAATTCTTTCAGTTTTACTTGTATATTTTATTATAAACTGCAATAAAATCATCATAAAGTTCGAGTTAAACACTTAAAAAACCAAATTCAAGATGGCGGCTTCCGCCATCTTGAATTTGGTTTTTATTACGTGATCGATTGGTGCGAAATTAAAAATTCTTTCTACTTTAGTTCTATTTTTTAGTAACAAATGATTTAAACAACATAAATGGGGAACACAACTGCAAAATATCTGAATTTATGGCCATTCAAGATGGAATCTTTCTCATTGTTAGTTTTTTTAACGTTAGTATTAGGCGATCTATTGGCTCGAAATTAAAAATTCTTTCTATGTTAGGAATATTTTTACACATAATTATCGCCATGTCTTCTAACTGAGTACAAATATGTAAACTCAAGGCCCAAGTTGCTTAGAGTTGCCGAGTTCCTTGGAGTTGATGGTTTTAAAGTTATTTTTTGGACCATTTTGTATGCTGTTATGTAGTTTCAATCCACTATTAATTCATTCCAAACTCCGGCATGTGTCGCATAACGTGATCCGAGTTTTAAAAAGTTCTTCAAGACATTTTCGGAAATTTTTTCATTTCTCTTAAATAAAATAGTATATATCGTTCATAGTTATGGTGACCAGATGCAAATAAATAGGGTAGAATTGGCAAACACCTTCAGTATGAAGGGAATATGAATCAATATCCTGCCCTTCCGGCTCCCACATACATTATCTTGAAGAAAACTATTTTCAATAAACAGTTCACCGATACTCTACTAGTGTTGCGATTCGCACCCTTTATTTTTGAAACTGACCGAAGATCTTCGCTGCAGTTTGGCTGAGATTCCTTATATAAATAACGCATTACTTATTTTGCAAACATTCTTGAAGTCCTGAAGTTTTGGAAACTTCTTCCCTTTCTGCATCTGTGGGACTCCTACAAACACACTAGGCATAACTTTGGATCGACCACTACCCAATATATTAACCCCACACAACCTATACAACTTATCAACATGATGATTTGCAAAGCCGCCCTACAAAACTGATGCTCCCATGTAAATTTCTAACTCTTTGACCAGCTAATTTAGTGAGTCCTTGGGCTTCTTTTAAAGATGTCATGGTTGTATCTGGATTCTGGAGAAGAATTAGGTATCATGTCTAACAGTGGTTGATAGTTTACAGTAGTTTCTGGTTGAATCTGAAATTCATATTTTCAGCCAATTTAAGTATTTATTCAATCCTGGATAACGTTCTGAGAATGTCTTTGAAGAATTTGAAATCTTTATCTCTATAGCATTGTAAAGAGAAACTTTTCCATCACATAACAGTCTAAGAGGTAACACTGTTATTAAAGAACATTCAAGAGTCATAGGCCGTTTATTTTCAAGA
Source organism: Hylyphantes graminicola (assembly GCA_023701765.1). Classification (NCBI taxonomy): domain Eukaryota; kingdom Metazoa; phylum Arthropoda; class Arachnida; order Araneae; family Linyphiidae; genus Hylyphantes; species Hylyphantes graminicola. The sequence goes on from CM043112.1 coordinate 43,835,813, forward strand.
TTACAAGAACGATCTTTAGGTTGTAAAGTAAGGCTTTAGAATTTTTTTTTTTTTTATTCTTGAAATTGTATCCCTCTAGTAACCACTCCTTCTGGTTGAATACAGTACTAATTTCTTGCAGAGTCTTCTGAATGTTTATTAACTCTTGGTACCATATTCTTAGAATTGTACCGCTCCACGAGATCACAGCAGGTCTAAAGCCATTACTTCGATTTATAAACTCCTACTGCCATTACTTAAGAGTAATCTTGAAAAGAGGAAGCATTTTATACGAGAAGGGCTCTTAAAAAAATTTAGTAGTAGTTATTTTGCCTGATGAATAACAAAATATTTAAAAAACTTACTCTAATATGGTGGAAAACATCTTTAATATCTTTCCTTCAACATTCATGATTTTAAAGTATTTCAAACACAATATAAAAAAATTAAAGAATTTTTAATTTTGCACCAATGGATTACGTAATATTAGAAGGTGAAAAATCCAAGATGGCGGAAGCCGCCATCTGGAATTTGGTTTAAGTGTTTAAATAGAACTTTATGATGACTTTAATGCAGTTTATAATAAAATATACAAGTAAAACTGTAAGAATTTTTAACTTCGAGCCAGTAGATCACGAAATATTAGAAGGTGAAAAATCCAAGATGGCGGAAGCCGCCATCTTGATTTTGGATTTTTTGAGCTTTTAAGTAATTATTTACGACAAAATGCATCTATAAAAGAAAAAAATATAAATTTTGGCCTAAAAGAACCCGAAAAATTGAATTAGGAAGAAAAATCCAAGATGGCGGATGACGCCATCTTAAATATAAAAAAATACTCCAATCTAGCGAAAAAATATCTTCTAGATTCATAATCTGCACATTAAAACTGAAATAGAAACTAAAATTAAGATATAACTAAAATAAAAAGAATTTTTAATTTAGGACTTATGGATCGCTTTATATAAACGGTAAAAAAAATTCAACATGGCGGATGCCGCCATCTTGAATTTTTATATTTTCCTCAAAGTAATGTTCTGTAGTAGCTAGGTATGAAAAATATAGTTAAAATATTAATATTTTGTAGGGTTAAATATAAAACAAAAATATTAAAAGTGAAAAATCCAATATGGCGGATTCCGCCTTTTTTATTTTTTTATTTTTGAAATTTTCTGGATAATTGAGAATCTTTATTACTAAATGCATCTATAAAAACAAAAACTATTCACTTTTGTCGAATAGATCGTCAAATATTAAGATTACAAAATTCAAGATGGCGGAGACGCCATCTTGAATAACTAAAAATGCTCAAGGGTACCAAAAAAGTACCTACCAGATTCGTAATCTACACCCTCGAATCTATAAGAATCATCAATAAAAAAACTTAACCTCTCAGTGCAGGGTTCGGCCAAAAATCGGGGTTTGGCGACCTGACTATTATTTTAGTTTTGGCTAAAGTTTCATAAATTTTAAAACTTGTTTTATAATAAATAAATCATGTAGAATTACACATAAAAAAATTATACTTATACATTACCAGGTAAGAAGATCGCTCTCTCTCTCTCTGCGTATGTGTATATAATCTCTGATGTGAACTCAAAATGAAGTACCAATATATACATATTTTTCAAAATAATTTTTAACGATACCAGAATTTTGTAACTTAAATCTCACTAATAAGAAAAAAAAAATCACACAGTTTCCTTGAGAGCGCATGTCATAGACGTTTTACATTTAAAAGAAACTTTTTGGTAACAAAAAGTGCTCTTAATTTAAGTTTGATAAATTTTGGCTTTGCAAAGATCCATCGGACCAATTTAAGCTAGATATTCCGTATCGTTGTGCTTGTTAAATCATCACCACCGTTTGAGAACCCGCTGCGAAAAAAAAAAAATGAAATTTTAAAACAGAGTGAAGACTATACCAAAACCGACCTTAAGTTTGCAGCAGAGAAATGTACTACGCGGAGGAATTTGCGTAAACAACGCGACTGGCGCCGAAGCTTCGCCTGCTCCGATTGGTTGATAATTTGACCCTGATATTCGTGCGCCCTGTTACGTCAAAATCGAAGAAAAAAAATAATTAAAATAACACTCTAACTGAAGCTAAACTAATAAAAATAATAAATTTGTGTCTTGAAATAACAAATAAATTTGTTTCTTGAATGTTAAATACCTTTTTGTATTCGATTCTCGCCCTGAAAAATGAGAACTATTTACCCTCTTTCTCGTAGAACATTTGTATACTGCAAACTTAAGGTCGGGAGAGGCATAGTGCTTTGTCTGTTACATATGAAGAGTACACGGGAAGAAGCGATTGATTTATTAGGCGGACGGCCGCAACTGTCTGCTTGGTGGCATAAAACCGGTTTCTCCCCTTCTTCGCTTGGTCCAAGCGTCGGGATCGACAATCGCCTGAACTTGGTAGCTAGGAACCACAGAGATAGTACTTCAATGGCATATCACGTGACCTACAACACTGACTTCATTGCTTGCGCGTCCCGTCGATAGCATTGGAGGTCACGTGATCTGCCACAATATTACTTTAACTATGATATCTATGGTAGGAACTGGTTTCCTTACACAAGTTTAGGCGATCACTCGCTATCATCGCCAAAGTGGCCTGCTAAGGAAACTTCTCTGAAAAATCAATCGGTTTTTCCCGTATACTCTTCATATCTCTTCCTGCAAATACCCGTCTCCATATAGCCCACGTGTGCGACGATAATTCAAACCTAACCTGCACCCAGCGTCGTTTAATTACCCTTACTTCTCTGTGGATAAGAGTCAATATATTATGAAAAGTGCCAATTTACAGGTGTGATGAAGCTTTTTCATTTTTACGACGAAATTCAATTTTAATATTAATTACCGTCAGTGCTGGTAACTTTGGTCCAAAATAGTTTTTTTTTTCACAAGAGAAGAAAAATTTAGCTAAAAATTGTTTCGGATGCTTCGGTTAAGACGAATTTCGGATAACCATTTTCATTGCCTGCTATGTCAACATGTGCAGTTATCCACTGAAGCGTTCAGCACTGTTAAAAATTTTGTGCTTGCTTTCACCTTAATAATGGTTCCTAGTAGCTGCAACAGCTGTGCGGTGAAACGTTTCACCATTTTTCTGGTTTGGGTCGCAGAGCTACACGAGGGCTATTGGCGACGGGCGTCGTATTTTTAGAACCACAGTCAGGTGACGAGCCAGCACCTGAATAGGCACCCAACGCAACCGTTAAGGGCGACATCGTACGCAGCGTTAGGACTTTGAAGGATATTTAACGTGCACACGGGGTATTATTCGTCGGACATTTTTGGCTGCATGGACCGTTTATAGGTCGGCAGCTATTTTGGCGATGCCCGGGACCCGAACCTGGGACCTTCCACATGCTAAGCGAGTGCTTAACCGACTTGGCTCCCCAGCCCCCCATTTTTCTGGTATTCAGTCGAACCATTTTTCAAGTTTTGGAAACAGAAACCTGAGAAACGGTTCAACCCAATACCGAAAATATGGTGAAACACTTCACCACACAGCCGTTGCAGCTACTATAGGAACCATTATTATGGTGAAAGCAAGCAAAAATTTTTTGACAGTGATGTTTTGTTCATGTTTTGAAGATCGTGATGGCTTGAGATGATTTCTTGGGAAATTGCTCGATAAGAAAAATCATCTTAGAATACTAGAATCAATGGCTCTACAACTGATAGTAGGCCAAGGCCTGCGGCGTCCATTTAAACTCATATGGTCAATGAGTTGTATTTTAACAAATGTTCCAGTCAGACTGATAGCGAAACTTCCATTATTAAGTTACCAAGCCAGCTTGGTTACCTATTAATCGAACAACTGTAGGGATTAAAGTCTGTGTGAACCTTACCCAATCCCGAATTTTTTAATTACTTTAATTATAGATTAAATTTAGAGAAATTAATTTTAATTCACACTTACAGACTTCATTTCGCATTTTCATTACTTAATTGTAATTAGTTTTGAAATGATAACTTAAACATGCGATTTTACACAGATTTTTCTGCAATTTTTACTTTTTCTTTTCAAATAAAAAGTATTAATTATTACTTTCTTTATCACTCATTATTTTAATTAATTATATGTTCATCACTCCTCATCCAAGTTTTTTTTAAAACTAAACCTTTCAAGTAAAATTTTGTGCCGAAAAATTTGTGTACCTACATATTTGAGACAGACTATATCAATCGATTTAAGAGGGTACGTAACTTACAACTAACACAATTTAGCGTCAAATTGTCAAACGGATTGGAAAAATAACGTCAATTGCAAAAATAAGGCAATACGTCAAAAGTCAATGCACGTCAAACTCTGACGACACCAGACAAGGTCATAAAATGAAAGCGAGCTTTTAACGATCATTTGAAATAGTATTCTAGAAAGATCGCTCTTTTATTCGTTTCAATTTTCTCTTCTACTCTTATTCTAGAATATTTTATGTATCTGTTTCAGTTAAATATTTATTTAATATTCGTTAGTATTTTATTCTAGAAGGGAAGTTGTCGCATACATTGCAAGTGCGAATTCGCTGATTATTAAACTGTTTGCCTAACTGAGGTAAATTCACCAGATAAAATATTATTAAACGTTAACCCTTTAGAAACGAGCACGGGGAATTTACACAACATAGCTACGTAGTTATTTTTAGCTCTTTGTTCCTAACTACCGTAATTCAAAGTGTGTCGAAACGTTTAGACTAGGTAGAGTCAAATTTTAAATGAACTGATTTTTTTTTTAAATGACATTAACAAAAGCCTATCTTAACGCTATTTATGCAATATATCTATAATAAAAAGAAAGAGTCTGTCTGTGTGTGTTTATCTGTGGATCGCAAAAGAGCTACTTAGACTGCTCTAAAAAATTCGAAATTTTCAATATAGATTCCTTTTAAAACCAAAGTGAGCACCTCAGGCTTAGTTTTTTCATATTTGTTCTATTTTTAAAGAAATTTTTTTAATTTTCTGAAAAAAGTACACCACTTTCGCTCAAATTGAATTTTTTCCCCTTTCATGTTGCCATTGGTTGAAAAAATTCAAATACACTTTTACGAAAATATTTAAAATTCCGACCAGTTTTCATTCTAGGATTTATTATTTTTTTTTATTTGATAATTTCTTTATTGATTGCTCTATTGACTGTTATAAATTCAATTTAAATAACAGATTAAATTACAAGTACCAAAAGGTCATAACGATTTGATGCAGGTAACTAACGATACATTTTTCTGAAGTATTTACTAAACTTTTGTAGACTTTAACGTTCTAAAACCGTATAATTCTATCAAAAAATTCCACTTTGCCCCCATTTTTTTTCAAATGATCAATAGAAAGTAAACTAGCTGCCTTATAAGTGATATTTATAAGTACAGTCAGTATATAAAGGGTTAAAACGCTGCTCATTTTGTAGGAAGGCTACTTGGTCAAAGGTCCTTAATATGACATTCATATGAAGAGTACAGGGGGAAAACCTTTTGATTTTGCAGAAGGCTTTCCTCAAAAGGCCTCGTCGGCGATGATAGTAAGAGATCGCCTAAACTGGTGTAAAGAAACCAGTTACTCGCTTTGTTTTTCTATCTCGGCAACCCTAATTCACGCCAGAGATCAGTGGACACGGAGTCACACGTTTGTACCGCGAATGAAGAACAGAAAAGAAAAACTGGTTTCCTGTCGCCAATGTCCGCCAAGCAGACACAATAACGTTTTTTTGGTTTGGATTGAATTATCGTCGCACTAGAGCTACACGAGGGCTATTGGCGACGGGCGTCATATTTTAGAACCACAGTCAAGGGACGAGCCGACACCTGAATAGGCACCCAACGCAACCGTTAAGGGCGACATCGTACGCAGCGTTAGGACTTTTAATGATATTTAACGCGCACTCTCTTTCACGGGAGATTCATTCGTCGGACATTTTTGGATACACGGGCCGTTTATAGGTCGGCAGCTATTTTGGCGATGCCCGGACCCGAACCTGGGAGTGCCTAACCGACTGGGCTCCCCAGCCCTACACAATTACGGGAAGACTCCCAAAAAATCAAGTGGTTCTTCCCCTGTACTCTTCATATGCGTTTAATGAATGCTACATGCTTGGGTCTTACCTCCAGCGCCTTGATGTCGTTGTACGGCACCAGCTCGAAGTTGGGCATGAAGGGCCCGAACCCTGCGAAGCTGCTCGGGTCGGTGGAGCTGGAGATGGCCGACAGGGTCCTGCCCCAGAAGTTCCCCTCGGCGAAGACGATCTTGGCCTGGTTGGGGGGGATGCCCTTCACGTCGTAGCCCCAGCGACGGGCCAGCTTGCAAGCTGTCTCGCCCGCCTCCACGCCTGTTGTTGGAATAGTTGGAAAATATGTTTCATTTTGAGGATCGATTTGGCCTGGTTGAATTTACGTAGCACACAGTTAAAAAGTTTGGTGCAAAAGATTGCACCGGAGAATCTTGGGACTTTCGACCTGCTATTGTGAACTCTGATCTATTTATTTTGCTGTGCATCAAAGTTGTGGTTTTACCCAAAGAGTCTTATAGTAGGGTAGAGACCGAACCTACCAAACACACCAATATAGGTTGACGTGTGGGGCCCGATTGCCGAGGGGTTTGGATCGCAGGCAGCAGTCCCTGTAACAAGTCCGGGTTTTCGATTCTCGCCTTTGCCCAGGGTGTTCTTCCGTTCTCAGTATCAAAACTATAAATTAACTAGCACTTTTTCCACTATATTCGGGCTCCGTAGTGAGCAATGGCTGCTGATGGCAGCTCAGTACGAGTAGTTCCTCTACCCTTCCATAGAACTCTTGGTTTTACCACGAAATTGGTATAATCATGCTCCAAATACTGGTTGCAGCTAGAAGAATTCCACCATTATTTTCCGGATTACAATGCAACTTGCACCTAACTTTTAAACTGTGATGAGGGTTGTTGGCAACGAGCCCTGGACATCGTACGCGGGTTCAAGATTTTGGACCACGACATATTTAACGCACCGGTGCTGGAGTGTTGAGGAATACTACTTTTGTGAATAAAGTGCGGAAAATATTTAGGCGCATTTCTCCTAATCGTCGCTCCTAGCGTTTTGTGATATAATTATAAATCATACTCTCGAATGTATGAATTAATTAGCATTAATTAGATTTGTTTCAGTGATTAACTTTTCGACCATGAATTCAGCATTAAGTTTTTATAAATCATATTTTATTTACGTGGTTTTGGTTTGAAAATATAAAAAAATTCAAAACGCAAGACTATTGTGCAATTTTTAAAGCCAGATAATTGAATAGCAAACAAAACTGCACTGCAAAATACGTCTAGTTATCATAGAGTTAGGTCAAGCATCACTAATAGCGGATCTAGACATTTGTGTCAAGTATCCCTAATGCATGGGTCTAGTATAACTATGCATTGGGATACCTTAGTACTAAAGTTTTGAATATATTATTTTATATAAATATTACAATCAATATTATAATAAATATTGTGTTAATATACTGAATAACGTACAAATCGATTGCATTTACCCATTCCTAAATTAAGTTTAAAAAAATTTATGCTTTAAAAAACTGAAAATTTTGTCAAGTATTCCTGACATCCCCTACTCACCTGTATTCATAGGTAACACCTTGTCGAACCCGAATAATCTCGTGACATACTCTTCATACTCCCCGAGTATCGATGCATGGAAGGCCCGAGAGGTGAGGGTTACTAGGGCGGCCTGTTCCTGCAACGCCCCGAGTATTCTCGGGTGGCAGTGGCCCTGGTTGACGGCACTGTAGGCACTCAGAAAGTCAAAGTACTTGCGGCCGTCAACGTCCCATACGTTGACACCTGAAAAAAGATTTTAAATAAATGTACAGATCTATTGGGGATAGAGATTGGATGCGATATCGAAAAGGAGACAGACATTTAATTTTTCTTAATTAATATTAAAAAAAAAAAGGCGTATAATTTTTTTTATTTGCGTTGAGAAATATATATTATTACTAGAAAGCAATAAAACTCAAAGTATAATAGGCTGTGTGAGTGTGTTTAGATAATTTTCTTATGAGATTAAAGTAATTAAATGAACAAAGAATTAAATGAACCTTACCCAATCCGAGATTTAAACTTATGACCTGTGGAATTTATAGTTCAATATACATATATTATATGGTACTCACACATCTTAAAAGTTCTACCTTAAAGTAATATCTAGCAATTTTTAAATTCGTCTGGGTAGAATGTCATGTGCCGGCTCGTCAGACTGTGGTTCTAAATTAAGGGGTCTAAGGAGTCTTAAAAATGTGCAAAGAAGGAACTACAAAGAATAGTTTGATCTGTCATGTAATTTTTTAACTACTCAATATACAAGTATAATGTTTTTATATGTAATTCTACAAGATTTATTTATTATAAAACAAATTTTAAAATTTATGAAACTTTAGCCAAAACTAAAATAAATGATATTAAACATAAAGCTATTTTAACACATTGTGATTAGGCTTGCGCGGCAAATTTTGAGGTCAAAATTGAAAAAATGACCCAGAAAATGACTTTATATTGTACAAATATGTACAAACTAGGACTTATACCTAAATTCTCAGCTCAATTTTAATTAGAAATTATTTAAAAATGAATTCAAAATCAAAATTTAAAAAATTTTAATAATTTTTTTAGAAAAAAAGTTCCTAAAATAATTTCTAATTAAAATTGAGCTGAGAATTTAGGTATAAGTCCTAGTTTGTACATATTTGTACAATATAAAGTCATTTTCTGGGTCATTTTATAAATTTTGACCTCAAAATTTGCCGCGCAAGCCTAATCACAATGTGTTAAAATAGCTTTATGTTTAATATCATTTATTTTAGTTTTGGCTAAAGTTTCATAAATTTTAAAATTTGTTTTATAATAAATAAATCTTGTAGAATTACATATAAAAAAATTATACTTGTATATTGAGTAGTTTAAAAATTACATGACAGATCAAACTATACTTTGTAGTTCCTTCTTTGCACATTTTTAAGACTCCTTAGACCCCTTAAGACGCCCGTTGCCGGGCCCACGTGTAGCTCTAGTGCGACGATAATTCAAACTAAACTGGGTAGAATGTTATTTTAATGCTCCATTGACGACTTTTTGAAACTTTCATGTTATTTCTTCATTAGCTTTATTTTTATTAGATTTTTTTTGTTGCTGCTCAATTTGTCTACTACACAGAAAAACACTGTGAAGAGCAAGTCCAATAGGTAAAATGGTAAAACAACCAAATAAATACGAATTTCGCACCTTAATCAAACTGCAAGCACCGGGTAAAGTGTAAATCTTATTTTGCGTTCGATTGACGAACAAATATAGACTCAGTCAACAAGACGATAAGATTAGAATATTCTCAAGAAGAACAATCTAACGAACGTTAAAAGTTTGAGAGGACAAACAATCTTTTGAGACAGTTCTTACCAGAACAATCGAATTACTTCATAGAAAAAACGGAGTCAAGTGTCAAGAAAGCTTCTTTTCTTTTCGATTTATTTGTTATTGTGATTTCGTGTTGGGTTCAATAAAGACTTCAGTTTTTTTTATCGCTTTTGAAGAAGTTCATACAGTATTACAATAGTCGTTAAAAACATGAAAGTAGGATTAAAAGACGAAGCGCAACCATAAGAGTTGAAAATGCACTGATACTTAAAAAAATTAAGCCTTGAAAGAAAATTTTATTTAAATAAAACTGAGTAATATCAATAATCAAATAATTGCCGAGCGCCCGAATCCCGAGGTCCCGAATTTCATAATTGTCTAGTCAGTACTTATTCATTCTAGTCTACCTATTCAAATGAGTTGACAGGTGGGAAAAATGGATGCACTGACCTGAAAACTGAACTTACACTGAACTTTACCTGGTAAATTCAATATTTTTTTAAAAATTAAATTATCACCAAGGCTTGTAATTCCAGAAGGACTTGATTTGGAAGGAAGGACTTCAAGAATGAAAACACTTAGTGGAAGAGCGCTCTATGTGTGTCAAAGTGTAAAAACGAGAAAATAAGCTTTTACCCGTTTCAGTTATTACTTTGGACTTTAACCCTTTAAAAACGTCCCTTTACTAACTGTAAAACTGATACTTAAAAGTTTAATTTAAAAAAAAGGGAAACTTATTCCCTTTAACCCTTTAAGACCAGCGATCAGATGGCGCTGATTTAAGTTCATGAAACTAAATTTAAGAGTTTTATCGAAAAAAAGTCTTAAACAGCATCAATGCCAGCAGCTACTCAAAAATTAGGTCATTTTTTATACAAATAACGAATGGTACAGCTAAGGAAATAAAAAAAGTACCCACTTGAGGTTATTTCCTCCGTTATTCATCCTAAAGAATCGGACCTTTTTGACATTGTGAACAATTAACATTCTGAGTTAATTGCATGACACAAAATTTGCATAAGGGGCCATCTTCATATTAAAAATGTTACTAACTTTAAAATTTCCAATAGCAACACCCCTTTTTGAATCCATATTTCAAATCTCTAACCTATGTTAATACGAAATGCCAAATTTTGTTAGTTTTTAAGCATTATTAGAGGAGTTAGAGACGTGCAAAGTTTAGGTCCCATAATGTTAAATGAGTTGCACATAAAAAACTATCCCGATCTATAAATAATTAAGATAATGAAACGAATTTTTTACTGAAAAGAAATTATAATAACCCAAACAAAATGCATACAATATTGGGGTATTTAAAACAATTTTTATATTTTTAAATAATTATTATATTAATTTTTAAAAAAATATGAATAGAAACCCCTTAATATTTTTAAAGAAATAAATTTAAGACAAGAAGTTTAAGCGAAATCCCAATTTTTAAAATTTTTTATTCATAATTTGCTGAGTAAATCACAAAATACCTTTTAATTACCCTTTAGGGGACTGTGTATAAGATTACGTGTGTAATTGATAAATAAAGACGGTTTTGCATGCATGCTTGCTTGTCATTTTAGAGATGGTCCCCAAAAGGTCCACAAGTGATTCGATTGAATAACTCGTCAAATATTCATCCAAATGTAACAAAAACTTAGATTTAAGGGTTTTCAAGAGTGCTTAACATTTCTAAGTTATTAAAATTGGGTGTTGCCATTGGAAATTTCAAAGATCGTAATATTTTTAATATGAAGACGGCCCCTTATGCAAATTTTGTATCGTACGATTAACTCAGAATGTTAATTGTACACAATTTCAAAAAGGTCCGATTCTATAAGGTGACTTACGGATGAAATAACCTCAAGTGGGTACTTTTTTATTTCCACAGCTGTACAGCTGTGGAAATAAAAAAGTACCCACTAGCGATTATTTCGGCCCTTAGTCATCCTATAGAATCGGACCTTTTTGACATTGTAAACAATTAACGTTCTGAGTTAATTGCATGACACAAAATTTGCATAAGGGGTCATCTTCATATTAAAAATGTTACTAACTTTAAAATTTCCAATAGCAACACCCTTTTTTGAGTCCATATTTCAAATCTATGACCTATGTTAATACGAAATGCCAAATTTTAATAGTTTTTAAGCATTATTAGAGGAGTTAGAGACATGCAAAGTTTAGGTCCCATAATGTTAAATGAGTTGCACATAAGAAACTATCCCAATTTATAAATAATTAAGATAATGAAACGAATTTTTTACTGAAAAGAAATTATAATAATCCAAACAAAATACATTCAATATTGGGGTATTTAAGACTTTTTTTATATTTTTAAATAATTATTATATTAATTTTTAAAAAAAATATGAATAGAAACCCCTTAATATTTTTACAGAAATAAATTTAAGACGGGAAGATTAAGCGAAATCCCAATTTTTAAATTTTTTTATTTATAAGTTGCTGAGTAAATCACAAAATACTTTTTAATTACCCTTTAGGGGACTGTGTATAAGATTACGTGTGCAATTGATAAATAAAGACGGCCTTGCATGCATGCTTGCTTGTCATTTTGGAGATGGTCCTCAAAAGATCCACAAGTGATTCGATTGAATAACTCGTCAAATATTCATCCAAATGTAACAAAAACTTAGATTTAAGGGTTTTCGAGAGTGCTTAACATTTCTAAGTTATTAAAATTGGGTGTTGCTATTGGAAATTTCAAAGTTCGTAACATTTTTAATATGAAGATGGCCCCTTATGCAAATTTTGTGTCGTGCAATTAACTCAGAAGTTAATTGTTCACAATCTCAAGAAGTTCCGATTCTATAGGGTGACTAACGAATGAAATAACCTCAAGTGGGTACTTTTTTATTTCCACAGCTGTACAAGTCGGCTGCTTCGGTATCGATATTTTTGAAAAGCTTGAACATTCTCTTTTATACCCACACGATCGTGATAGCTCGGTCTTAAGGGGTAAAGGAGGCAATAACATGTTCATTAACATAAAAGCTTTTCGATTATTTTCAAACCATCTAACGCATTCGTCCACTAAACTTTTCAATTAAGTCTTTTCCTTACCTTTGGCCTTATGCAGCACAACAGGCAATGGATGGTAGTTGTGCGCCCCGTACTTGGCTTCCCTGTCCATGCATGCTTGAGACGAAAGGTGATACAAGGGCGCCGATGCAGTGTCTTTCTTGAGGGGTATGACGGACATGGACCGTTGGCAGGTTCTGGCCGCCATCTGCAGGGGAGTTCTGAGGAGGTTCGGGGCCATCCTTGTGTGGTGGATTAGTACTGGTATACTGTTTATCTAGGGAAAAAAAGGCAAGGATTAAACAATTGAAGAGTACACGGGAAGCAACGCTTGATTTCTTAACCTCTTCCTTACTGAAGCACCCCAAAATGCCCGAACAACTAAGGATCCGATAATGTTATTCCTATCAAATATTACGAGGAAGCAAGATGAACATATCGAGTAACCGGTTTGGTTTGGTTTGAATTATCGTCGCACTAGAGCTACACGAGGGCTATTGACGACGGGAGTCGTATTTTAGAACCACAGTCAGGTGACGAGCCACACCTGAAGAGGCACCCAACGCAACCGTTAAGGGCGACATCGTACGCAGCGTTAGGACTTTGAAGGATATTTAACGTGCACACCCTTACACGGGGTATTATTCGTCGGACATTTTGGCTGCACGGGCCGTTTATAGGTCGGCAGCTATTTTGGCGATGCCCGGACCCGAACCTGGGACCTTCCGCATGCTAAGCGAGTGCTTAACCAACTGGGCTCCCCAGCCCCTATTGAGTAACCGGCTCCTTTGCACCAGTTTAGGCGATTTCTCACTATCATCAACAAAGAGGCTATTAAGGAAAGCCTTGTACAAAATCAAGCTGTTCTTCCCGTGTACTCTTTCAATTACGTGGGAAATATTTTTTATTAATTCACTGAATTTCATAACAGTGGAACTACAATTATCAGAAAGGGCTGGGGAGCCCAGTCGGTCGAGGCGTTTGCCTTGCATGCGAAAGGTCCAAGGTTTGGGTCCGGGCATCACCGAAATAACTGCCGACTTTTATACGGTCCGTGAATTGAACAATGTCCAAAAAAAAACCTTGTGGAGGGAGTGTACGTTAACTATCATACCTAGTCCCGGCACTGCGTACGATATCTCCTTTAAAAGTTGCGTTGGGTGCCTACTCAGGTGTACGCTTGTCACTTGACTGTGGTTATACATTACCGACCCTCTTGTAGATCTAGTGCGAGTGACGATCTACACGAACTAGTGACGATAATTCAAACCAACACCAACCAATTATCCGAAGTTATTAGGACCTATCCAAGTTTATATAAATTACAAATGAGCTAGTACATAAAATAAAAGCAGTTACAGTTAGTATCAAAATTTATATGCGACACAAACTTATAAGCCCGGCCAATTTGTTGCTGTTCGTCTCTGTTGATATCGTGTCAAGTAATTTTTTAGTCTGTCCAAAAATTTACTAGTCAGGACATCCAACAAAGACAAATGGTAACAGATAAGCCAGGCGTTAATTTTTATGAAATTCGTATAATCAGCAACGCTTCGGTGAATGAGAGTTCTACTCTATTAAAATAAATTATTCATAGTAGTTAGAAATAAATTAAATATCTATACAGATTTATACATTTCATGCAGTTTTGTTTACCTGTTACTCTTTATGTTACTGAAGGAAATGACCAAACAGCAAATAATTAAGATTTGACTTTATATATTTGTCGCAAGGTTAACTGGTCCAACAAAAAAAAATCATTTTGTAGAAATGCAAGTGACCCACCACATCCTTGAAATCAGGTACAACAACTTAATTTTTTCTCTCAAGATTTTATTAACCTTAAAAATATATTAATATTTATTGTTTGTCGTAACTTTCAAAATGTCAAAAGGAATAAACAAAGAAATGGAATAAAAAAATATAGTAGTAAGTGGATTAAGTTCTGAAAGTGAAGTTGTTTATACAGTTGTTTAATTTTTTTCTTTCCGTAAATCCCCAGTATAATAATCCCACTCTCGCTTTATTTATACCTCAGTCCAACGTTGTGTCTTTCACATGCGACGAACATGCGAAAACCGTACTTACGATTTTACCTTCGGCTTTCAATCACGTAGCGACAATGTTAAACGCTGCACCAGTGCTGAAAATAGCAGGAAAAGTCGTAAGTGCGGTTTTCACTTTTGTCACTTGTGAAAGGTCCATTAACTTGACTTTGCCATTGCAACCCTTCGACACCGTAATTACTGTGATCAATACCGCAACCATTGCGTATGAAAAAAAGCCTTTGATATCTTAGAAGAGGCGAATAGGCTCCCAAGCTGTAGGTCTCTGTCCTACTAGCAAAAAACTTTACCTCAAAAACAACCCGCCCGCAACCTATTATAGACAGCGATCATGGACAATATAATAAAATCTATGAAAGTCTGAATTCAACATGAGATTTCAAAAGTCCAACTTAAGTATATTTAAATTTCATTTTCGATTGAGCATTATAATGGACGATTCGAACGGGGAGGGGATGCTTTGTTTATGGGGTAGAAGACTGTGTTTGGCCTAGCTGTGAAGTCACCATAGGCGTAATTGTACTAATTTGGTTGAATTAGCTGCCGGGTGGTTTATTTATGGGGTATAAAAGAACATTTTACGTGGATGTGACGTAAGCGTGGCCGTCGCAGCTGTCTAGCGGTATAGCTATTTATTGAGAATTAATTCATTTTAGTGCTTTGTTAACATTGTAAAACTATAAACAAATTATATCGATCCCGTTTTACTACGAATCACTTAACAAATCCTGTCATTACATTTTGCAATTAGAAATTTGAAAATTGGTTATTACAATTTGTAAGTATGGAAAGGGAACGTTTCAAGTCTTTATTGAAAAATAAACGGCCCATGCAGCCAAAAACGTCCGACGAATAATACCCCGTGTAGAGAGAGTGCACGTTAAATATACTTCAAAGTCCTAACGTTGCGTACGACGTCGTCCTAAACGGTTGCGTTGGGTGTCTACTCAGGTATCGGCTCTTCACTTGACCATGGTTCTAAAATACGACGCCCGTTGCCAATAGCCCTCGTGTACTTTAGTACTTTAGATAATTCAAATTAAACTTTATTGAAAATAAAAGCAATCTGTAAAAGTCTTAAAAGACGTGGGACATAGATATATGTCCTATAAACAAATTAAATCACAACATGATCCAGTAATTATATAAATGACTTGGGCCATCGTTGTCAGAACTCAATAACTTTAACCTATAAGAAAATATACTAAATGACTGATTTATTCAGGGCAAAAAATTCCAGTTCTTTGCTGTGGTTAATGCAGTTTATCTGCCCAAGGACCGATTTTTTGTTTCAATTAGAAAGTAGATTTTTATCCTTTACAATTACTTGGGGAAAATACCCCATGAAAATGATTAATGCTACAAGCGAATTAACACTTCTTGCGTGTAGAAGCTTTTCTTTGTAGATTAAAAAAAATAAAAATAAAAACTAGGGGATAGGGAGCCCAGTCAGTTAGGCTTTCGCATATCATGCGGAAGGTCCCAGGTTCGTGTCCGAGGCATCGCCAAAATAACTGCCGACCTATAAACGGCCCGTGCAGCCAAAATCTCCGACGAATTTGATCGGAGACTCCCCGTGTTTAGAAAGTGCACGTTAAATATCCTTCTAAGTCCTAACGCTGCGTACAATGTCATCCTTAGCGGTTAAGTTGGGTGCCTACTCAGGTGTCGGCTCGTCCCCTGACTGTGGTTCTAAAATACGACGCTCGTCGCCAATAGCCCTCGTGTTGCTGTAGTGCAACGATAATTCAAAACTAAACTAAAAAATAAAAACTGCACAAACTATGCGTTCCATTTTAATCAGGGCAGTTCCAACTGAAAGCTTACATAATTGTGCTTCGTAATTTTTTTATGATAGAAAGAACAAATTAATTGCTTTATGACACCGTCAAATCCCTCAAGGGCGGTTTAGCGTGTTCCGTATACTATAATTTAGATCATACTCAAATGTATTGAGGCTGACACAAATTGTATTGGGTTACACATTTCAAATCAAGTTTGCCTTTTGATTATTATGAATCATACTAATCATTCTAAGAACTGAAAACTCAGCATGCGATGAAGAATATTAATTCAATTCGCATAGGAAAACTAATAAAAATAGCCTATTTTAAAAGTTTAAGTTTCTACCAAAACGCTGTGTTTGGAGAGTTTTCTTCTAAGGTGTTTAAATCTTGTGTGAAAGCGGTTCTAGGTAACAGATACAGCCATTTGAGTTGAAAAATCGTCACACCAGAGCTACACGAGGGCTATTGGTGACTGGCTTAGTAATTTAGTTCGGTTTGGAAAGTCATTAAAAGTCATTAACTTAGTTTAATTTTTTATATTTTAAATGTTAAACAGGTTACATAAGTTATAAGCTATTATTTGAAAAAAAAATGAAACTAGTAAAAATCCTTCACCACTTCTATATTTAGACATATAAAACAATGGGTAAACACTTATATGCAATATTTAATACTCTTTAGAAATGTCAATCGGTGCTACAAGTAACGAGTTATTAAAAATTGCTATTGAAACCTAATTAAATGTTAATTAGTATATAATTTAAGATTACTTTTTGTTTGTTAATGGACTGGGTCCGTTAAGTTTAATTAGCATGTTCTCTTGAATTGATTTTCGCAAGTGATTTTTGTTTAAAAAATATGATTTCTATATTAAAAAAAATGTTTAGTAAGTCTGTGTAAAATCCTTAAAATGGTGTATTTCTTAAAAGCATTAAATACATAGTTACTTTTTCATCTTTTTGGGCATTTGTAATTTAATAATATTCGGATAAATTAAAATATTAATTTTATATTAAAAAAAATTCTAAGTAATTTGGCCAACAGATGTTATTGAATCATAGTTTCATCGTGCAGTGAATATTTAAATCATTATAAATTAAAGAATTGTTTATAAAAGTTCGACAGAAAATTAACTAGCGTTTAGTCAGACACAAAAAATACTTTAAAACAAATTGTACAAGATAACATACAAGTGATCTTTCTAAAATACAAAATTTTTACATTCCGAATCAGAATGTAAACAAATCGGGTACTTACATCAAAAATACGACCGAAGACGGCGAACCTCGTTAGAAAAGCCTTGTCATCAAATAAACGTCTATCGACGATGATTATTGAAATTGCACTCTATGGGAAAAAAAGTAAATATCAAATTCTCTAAACCTTTGTAGATATCAAAAAGCACTCTTTGCTAGCGCCATCTAGTGGGATTATACGGAAATAATTTCAGGCATGAATTTCTTATTTTCGAATAATTTGATTTTATCTGTTCTTTTTCTAACAAAGAAAAGCATAGTCAATTTTTAGCTATGTACTTTTAGTTTGTGGATAAATCCATCAAAATTTAATGTTATAAACAGAATTTTGCGCTATTTTTGTTTGCTTCATTTTGTAAAAGGTTGTTTACTGTGTTAACACATTCGCTGCCACTATATTATCGATGGAGGCTTTATCGATGCAGGCTGATGAAGTAGAAGAACGTCCTGTTTTTTAAAACCTGTTCGTTACAATGGAAATGTAACTAACTATTCTTCATTTTCGAACAAGTACAAATCTTAGTTCGAGATCGTAAAATTGCAAGGTTAGGTTGAATTAACGTCGCTAACAAAAGCTACACGACAGCTAGTCGTAAAAATACGAGGAAATGTTCCTGGCGAAAGATACACTTCACAATAACACAAAAACTGCATAACCTTTAAAATCTATGTATGGAAATTCATCAGTCACATCTGAGATTACTAGGCGCGGTTGGTTGGTAGGACATATATATTTTCAGACTTGTGTGCTGGGTCAGAGACCCGCATTACTAGGTGTCAGTTAAATATCACACAAAATTATAGATGAAAGAGCTAGATCGTGTAGTTTGTGGAAAGACTAGACCATCATGCTTACAAAAATTACAAACGAACTTGAACTCATAAGATCGGTTGGCGAAATGGTACTATGAATTTCAACAGAATGTGCTGTTATCGATGAATCGGAACTACGCGACTCGCTAGGGAGTCAGTGGCATCCAACGTGTTAAATAGACATGTATCGAAAAGCACAGACAGTTTCAACCCTCCAAGTAAAATAGAAAAAGAAACATGTGTAAATGAATATTGATTAGTTTAGGGTGTTCGTTTTCCCGCTATCTATTTCTATTTTCTAGCCTCCATGGAGCTTTAACACAGCCAAAATGCCCCTCGTATTTTAGATTCCCGGCGTGACGCGCCACTAGTTCGGGATTTACGACTCCACAGATTTAACACATTCGCTGCCACTATATCATCGATAGAGGCTTCATCGATAGAAGCTGATAAAGTAGAAGAACATCCTGTTTTTAAAACCTGGATAAAATGGAAATGAACTAACTATTTTTCGTTTTCGAACAAGTACAAATCTTAGTTCTAGGTCGTAAAATTGCAAGGTTAGGTTGAATTAACGTCGCTAACTAATGCTACACGACAGTAGTCGTAAAAATACGAGGAAATAGTCCTGGCCTTTTTCAACCGGAAAACTCATCATCTGTCACTAATTATTGAAATAAAAGCCAATTACCAGATTTGCTTCGGTGATTATTTCTTCGACTGTAAAATCATCATTAAATTTTCATAATTCATATTTTATTGGGGTAGTTTTTGTTTGAAAAAAATACAAAAAAAAAATAATAAAACAGACTATTTGCATTTTTTTTAAAAAACTAGATTGTTGAATAACAAACTGAACCACATTGCGAAATGCAGTATGTCTGGTGTCTGGTCGCCCTACACTTGAGACGAAGGATTTAATTTCCTCGAGTAATTTCAAATAGAATGCCTTCTTTCAAATCATCGAGTGATTATTCCAAGCACAGCAGGATCGGTTTTAAAAGTTACAAACGAACTTGAACTCATAAGAACGGTTGGCAAAACGGTACTATGAATTTCATCAGAATGTGCTGTTATCGATGAATCGGAACCACGCGACTCCCTAAGGAGTCAGTGGCATCCAACGTGTTAACGAGCATGTATATGTCGTAGAGTACTCAGGACAAATGCAGGCAAGCACACAACCACAAATATTAATGCCGGGATTGGATCCTGTGACCTTCTGACTACCTGGCCAGCTCCCTGACCAATCAGTAAATAAATATTGAAAAATGTCCACAAAAATAGAGTAATGTTATTGTACAGCTGTGGAAATAAAAAAGTACCCACTTGAGGTTATTTTGGCAGTTAATCATCCTATAGAATCGGACCTTTTTGACATTTTGAACAATTAACATTCTGAGTTAATTGCCTGAAACAAAATTTGCATAAGGGGCCATCTTCATATTAAAAATGTTACTAACTTTAAAATTTCCAATAGTAACACCCCTTTTTGAGTCCATATTTCAAATCTATGACCCATGTTAATACGAAATGCCAAATTTTTTTTAGTTTTTAAGCATTATTAGGGGAGTTAGAGCCGTGCAAAGTTTAGGTTCCATAATGTTAAATGAGTTGCACATAAAAAACTATCCCAATCTATAAATAATTAAGATAATGAAACGAATTTTTTACTGAAAAGAAATTATAATAACCCAAACAAAATGCATTCAATATTGGGGTATTTAAAACAATTTTTATATTTTTAAATAATTATTATATTAATTTTTTTAAAAAATATGAATAGAAACCCATTAATATTTTTAAAGAAATAAATTTAAGACAGGAAGTTTAAGCGAAATCCCAATTTTTTAAAAATTTTATTCATAATTTGCTGAGTAAATCACAAAATACTTTTTAATTACCCTTTAGGGGACTGTGTATAAGATTACGTGTGATTGATAAATAAAGACGACCTTGCATGCATGCTTGCTTGTCATTTTAGCGATGGTCCCCAAAAGGTCCACAAGTGATTCGATTAAATAACTCGTCAAATATTCATCCAAATGTAACAAAAACTTAGATTTAAGGGTTTTCAAGAGTGCTTAACATTTCTAAGTTATTAAAATTGGGTGTTGCCATTGGAAATTTCGAAGTTCGTAATATTTTTAATATGAAGACGGCCCCTTATGCAAATTTTGTATCGTGCAATTAAATCAGAATGTTAATTGTACACAATCTCAAAAAGGTCCGATTCTATAGGGTGACTAAGGGAAGAAATAACCTCAAGTGGGTACTTTTTTATTTCCACAGCTGTACATAATACACCACAAAAAAGTGTATAAATGCTTCCTAATCTACAGAAAGACATTTATAACTCCAATTACTATATTATAACTCCATACATAACTGAGTGAAATTATGTCGTTGCGGTATTTGGAGGTTTTTACACGTTTTAAATGGTGTCGATTCTAAAAAAGTGGTTTATGAACTTTAGTCCGTCTTTCTAAAACTAACAAGCCGAAGTAAAGGATAGCTACGGACTTTAAATTTTGTTTACAAGTTCCAAGTACCTGTCGGACGTCGCATGCGCAAGTGCAGCTGCATTAGAACTTTTTTTAGTTTTAAAGGTATTGCCAATTAATGAAAAGAGATACAGACTTCAAGTTGAAGAGTACACGGGAAAAACCGATGGATTTTTCAGAGAAGTTTCCTTAGCAAGCCACTTTGGCGATGAGAGTGAGTGATCGCCTAAACTTGTGTAAGGAAACCAGTTCCTACCATAGATATCGCAGTTAAAGTAATATAGTGGCAGATCACGTGACCTCCAATGCTAACTACGGGACGCGCAAGGAGCTCTCAGAAGAGCCCCATTGAAGTCAGGTCACGTGATAAGCCACTGTAGTACTTTAACTACTGCCTCTGTGGTTCCTAGCTACCAAGTTCAGGCGATTGGCGATCCCGACGCCTGGACCAAGTGAAGAAGAAAGAGAGAAACCGGTTTTATGTCGCCAAGCAGACAATTGCGGGCGTCCGCCTAATGAATCAATCGCTTCTTCCCGTGTACTCTTCAGTTTGCTTCACATGTTCCTAGTACTTACACTCTTAAAACAAAAGAATGAAATCCACTCCTATGAGATATGCATTTTCGACACTGGAAAGGAGTAAAAATTAGCTCCGAAATCGGTCCTGATCGCCTTAAAATCGCTCGTTTGTTGTTAAGATTGCAGGAGGTTAAACAAAACAAAAGAGTGAAGTCCACTCCTATTGGGAAAGTGCATTTTCGACATCGAAAAGAGTGAAAATTAACTCAGAGTTAAAATCGCTCTTTGTTTTAAGAGTGTAAAAGGCACCATAATAAGGTTTTCGATAAAATTGTGCACACGCAAGGTTCTACCAAGGAACTTTTTTGGTTTAAAATTATTCCAATTACTTTGCAAGGTATTTGTGTAGTTGCCTTTAAAAAGGTACACTCTTAAAACAAAAGAGTGAAATCCACTCCAGTTGGAGAAGTGCATTTTCGACACCCTAAAGGCATGCATATTTTCTCAGGCTGGGTTAAAATCACTCCTTTGGAGTGAATCTGTCGGAGGTTTAACACACAAAGGATCCACTCCAAAAGGAGAAGTGCATTTTCCAGTCTGGAGGAGTGAAATCCACTCAGACTGAGGTAAATTGGGAGTGTTTGTTTTAAGAGTGTAGTTTTTTTAAATAGTTTTTTTTAAAATAGTTTTGTGCGTAAGTTCAACTTAGACTTGAAAGGCAAAGCTCGACACTGGAATCTTTCGATTATTTTCCACAATTTTCTACTTTGACGTAAACTAACTTCCCGGCCGCCTCGGTGGCTGAATGGTTAGCGTACTGGCCTTTGGAGCTGCTGAGGTCGGGTTCGAATCCCGGTCAGGCATGGATATTTGTACTTGTCAATAAATGTTGTTATTTGTCTATGTGTTTGTGTCGTCCTTTCTTTGTGTGTCTCCTGTGACTGTCCCTTCTGGCGAGTAGGGTAATGGGCTACATAGCCTACGCCCTTCCCTTCTAGAGGGCGCATTTACATTCCATTCCATTCCAAACTAACTTCCCGACAATAGTTTTTTCTGCCAAGTTTTCGTTTATTGAAAGTGCGCCCATTTCAAAACAAAAACTTATCTTCATACAATCAGATTAGGTTCGATCCATGTCTGGACTCTTATTACTTACCATAAATACTTTTATATTTAAATTTTTTGATTACTTTTTAAAACCTTATCACTTCTTTTAGCTTTGGCATTGCAATAAAAGATTGTATCAACATAAAAAGAACGCTGTCGACTGTTTATAAATTACGTAAGCAGTGAAAGCATATTTATTCGATGCGTTTGAATTCTATATTTTCGCACTCAAGATTTGACTAGTCAGTGGGAACATTTCAATAAACAGTGCTCCTAATACCAGGTATGGTATTATATTTGTACTTAACAAACCATTTATCAGTTTAAAAAAAACAGGTACGCAGACGTAACCTTAAGTTGTTTCAATTAGTTTTTCGTGTAACTTAATTTGTTGTACATAAATTGTTCAGGATAAGGCTTTCATTTGTGTTATATTTTGTTGTTCAGATAAATGTTAGCCGACATGTCATTTTAAAGTGGCAAATTGTCTTGTCAATAATGGGTTATTGTGTACGATTTCCAAATACAATGTAATATTACCCAGCAAAAAAAAAAGCTGCAGAATTGCTTAAAAAATCCTGAAGGGATTTGAAACACTTAGTTTGTATTATAAAACTGCAGTTTTTTATAGTATTTTCTGATGCAAGAAACCTGCTGCTTTTTCTGCAGACCTAGTGTTTCAAATCCCTTTAGTTTTATTGAAGTTTTTGCTAAGCAATTTTGCAGAAATTTTTGGCTGGGTTGCTGAAAAACTGCTTCCTTTTTGCAGTTATTTTTTAAGCAATATTGAAGAATACTTTGGCTGGGTATTTGCTGCATGTATCCTGTCACGATCTCTTGCTCAAATGAATACCCCTTATTTAACTCTCTAATGCATACTGTTGCCGTTTGGCAACAAGTAACATAATCCCCTTTTTTCTATTAAAGTAGATCTCCCTCTCGACAACTTTGTGTTTTTACCATCTATTACATTCCATTTTCAAGTTTTAGTTACTAATAATCCTCATAGATGACAGTTGTAAAAGTGTATTCAAAATTAAAGAGTGAGGTTAGTTACTGTTGTGAAATTACGTTTTTTACAGTATTCAAAGTATAATAATAATATTAGTACTAAATACAAATAAATTTTTTTGAAAAAAATTATAGTTCAAGAGGGTTTATTTTAAACTATATTTAGTAGTTTTAGGAATAAACTATACTTAGTAGTACAACGTATAATTGTATTTGTATTAAATACAAATGAATTGTTTTGAACAAATAATACGAATTCAATAGTATTATTTTTTAATATATAATTAGAAGTTTTCTAGTCATTATTATCAAAATTGGAATTTTGCAATTGGTTTTTCTCGTATGGAAATTTTTTTTAAAAAAATTAAATTATTTAAATTCTAATGCAGTTAAAAAAATTTCATTATTTTTCAAATAATGTATGAGTATTAAAGATACATATGTAATTTTTCGGGATAAAAAAAATTCATGCATTAGAGGGTTAATCCAATTACAACTTGTGTTTTCCAGATAGTGAAGCAACATGTTCCTCCCCGTTGTCGTCGGGCTGATAGTCCTAGGACGCTCCTTCGACCTGAATACAATCTCAACTACCGCAAACCAAATTTTCGATACCAAGACAATTGAAGATAACATTCAGGTTGACATAATCTCTAGGCGCGTTTACATGAGCCATCGAATCCATGGAATACCAAAATTCCCATTAGGGGAAAAAGAGGTCGAGCAGGATTTCTGACCCAAATGATAGTCTGTAGCCGTATCCATGATTTGAAACATCAAACCCTCCTTCATGGGACGGTTTGCGAAACCCCTAATGGACCCTGCAATTCCGGTTCTGCTTGGGCGAAAATCCCCAAGAGAAAAAAAATTGCGGAGTTTGCTCTTCATTCCATGGATTTCATGGCTCGTGTAAACACGCTTACTGTCTCGTTCTATAATATAAACCAGTGTTTCTCAACTATTGATATCTGGAATAGCCCTCGTTTATTTCTAGTGCGACGTTAATTCAAAGTAACAAAACCTTTGACCGTTGGCGTTGGTACGTTCCTTATTGGAATAAAGAAGCGTCTATCTCATTATCCATCAGTGCATTCATATTTACATTAGAGATTTCTTAGATATTAGCACCACCCTCTGAAAACGGGTGTAACTACCAGGAAAAAGCCCCATAAACAGAAAAACATCCAATGAAAACTGTTATTGTCATCTATGAACGATTTGAGAAACTGCTTTATTTTATTAGATTTTAAACTAATTATTGTAGTGTAGTCATGTCATCCGATTGTGCAGTCCATTCTAATATACCCAACTCTCTTCACCCATATTTATAGTTCAAAATCTCGAGACGTTTTCCGTATGAGGCGGTTTGGCCACTTCTATAAATCCGTTTGTGATACCTGCAAAATTTTCGTTTAGACGTTGGGAAGAGAACTTTGTGGAGATAGGGGGGTTCTTGAAAATTGTTGAGGCAAGCCCCGGGGAATTCAGTGGTTTGACCTTTGTGTTGACAGTACTTGGTCAGCTAATGCTTTGTATGTCACAACACTTAGTTTTACCAAAGCCAAACGATTGTTTTACCAAAGCCCAAACGGAACAACCACAAACAATTTATTTGGTACTGGTTCCATCGCCTCAAATTTCACAAGTGGACTCGAAGCAATATTTAATGAACTAAATGAATACAACTTAATGAACAACATCGACAAGGCCAATGGGCTAGTCATCTTTTGTGACTCCAAAAAGCTGCCTTGGAAGCATTAAGTAAAGATCAAACAAGATTAACTCATGACATCCTACGCCAATTGCAAGAAATTAACCAACAAAACAAGACATGTATTCTACAGTGAATGCCTACACACGTCGGTATCCCATTAAACGGAAAGGCTGATCAACTTGACAGGGAAGGCCGAAATCGCAATAACAATGAAAATATCTCCGAACTCCAAAGTCTCTCTCGACGATGCTAGTGCAATTGCTAGGTTGAGAGTACCAATTAACTGAAAGGGTTAAATATGGAGTTAAAGAAGAATTTGGGCTGGTTGGATAGTTTAGACGAGTAAAGATTTTAATATACTTTTTTGTGCATCTTTCTCTAAGAAAAAAAAATTCAGTTGTGTAAGATATAAAAAAAAGGTCTTCATCGCTTTAATGCAGAGCAAATTTCATAGTGGTTGTTTCACAATTATTTTCTCACCTGAAATCTTGGTAAATGATCAGTTTATCTTATTTTTGTTAACAGATAATCCCCCAGACCTGTACCCAGAAGCACTACCGCGTTGTGACATCAGCCCATGACGTCAATCGTGTCCTGGGTTTGCACCCAGGGGTTTCCTTGAAGGCCAAAGAGAGCTTCGTCCAACTGCAAGGACTGACACAGTATCTGACGACGGTCGTCGATAAGAACAACACGGTGGAGATCCTTATGGTGGTCGACTTCGAAACGGTGAGAGACGTTTTGTATGCATATACGGTACAGTTTAAGAATACACGTGTTTGAGCTTTGTGAGAATCTAGGATTTGATGTCATAAATAAAATACTTGGTAGCAGTTGCATTTCTAAATTCTGAGTTTATTTTTATTTCCTTATTTCCTTGGGCACTAACGCTTTTTATTTATAGCGTGTGAAACTGCGATAGGAATGGTAGCGCCGGCGGGGGAGGGGTGGGAGAGGGGATGATGGGATTCGGGGGAGGGGGGTTGGCGTGATTGGGAGGTTTGAGGTCGGTTTGTTTTGTTGCCACTGCTTTATGAGAAGTTTCCGGGAAATCCTCCGGAAAATTTTGTGAAACGAATTGCGGGGTAATTATGGTGCAAAAAGTGATAAGAGCGAATATTTTTTGCCCTCTGTGAATAATTTGTAATAGTGCTAGCATTTCACTAGAATTTAAAATAATGTCTGGAGGAGAAATATCTGAAGTAAATCTTATATATTATAAAAAAATAACCTTGAACTTTTTTACTCCTGTTAATTTTTTAACTAGGAAAGCTTTTAATAAGTATATCATGCAGTATTAACCGCGCTACATATCACTTCTAAGTTCTAGTTCCAAATTTATCAGTCGTTTTATGTAGGGAACGATTTGGCCACTTCTACAAAGCCGGCGAGGACACCTGTATCAATTGCACTGGCAACAAACCAGTTGGGAAACGCTGGTCTAGATGCTACAGTTCACCTGCATCGGCAGAATTGACAAAAAGTTTGGCTTTTAATTTTGAAATGAGTGCGAGCGATTGGGCCAATGCTGGAACTTCTGCTGTTGTGTGATCGTTGGTCTGAGTTTAAAAACTACAAGTAAAATCTAAATAGTTTTAAGTAGGGGAATTTTTTTCCATATTGTTAGTTGAACATCTCTGCTTTTGATTACCATTTTCTCCAAGGAGATCAACTGCCACAGTCATGGAACGGGCATGCTGTTGAGAGACGCTGTACACAGCTAACCATCAGTATTTCAAGTAGATGTGGACGCATGGTGCATCGCTATCCTCGATAATCGGCAGTACATTAACCAACAACGTTAAAGGAAAAACTACCATTGTCGCTTACTATTCTTTTCGTATATGTCTAAGTCGTCATTTAGGACTCTACACTCTTAAAACAAAAGAGTGAATTCCACTCCAGTTGGAGAAGTGCATTTTCGACACTGGAAAGGAGTGAATATTATCTCAGACTGAGTTAAAATCACTCGTTTGGAGTTATTCTGTCGGAGGTTTTACACACAAAGGATTCACTCCAAAAGGAGAAGTGCATTTTCCATACTGGAGGAGTGAAAATCAATCAGACTGAGTTAAAATCGCTCTTTCGTTTTAAGAGTGTATTCTGAATCGATCTTTCCATTTTCCAGCAATCCGTGAGCTTCCCTAGTCGATTGCCCACAACAGAGGACTGGCGCTCGAGACCCCAACCAGAGGTGGGCACACACTACGTCAGCAGCATCACGTACGGAGGCAGGCTGCTGGTGTCGCTGCGACTGCGGCCCACTCACACGAAGCACATCAAAGACGTCGAGAGGGCCGTGCGTGAGAAGATACCGTCTTCAGGGGCCATCGACGAACTCTTCTTCAGTGAGTATAGTCAAAGCTCCTTCAACACCAAGTTGGGACATAACGCGGGATGTCTATGGGAGAGAGTGGCTCAACCGGTTCGGTGCATTTTCGGCCTTCAGCGTATCGTAGCGCCTCTAGCGGGAAAAAGTCAGTGAGCATTAAAAACTGTCCCATAGACTTAGCAAGGGAAGTAAAAAGGGAAGAGAGGTGTTTGACTTCCCCTTAAAAAAATCACCATTTCGGTATTTTTCAGCAGACGATCCTTCCTAGGGATATTCTTGTGCCGCAATTTAAGATCCTCTTCATTATTAGGCGCTTTAAACAAGGAAAATCGACAGTTAATTTAAGTTTTATATCCAAATTTGCAGCCCGGAACATAACGCTTTTTCGTCATTTTCGGCCTTCAGCGTATAGCAGCGCCTCTAGCGGGAAAAACCTTGGCTCCGATCGAATGTATGGTGTGTCCTAACTTGGTGTAGAAGGAGCTTTGGTATAGTTAATATGAGGTTAATAAAAGAATCCATCGAGGACATGCTACAACACTCGACGGTGTGATTCCGAGCTTAGAGCGGACAGTGCTCAGAGCAGACAGTCGTAGAAAAAGTAATTGTTGATCAAGGGGTTTTCACTTTGAACTGTTTACAGTAGGGTGGGCCGAAAAAAACTTTTTATTTTATTTCGGATCGCTATAGTGCGGAAAAGTTGCCATTGGTAAAGACATGAAAAATTCACTAATTTTTATTTTTTTATTACCATATCTTCCGTTCGCGCAATGCCATCAAAGTTGGCAAAAAATTGTCAAAAACGGTAATTTTTATATTTTTTTAAAACACGATAGATGTTTTTAATTGCCTTCCTATATCATGAATTAACTATTAAAAATACTTAAAATCAATGTCTATGCATAAAAGTACAAAAAATTTACAAGAAGGTGGAACTTCGAAATTTTGCAAAAAATACGAATTTTCCTCATTTTGTATTAGGTTGCGTGGCCGGAAGATCTGACACAAATGTATAATAAGTGCATATATATTGATTTTACTAATTTTAGTAGTTAATTCATGATATAGGAACGCAATTAAAAACATCTCTTGGGTTTTGAAAAAATATAAAATTTACGGTTTTTGACAATTTTTTGCCAACTTTGATGCCATTGCGCGAACGGAAGATTAATTATTAACAAAATAAAAATTAGTGCATTTTTCATGTCTTCCGCACTATAGCGATCCGAAATAAAATAAAAAGTTTTTTTCGGCCCACCCTAGTTTACAGCCACGCCTTTTCTATTCCATACTGATAGTCTCTGGTGGCCACGTTTGGTCGCAAGTAAAAAAAAACTTTCATAAATGTAAACAAAACTACAAAATTTTGACCTCTACTTCTCCAACTTTAAGCAGTAACTTAAACTCAAAATACTTACCTCTATGTCATTTATTCTATAAATATAGAAAGTGCTAAAGATTAAATTACATAACAGTTCAGTGACCAAAGACGGCATCATTTATTCTGACATTTACGAATAGGTTCCACAGCTGCTTCCCATTGTTATGCGTTAGAAGTGCTATGTCTCCTTCCGACACACCTGTTTCAAAATAGTGCCCGCTCTGAGCACCAAAATGCAGTAAAATGCGAGTCCTCAAAATCTAAATGTTCGCTCTAAGCACGGCACCGATGGTGTGACCCCAGGTTCTTAAGGGTTATCAAATGAATAATGAACTAAAATAAAGGAGAAATTAATGGAGGAGCCTTAAAGATTTATATATGATGAAGTTACATTAGGCATTAAATAGACAAGGAGGGGTATTACTGAAAACATAACGTATCAATGCTGGAGAGCGTTATCCGAAGGTCTGCCCCCGTCGGGGTACTTGATCTACTGTGACGTAGCAAGAGAAGATGTGTCTCGATCCCGGTTACTAGTTAACTGCAAGGGACTTGGAAGAAATAGTTTTAAAAGTCACATTTGACCGCGGAGATGCATATGCGCTTCAAAGGTGATGATACATGTTGCAGGATAAAACTTATGAAGCATAACTTGATTGTGATAGAGAAAACACCATTTTCAATTGCCATCGATGAACTCTTTTTTTAGTGAGTAATAAATTTAAAGTTATTAAAAACATAAAGAGGGCATAACCCTTGGCGTCTAACATGATTGTGAGTGAGAAGGTAAGGGCTTCAGGGACCATCGACGAGCTCTTCTTTAGTGAGTAATTAATGCAAAGCTATTAGAAAACCTATAATGGGCATTACCAACGAAGTATAACTTATAATATACAATTTAAACATGCTCACTGCAGCAGGTACTTTAAAAGTATGACACAAAATAAACATAAAGAAAGAACAAAAACTGAAACTTTATTAAACTGACATTAGCCTTGTTTAAAAACTATCATATCTCGAATCGTTGCCGCATAGGATAATTCAAAACAAAATAAATACAAATTTAACAGTTAATGCTTGATTTTTGGTCCCTGTCCAGGCAGAAACATACACCTTTTACGATGACTGATTGGTTAGTTCATAAATTAACTTACCAATTGTCCAATCCTTGTCCGTAAAAGCTGTTGTACACTGAGAAAAAAATTCTGTAAACATGCAGAAATTTTTTTAGTAATGTTACGGAAATAACCAATTTTACAAACTAAGTTTTTGTAATTCTGGACAGAATTCTTCATTTCTGAAGTCACAAAAAAAATTCTAGTATTTGCAATTTGTTTCAACCAATCATGTGCTTCTAAGTTTGGTTAGGTTAGGTTTGAATTATCGTCGCACTAGAGCTACACAAACTAAAGTTTGGCCTCTATTGTGATTCAAGACCAATCGCTATTTTAAATTTATAACTTAGTTGATTGTTTCAAATGAATTTCACTTCTCATTTATCCCGACGTTCTGTGTGCCGACATAGTACAGTTGGCAAAGCGTTGGATTGGACATCTAAAGGCTCCTGGTTCGGTCCCGGGTTTCGGCAGTCTGCCATTCCTCGGTAGTAGTGGTCAGTACCCCCCCATCTGTCACTCGGGAGACCGGCGTTTGATTCCACGCCGGGAAAGCAGACATTTTGCTTTTTCTTTGCAATTGCACGGAAAATGTGGTATCCATAAAATGTTCTTGTATAGTTACAGAAACATTACTTGTGTGGAATACATAAAATAGTCCAGTAAATCTACATGATATAAACATGTAATGTTAACTAAAGTATATTATGTGTTTTTACAGCACTATTTTTAGTAATTGTTTGCTAGAAATTTTCTAGGAAAAGTTTTTTGCAAACAAAAATTTTGTAATGGTTACAGATTTTTTTTCACAGTGTATGAGTCCAAGAGGACAGTGGAAGCAAATCTTTAAAATGCTTACACTGTTTCAGCTTCGTCATACATGCAATGTATTTAATTAGTAACTTGCGATACCTTTACTGTTCAATTACATTCCATAGGGAGCTTGGAGCACATCGTGAACAATGTCCACACTAAAGCCTCGGTAGAATACAACGTCTGGACAACCGTAGCTCTTTTCCAGCAGCCAACCACCTTTGTCGAAGTTGTTTACTTGGTGAGGAATTTCGAGGACTTCGTTCGGAGGGTCGACCAAGGGAAAGGAGCAATCCTCAAGTTCGAACTCACGGATCTTAACAGAGTGCAATCCAACTACTCGAAGTTCGAAGAGAACCCGTGAGTATTGACTGGTTTCTCTAAACAGCCCACATTTACTAGAGGACTACAGAGTTAGATTTTTCTGGCCATGGAGGGCTGTTGTTTAGAATTGTGGGTTATAGCTCCCAAAATTAGCCATTCCGGAAAACCAAAGCCGTAAAAATCTGTGTATGGTTTTATGGGTTCGTCATTTTAAGTATGAATCAACCCATTAGCGCTCGATTTCGTGAATGTCATTGACTTTTCATTACCAAATAAAACGTTATTTTAAGCCCTTTAAATTTGTATTTTTTATAATTTATCCTATACAACCCGTGAGTATTGACTGGTTCCTCTAAACATCCCACTCCCACATTTACTAGAGGACTACAGAGATAGATTTTGCAGGCTATGGAGGGCTGTTGTGGAAAATTGTGGTTGTGGTTCGCAAAATTAGCCATTCCGGAAAACCAAAGCCGTAAAAATCTGTGTATGGTTTTATGGGTTCGTCATTTTAAGTATGAATCAACCCATTAGCGCTCGATTTCGTGAATGTCATTGACTTTTCATTACCAAATAAAACGTTATTTTAAGCCCTTTAAATTTGTATTTTTTATAATTTATCCTATACAACCCGTGAGTATTGACTGGTTCCTCTAAACATCCCACTCCCACATTTACTAGAGGACTACAGAGATAGATTTTGCAGGCTATGGAGGGCGGGCTGTTGTGGAAAATTGTGGTTGTGGTTCGCAAAATTAGCCATTCCGGAAAACCAAAGCCGTAAAAATCTGTGTATGGTTTTATGGGTTCGTCATTTTAAGTTTGAATCAACCCATTAGCGCTCGATTTCGTGAATGTCATTGACTTTTCATTACCAAATAAAACGTTATTTTAAGCCCTTTAAATTTGTATTTTTTATAATTTATCCTATACAACCCGTGAGTATTGACTGGTTCCTCTAAACATCCCACTCCCACATTTACTAGAGGACTACAGAGATAGATTTTGCAGGCTATGGAGGGCTGTTGTGGAAAATTGTGGTTGTGGTTCGCAAAATTAGCCATTCCGGAAAACCAAAGCCGTAAAAATCTGTGTATGGTTTTATGGGTTCGTCATTTTAAGTATGAATCAACCCATTAGCGCTCGATTTCGTGAATGTCATTGACTTTTCATTACCAAATAAAACGTTATTTTAAGCCCTTTAAATTTGTATTTTTTTATAATTTATCCTATACAACCCGTGAGTATTGACTGGTTCCTCTAAACATCCCACTCCCACATTTACTAGAGGACTACAGAGATAGATTTTGCAGGCTATGGAGGGCTGTTGTGGAAAATTGTGGTTGTGGTTCGCAAAATTAGCCAATCCGGAAAACCAAAGTTGTAAAAATATGTGTATGGTTTTATGGGTTCATCATTTTAAGTATGAATCAACCCATTAAGACTCGATTTCGTGAATGTCATTGACTTTTCGTTACCAAATAAAACGTTATTTTAAGCCTTTTAAATTTGTATTTTTTATAATTTATCCTATAGATATTGACCCACATTACGGTCCTCATTTGTCTTATACCTTGTTTATTTCATCATCATCATCCAGGGCACTACAGCCTTGAGCAGGCCAGGGCCGTCCTAACGAGCTTTTGCCACCTGGATCTACTTTTGGGCCACGGCTCTCCAGTTGTTTACTCCTAAGGTTCGTGGGTCTTCTTCGACTGCATCCAGCCATCTAGTTGGTGAAGGACCTCTTCTTCTAATTCCATCTGGTTTAAAGAATGTCACCTTTTTGACTGGGTTTTGATCGTCCAAACAAAAAACGTGTCCTAGCCATCGAATGCGGTTTGACTTAATGACTTTTACAATGTCCGGTTGTTTCTACTTATGATATATCTCATTATTACCTTGTTTATTTAGATAAACTTAAGCAGAAAAGAACAGAGAAGCGTATTAATTTAAGCTACTAGACACAGTGACACAGCACCCATACACATAACCCAGACTTAGATTTTTTTTCTCCGAAATTTGATCTTTATATCGATAATGTTGTTTCTCTTTCATATTTTAATCAAAATAATTCGTTTTAAAATCGAAAAAATTCAAGCACTTCATCAAACCAAAATTAATAAGTAAGTATTACACTCTAACTTTTTCGCTTCCAGTGACGGTCAGAGAAACAATTAATTCGACGTTGAAGCATTTTTTGGTACAACTGTAACGCTTTTTACTCAATACTGATATTAATTTTTTTTAAAACGAACCTACATTTTGCATATGATGCAATATATTCTAAAACTGCTGGCTGTTTCAGGGAATTAGAATGGGTCATGGAGGAAGCAAATGAGAAACTGGAGGATTTCCGAATGGCCATAAATATTCTGAAGGAGTGGCGTGATACTGAACCCACCATGAGCGACTATGAGGAAGAATTGGTAAGTATGACTGAAGCTATGGTAATAAAAGAACCCAAAATAAGTTATGCCTTAAGCATAATATTAGAGCCGATTGACGTAAGCATAAGAATATTGGCCCTCCCAAGTTCAGAACATGCTCAGATTATTGTTGAAAAAAAAGCGTTTTTTTTTGGCTTAAAATTTATGGTATGGTACATATATATTCCAGCTTGTGTGCTTGTTCACAGAACCGCTTGTAAGCTTTCGTCAAGTGGGACAGACACAGAAAGAGCTTTTGCAAGCACAAGAGACACATAAAGAAAGGACAACACAAACACAGAGACAAATAACAACATTTATTAACGGTCACAAACATTCATGTCAGACCAGGATTCGAGCCGTCCCCAGCAGCTCCAAAGGCTAGCATCCTAACGATTGCGCCACCGGGACGGCCTCAAAATTTTATTTTCAAAAGCTAAGTCTGCTAATTTTAAGGAGGTCCATCATAGAAATTCTGGAAGCACACACACACATCAGCACCTTTTGCGAACATGGCCGGTTACCATTTTACTTGTTACGTAGTAAGAGTTATCCACATAGTAACAAATTACATACCTAAAAAAGAAGCGAATTATGTCTTGACATTGCTTTTGGCTTTTTGGAATTAGTTAGATTGGCCAACTTCAGTCAAATTATTGGTTTAGAGCAGATGCCTTCTCTCTCTCCTCTCAATCACTGAACTGAACTGAAACTCTGGAAGAAGCATCCCATGATAAGCTGGTGAAGCTTATTTTTGGGTCACTTGGCGACAGCTTTAGGGAGAATATGTGCCATATTTGGCATAACCTCGCCGATCAAAATGGACACTTGACTTGCAGTTTGCATTGGATGTCGCCAATCGCTCGCCAAGAATAGTACTCCAAGGAATTTAAGTTTTAAAGATTGTTGCCGCAATTCTAGTTTTTTTAAGTACATGTTTCCGAAACTTCATTATGTAAAGAACCTCCTAAAGCAATAACCTATCTATTTTCTGCTTAAAAAATTCTTGAAAAAGTTGGTTTAAAATGTCTATTTTAACAGGTAAAGTATAGGATTGGCGGCAAAAGTTGGGTTACTCTTACAGGGTTGCCGGGCTTCACCGACCTGTTTGACGAGTGTTTCGATACTCCTTCCAGAGTTTCAGTTCAGTTCAGTGCTCTCAATCCTCTTCTTTTAGCCATACATTCAGATCTTCTTTTGGCTATATTATTTTTTACTCCAGTTAGCTACAGTGGTGGCCTAAAGTGTGGACACTTTTTGAAAGTTTCATGTGTTTCAACTGTTACCTGTGTTCTTGCATCTATTAAATTTCGCTTAAATACAAACATTTAAATAATAAGTTGAAGGTAATTTAATGTAGAATTTCATTTAAAAAACAGAATTAAAGTATCTGTATTACAAATAATGTTATGCTCATTTTAGTTGAACAAACAAGCACAATCAATGGATTCTCTTATGCTGAAATTGCAATACAAGTTGGTGGTTCAATGACTTGCAAAACTAAGACAGATCATACTATAAGTTGCATAACTTATTCGTAATACAGATTTTGTAATACTGTATTTTTAATTTTGCATTAAGGGGTCACAGGAGTCTTAAAAATGTGCAAAGAAGATACTACATAGCATAGTTTGATCTCTCTTGTAATTTTTTAACTACTCAATAAATGAGTATAATTTTTTTATATGTAATTCTACAAGATTTATTTATTATAAAACAAGTTTTAAAATTTATGAAACTTTAGCCAAAACTAAAATAAATGATATTAAACATGAAGGTACTTGAACACACTGTGATTAGGCTTGCGCGGCAAATTGTGAAGTCAAAATTGAACAAAAGACCAAGAAAATGACTTTATACTGTACAAATATGTACAAACTAGGACTTATACCTAAATTCTCAGCTCAATTTTAATTAGAAATTATTTTAAGAACTTTTTTCTAAAAAAATTAATAAAAATTTAAAAATTTTGATTTTAAATTTTTAAAAAAATAATTTCTAATTAAAATTGAGCTGAGAATTTAGGTATAAGTCTTTGTTTGTACATATTTGTACAATATAAAATCATTTTCTTGGTCATTTTTTCAATTTTGATCTCACAATTTGCCGCGCAAGCCTAATCACAGTGTGTTCAAGTACCTTCATGTTTAATATCATTTATTTTAGTTTTGGCTAAAGTTTCATGAATTTTAAAACTTGTTTTATAATAAATATGTCTTGTAGAATTACATATAAAAAAATTATACTTATACATTGAGTAGTTCAAAAATGACATGAAAGATCAAACTATGTTTTGTAGTACCTTCTTTGCACATTTTTAAGACTCCTGTGACCCCTTAAGGGGTCTAAGGAGTCTTAAAAATGTGCAAAGAAGATACTACAAAGCCTAGTCTGATCTTTCATGTCATTTTTGAACTACTCAATGTATAAGTATAATTTTTTTATATGTAATTCTACAAGATTTATTTATTATAAAACAAGTTTTAAAATTTATGAAACTTTAGCAAAAACTAAAATAAATGATAATAAACATGAAGGTACAGCTGTGGAAATAAAAAAGTACCCACTTGAGGTTATTTCATCCGTAAGTCACCCTATAGAATCGGACCTTTTTGAGATTGTGTACAATTAACATTCTGAGTTAATTGCACGGTACAAAATTTGCATAAGGGGCCGTCTTCATATTAAAAATCTTACGATCTTTGAAATTTCCAATGGCAACACCCAATTTTAATAACTTAGAAATGTTAAGCACTCTTGAAAAAACTTAAATCTAAGTTTTTGTTACATTTGGATGAATATTTGAAAAGTTATTCAATCGAATCACTTGTGGACCTTTTGGGGACCATCTCTAAAATGACAAGCAAGCATGCATGCAAAGCCGTCTTTATTTATCAATTACACACGTAATCTTATACACAGTCCCCTAAAGGGTAATTAAAAGGTATTTTGTGATTTACTCAGCAAATTATGAATAAAAAATTTTAAAAATTGGGACTTCGCTTAAGCTTCTTGTCTTAAATTTATTTCTTTAAAAAAATTAAGGGGTTTCTATTCATATTTTTTTTTTTTAATTAATATAATAATTATTTAAAAATATAAAAATTGTTTTAAATACCCCAATATTGAATGCATTTTGTTTGGGTTATTATAATTTCTTTTCAGTAAAAAATTCGTTTCATTATCTTAATTATTTATAGATCGGGATAGTTTTTTATGTGCAACTCATTTAACATTATGGGACCTAAACTTTGCACGTCTCTAACTCCTCTAATAATGCTTAAAAACTAACAAAATTTGGCATTTCGTATTAACATAGGTCAGAGATTTGAAATATGGATTCAAAAAGGGGTGTTGCTATTGGAAATTTTAAAGTTAGAAACATTTTTAATATGAAGATGACCCCTTATGCAAATTTTGTGTCATGCAATTAACTCAGAATGTTAATTGTCCACAATGTCAAAAAGGTCCGATTCTTCAGGATGAATAACGGAGGAAATAACCTCAAGTGGGTACTTTTTTATTTCCACAGCTGTACTTGAACACACTGTGATTAGGCTTGCGCGGCAAATTGTGAGGTCAAAATTGAAAAAATGAATAAGAAAATGACTTTATGTTGTACAAATATGTACAAACAAAGACTTATACCTAAATTCTCAGCTCAATTTTAATTAGAAATTATTTTTTAAAAAATTTAAAATCAAAATTTTTAAATTTTTATTAATTTTTTTAGAAAAAAGTTCTTAAAATAATTTCTAATTAAAATTGAGCTGAGAATTTAGGTATAAGTCCTAGTTTGTACATATTTGTACAATATAAAGTCATTTTCTTGGTCATGTGTTCACTTTTGACATCAGAATTTGCCGCGCAAGCCTAATCACAGTGTGTTCAAGTACCTTCATGTTTAATATCATTTATTTTAGTTTTGGCTAAAGTTTCATAAATTTTAAAACTTGTTATATAATAAATAAATCTTGTAGAATTACATATAAAAAAATTATACTCATTTATTGAGTAGTTAAAAAATTACAAGAGAGATCAAACTATGCTATGTAGTATCTTCTTTGCACATTTTTAAGACTCCTGTGACCCCTTAAGTTATCTCGATGATGATGATGTTGTGTCCATGGATATAGATTATAAGGGACCAAAGGTCTCATTGATTGCTTCAGCGATCTGCAGACAGCGGTCCTCATAAAGATTAAATTACTTTGAATTTGATATACAATTGTTTAATTTGATATACAAATAATATATTCTGTAATCACACAAAGTTGAAAAATATGAAACTTTCAAAAAGTGTCCACACTTTTGGCCACCACTGTGCAAATTAAATATAACGAATAAGTGATGAATGGAAATTATAGTTTAGGGTAGACTAACCAGTGAATAAACGCTTAAGCACAATTTGTTTTAAGAAATTTCATGCATTTTAAGAAAACATAGTTTCTGGTTTATGACAATGTGAACACATCTGTCATTATATGTAAATTGTACAAAAAAGATAGGTGACTTTTTATTGAATTGCTTTGGGTCCATGGGGGTCTAAATACACTGCTCAAAACAATTAGGGGAGCACTTTTTAATTCCAACTTTAACTTCACTCCCAACTTTTTAATTTTTATCCTATAAATCTGAAATTTGTTAAATAGGTTCTTTATGCATTCGAAATGAAATAGTAAAAAACAGGAGAAAAAATCTTAAGTTTTTAGTACTTAAATTTAAAGGGGGGAAATGGAATAATAACTTTTTAATAAATTATAACAATATTTTTTTAAAAACTTTTTTTGTTAAAAATAGCTGAAATATATTTTTAAACATCTAAAAAA
Source organism: Hylyphantes graminicola (assembly GCA_023701765.1). NCBI lineage: Eukaryota > Metazoa > Arthropoda > Arachnida > Araneae > Linyphiidae > Hylyphantes > Hylyphantes graminicola. The sequence continues at coordinate 43,874,220 of CM043112.1, forward strand.
TGCAAGCATGAAATATTTAGGGTCAATTTATTTTCTAAAACTGTTTTAAAGTGAAATTTATTTGACCATATTTTTCATATTTTCATTAATATTAAAAAAATATATTAAATTCTTCAAAATACATTATTCTTCCATATAACGATGTATCTAACGATACATAAGTTGCGGATTTAACTTAGTCAGAAAAAAATCACAAGCTGATGATTCCCAATGGAATCATTGGGAGCGAAAGGGTTTAAAACATGTGCTCCCCTAATTGTTTTGAGCAGTGTAAAAAGTAGTACAAAAGCCAAGTGAATCAACATTTCTTTTACCAGTGAATGAACACAAAAAAAAATGTCCAGTCAATAAACTTGTTGGATTTTAATTAATGACCAGGACGCCACTCAGATGTCAGATAACTTCCTACGAGTTGGGGGGAAGTCAGTGTTTAGTCAGTGATTTTTAATCCTTATTTTTTAAATGTATTTACCAACTGTTCATTCACTGGGGCCAGTTCACTCACTGGTCATTCTTCCCTATCTATGCTCAGTGACTATTATACCATGTATATTACTTGGCGAACTAAGCTGAAATCCGTAAAATAATCCTACTAAGTCACTTCATCATTTATAAGTGTGGTATTATGAATTTCCAATTATGCAGGTAAAGGAATTCATTGCACAACTGAAGAGCGCGAAGCTGGCGCTGACGGACGCCATCCGAAACTTGCATTTCGATGGCAAGAGCGATCAGTTCTCAGAGGCATTCGCTACATACAACAACCTCAAAGTGAACGTACCCTACAGATACACGTACACATTGAATAAGTGTATCACCTCCATAGTAAGTATTGTCAGATTATTATTACAGTGAAAACTCCACGACTGACAAACAAAGACTTATACCTAAATTCTCAGCTCAATTTTAATTAGAATTTTTTTTAAAAAAAAGATTTAAAATCAAAATTTTAAATTTTTTATTAATTTTTTTAGAAAAATGTTCCTAAAATGTTTTCTAATTAAAATTGAGCTGAGAATTTAGGTATTAGTCTTTGTTTGTACATATTTGTACAATATAAAGTCATTTTCTCGGCAATTTTTTAAATTTTAACCTCAAAATTTGCCGCGCAAGACTAATCCCAATGTGTTCAAATTGCTCTATGTTTAATATCATTTATTTTAGTTTTGGCGAAAGTTGCATATTTTTAAAAATTTGTTTTATATTAAGTAAATCTTATAGAATTACATATAACAAAACTATACTTATATATTGAGTTGTTAAAAATTACATGAAAGATCAAACTATTCTTTGTAGTACCTTCTTTGCACATTTTTAAGACTCCTATGACCCCTTAAATGAACAAACACGTTTTTCTGTTCTCCCTCGTGTAGCTCTAGTGCGACGATAATTCAAACCTATCACATCCTCTCGGTCGGGTTTTCGGCCGACTTTTGGCTCGATTTTGGAAAGATCGCCAAGAGCTACCGCTCAATAAATTTCTACCGTTTTGCAAAGTCTGTGAGAACTTAAGTGATGATTTGTTTTAAAATTACAATTACTCACTGTTGTGAATAATTTATAATTATACTATAGGCGTTTCAGTAACTTACGTCAAGTAACTATTCTAACAAATTAAAAATTAAATATTTGTTATTTTTTACAAGATAGTGGTGTGCAAAATTTCAAGGAATTCTTAATTTTTTTTTATTATTCCATAAAACCAAAAATCGCATTCCGCGTTGGTTTTAACAATGTAATAATAATTTTTAAAATTAAATTAGATTTTTAGTACTGAAGATTCAAATAGAATGCGGGTATGTCATCGGTTAAGGGATCATAGGAGTCTTAGAAATGTGCAAAGAAGGAACTACAAAGTATAGTTTGATCTTTCATGTAATTTTTTAACTACCCAATATATAAGCATAATTTTTTTATATGTAATTCTACAAGATTTATTTAATATGAAACAAATTTTAAAATTTATGAAACTTTAGCCAAAACTAAAATAAATGATATTAAACATAAAGCTATTTGAACACATTGTGATTAGGCTTGCGCGGCAAATTGTGAGGTCAAAATTGAAGACATGACCAAGAAAATGACTTTATATTGTACAAATATGTACAAACAAAGACTTATACCTAAATTCTCAGCTCAATTTTAATTAGAAATTATTTAAAAAAAAATCTAAAATCAAAATTTTAAAATTTTTATTAATTTTTTTAGAAAAGAGTTCTTTTAAAAAAGAGTTATTAAAAAAAAATTTTTAAATCAAAATTTTAAAATTTTTATTAATTTTTTTAGAAAAGAGTTCTTAAAATAATTTCTAATTAAAATTGAGCTGAGAATTTAGGTATAAGTCTTTGTTTGTACATATTTGTACAATATAAAGTCATTTGCTTGGCAATTTTTTCAATTTTAACCTCACAATTTGCCGCGCAAGCCTAATCACAATGTGTTCAAATAGCTTTATGTTTAATATCATTTATTTTAGTTTTGGCTAAAGTTTCATAAATTTTAAAATTTGTTTCATATTAAATAAATCCTTGTAGAATTACATATAAAAAATTATACTTGTATATTGAGTAGTTAAAAAATTACATGAAAGATCAAACTATGCCGGTGGTACGCGTACCACTGGTGGTACACGGGAAAATTTCAGGTGGTACCCGTGAAAGTTCTATCGAAACAGATCTACATAAGATAGTTGAATGAAATATTTTTTAAGGAGAAATCTTTTATTAACTTCTGGATTTGATGTATCAAGTACCCTTTGATCTTGCATCAAGCTGAGCTATTTTTGATGTATTCGTTACGAGTTACTTATGTGAGACACAGAGCATAGGTGTGAGAATGGGTTTTCTGTACACTTGTTCATTAAAAATTAATATAGAAGCACAATAAGTTCCATACTCTCTCACAATGTTGATATTTTTGTCCTAAGCAAACAATAACAAAACAAGTTTCGCACTAAAGACTAGTATATTTTGTTGAATGATTAATTTTTCGCCGAGTTTGGACGAATTTTTTTTATTTGTATACTTTTAGACCTATGGGTAATAAATAAAACTAACTTTTTTCCATATTCATTTTTTTTTATTTCTCCTTCATTATAAGCATGCAATAAATCAACAAATATCCAACTCTTAAATTCGAAGTTCTCTCAGGAATTCAATTAAAAAATCTTTTGAACACATTAAGAAGAGTAAGCATTATACGTTTATTAAAATATTTAGGTCTGGTGGTACGCCAAAATTTCTCAAAAAGTCAAGTGGTACGCGAGTGCAAAAAGGTTGGGAACCCCTGGTCTAGAGACTCCAGTCTTTCGTATATCTCGATCCTAGAGATAGCAAATCCGTGCACCGCGTGATAATGACCAAGGCAAAACTGGTTATTTCACACTAGTTTAGGGGATGACTCGCTATCTTCGTCAAGCAAACCTGATACAGACATATTGCTAAGTAATGAAGTGGTTCTTCCCCTGTGCTCTTCAAAAAAAGAAAGGGTATTGGCCTTCAGAGAGAAAAGGAAATTGTCTTTGAATTTCGCCAATGGTTCTTATTTATTATTTCAATAGCTCTAAATGCTTAGCTTACGTTCTCCAAAGTATGGTATGGTATGGTATGGTAGGTACATATATATATTCCAGCTTGTGTGCTTGTTCAAAGAACCGCTTATAAGCTTTCGTCAAGTGGGACAGACACAGAAAGTATATTAACAGTCACAAAGAAATGAACAACACATAGACAATTAACAACATTTATTGACTGTCACAAACATCCATGCCTGACCGGGATACGAGCCCGAACCCGGAGCTTTAAATGCTAGCATCCTAACGATTGCACCACCGGAGCGGCAATTCTCCAAAGTATAGCCGTATTGGGTCCAGTTTTCATTTGTTATTTGTCATGCAATTGAAATGCGTAAATTCTGTCTCAAAACACCAATTTTATTTCAACACAACTTGATGGATATAGCAATTCTACATTCCTTTTTTTACGACCGCTCAAAATTTGGCATTGTTTAAAATGGTATGGTATGGTACATATATATTCCAGCTTGTGTACTTGTTCAGAGAACCGTTTATAAGCTTTCGTCAAGTGGGACAGACACAGAAAGTATATTAACAGTCACAAAGAAATGAATAACACATAGACAATTAACAACATTTATTGACGGTCACAAACATCCAGGCCAGACTGGGATTCGAACCCGACCAGCTCCAAATGCTATTATCTTGACGATTGCGCCACCGGGCGGCAATTCTCCAAAGTATAGCCGTATTGGGTCAGTTTTCATTCGTTATGTTGTCAATCATTTTTTTATGCGTAAATTCTATCAAAACACCAATTTTATTTCAATACAACTTGATTGATATAGCAATTCAACATTTTTTTTTACGACCGCTCAAAATTTGGCATTGTTTAAAATGGTATGGTATGGTACATATATATTCCAGCTTGTGTACTTGTTCAGAGAACCGCTTATAAGCTTTCGTCAAGTGGGACAGACACAGAAAGTATATTAACAGTCATAAAGAAAAGAATAACACACAAAAAAATAACAACATTTATTGACTGTCACAAACATCCATGCCTGACCGGGATTCGAACCCGACTCCAGCAGCTCCAAAGGCTAGCGTCCTAACGATTGCGATGGAGAACCGCTGGTTTAGAGTCTTCATTTTTAACAACTCTTCTCAATTTGTTTCAGGCTGACAAATCTGTACTAGGGAAGATGTACATCAGGTTCATCAAGTGGTGGAGGGAAGTGCTCGGAAAATAACAGAGCCCGAACGCATTGAAGTAGAATTTTAGATATTTATTATGGTAATTCAGAGTTATTGGGCCCATATAAAATGTGTGAATATATTGTATCATGTCCATTTAAATAAAATTATTCATTTGAATACAATGAGTTGATTCTCTTACTTAACCCTTTCAGTCCCAAAAATTTACTACACTACAGAAACATCTGATATTCACAAAATAATTTTATTTTAGATCAAATATACGAATTCCATAAGAAAAAAAATCAATTTAAATTTTTTATATGGTTTTTGAAACAATGCCGAAATTCTTTAACTGTGGAAAACAACAAGATAAAAAAAATATATATTATCTACAAACACTTCGAGTTATATATTTTAAGGTATCTGACCATATTACTAAAAAAAATTTGGTAATTATTTTAACCGAAATAGTTTAAATTGTGTTTTAAATATGTGGAACTGAAGTGAACTTATCAAAAATCAGGAGAAACGCTTGTTGACTATTTTCTAAATGAAAAAATAGTAGTTCTGACTTCTACTGAGATTAAAGTAAAATTTTGTCTGAGAGAACAAAGTGTGAAGAAAATCGAATGATGTGTGTTTGGATGTCATGGCGGGACATAAACATTTTGAAAAAAATATTGAAAGTGATGATGCCAAATGGCATCACTGGGACTGAAAGGGTTAAAAAAATATTGATACCATAAAATTCTCCTGTATATAACTACGACTAATCTTCGGCAAATAGAAAACTAATTTCCACTACAGCACGTAATGTCTATTATAACTCCTATATTGCTACAATTTAAAGGAATTAAATATAAAATATACAGAGCTGAAAGAATTTTTTATTGAGGGGATAGTTTGTAAATATAACATTCATAAAATGTGATTATGAAGAAATTTGGGAAAGAAAATAGAATTAATAACTCTCTGCAATGCAAGTTTTGCATCAGATATTTTTGTACTTAGTTGCGTTAAATACGTCACTTACAAAAGGTAAAAAATATACTAAACCTAAAGTTTATGAAAAAAGGAAATTGTTTTATCTTTAAATGGGAGAATAATATGTTCATTATTACAAAAACCTCAATTTTTTTTCAAAAATGTCACTTAGCACGTTCTTCCACTAAGCTCTCAAATTAAATTTTTACTGAAAGTGTACGTAGTGATCACATATAAACAGATGGAAGTCAGAGCTTTCGGCAGAAAAAAAATAATGGGTGGAAATACTATTCGATTGGTACAGAGGCTATTCGAGACATATGAGCTAGAGAATTCCACTTAAAATTGTTTTGAATGACTTTCGTAAAGTAAATTTGAAGCTACTGGTTCCTTTCCAAGCTTATAAACAAATGCATTATTGTATGCATTTAGAAATAAACATGCATACATTTGATAAATAGGCATTATATATTAGTTTTTAATCTTTAGCAACGATTTTAATTATTGATTTTAATTTGAAAAATTGGAAATAAAACTTTTAGTTTGGAATAATCTTCTTTTAAAAAGCAAGCGATTTTGAAAATAGACTGTACCTGATAAAGTTCTGAATAGATTTTGATTTGGAGTTTTTTGTAAACACTGCTATTAAATACTATACATAATTTACTTTAAGCAGTTTCTCAACTTCAATGTCATGTTGAAAATAGAGTCCCACGCTTGAAAAAGTTATTGGGTGAAAATAGTACATGTCAGGAATGTTTGGTTGGTAGACATATATTCTCAGGCTTGAGTGCTTGTTCCTAGACCCACTTATAAAACTTCGTCAAGGAAGACAGACACAACACACACACGCATGCGCGACAGATGCTGCCATCTATCGCGCGCCACCTCCACAATTTAGACATGTCCCTGAAGGGGATTATACCAGGACAGATTGCAGTCATATGAGTATACCGTTCATTGTTTTGCCAATCGAGAATTTGCATTTTACCCTCCAATCTCCTACTAAAATACCCTCAAATACCAGCATCGCTACACCGCTTGGCGGCAACTTAAGGGGTCACAGGAGTCTTAAAAATGTGCAAAGAAGATACTACATAGCATAGTTTGATCTCTCTTGTAATTTTTTAACTACTCAATAAATGAGTATAATTTTTTATATGTAATTCTACAAGATTTATTTATTATAAAACAAGTTTTTAAATTTATGAAACTTTAGCAAAAACTAAAATAAATAATATTAAACATGAAGGTACTTGAACACACTGCGATTAGGCTTGCGCGGCAAATTGTGAGGTCAAAATTGAAAAAATGACCAGGAAAATGACTTTATATTGTACAAATATGTACAAACAAAGCCTTATACCTAAATTCTCAGCTCAATTTTAATTAGAAATTATTTTTTTAAAAATTTAAAATCAAAATTTTTAAATTTTTATTAATTTTTTTAGAAAAAAGTTCTTAAAATAATTTTTGTTTTTAAGTTTGTAGCTATAATTAATATAAATAGATAGAAATTAATTTTGTTAAATTGATATAGTAATGAAAAAAACTAGTTAAAGTTAATTTATTATAATAACTTAAAAATGAGAATGTTTCGGATGATGTATGACAAATGACAGTAATTGCGCAATCTAGAAGGGAAGGGTGTAGGCTATATAGCCCATTACCCCACTCGCCAGAAGAGACAGTCACAAGAGACACACAAATAAGGACGCCACAAACACATAGACAAATAACAACATTTATTGACAAACGCAAACATCCATGCCTTTACCGGGATTCGAACCCGAGCCCAGTAGCTCCAAATGCTAGTACACTAACCATTGCGCCAGTGGACCGGCTTCGGATGATGTAACGCTATTGATATAATTTTTTTCGTCTTGCGATTTCATTGGTGGTTTCGGTTTCACTATCAAAATTGCCGTTATAGAAAAAAAAAACAAATTTTCTTACCATGCAAGATTTCTTTAACAAATTATTTGAATCACAAACAGCCCTGCACTATGTTGTCTTCAAAAAAATATTTTGTTACATATTCTTAGAAATTTAATTTTCTTCTAAAACAAAAGTAAATCGCGACAAAAAATGAAAAAAAAAAAAAAAAAACAGCTGGAGCCGTTGCTATTCAAGATGTGAAACAACCCCACTGACAACAAATTCAAACAGTAAATAATTATGTAGATTTAAATAACAGAATCGTGAAATATTTTAAAAATAATATGCTATAATAATATAAGGTATTTAAGCGGCTTTCTGAACAAGCTCAAAAGCCTGAAAATATATGTATACCAACCAACCAACTACCAATTTTGACTGATGTTACAATGAATCTGAGGTGAATGAGTAAAATTAGATTTAATTTGGCCGAGAGAACCCAAGCCAAATGGGTACGCAAGAGATTTTTTTTCTTGTCACATAATCATATAACATGGTTCCCCGCGATTTTCCCAACCAGAATATCTGACGACTCAGCCGGGGCTCGAACCCGCAATCTTGGGCTTTTGAGGCGGACACTACAGCCACTGAGTCGACAATCATAAAATATAAGGTAAGGAAATGATTAAGATACAGTCATAAGTACGAAATGGAGATCTTTGTGTTTTCTATACTTTTCAGAGGGTGCTCATTTCGAAAAAGTGGTTTTGGCCTTGGCTCTTCTGTCTGCCTGAAACCACTGCTAATTAGATTTCTTAGTCGTCTAGAAATGTTCCAAAATGAAGGCTGGTAAAAGCTGACTCTTCACCATAAGAACAGGCTATCAAAATATGGTCATAACTACATAAAAATGGATTGGGTGGGGGTGGATTGAGAGAAATGAGAAAAAGTGAAATTTGCTGATGAAAAAAATTCAATTTGGATGGATGTGATGGTTTAAACTTTTATTGAAAGGATCTTCGAAAATATCCAAGATCTGTCTTCAGCAGAAGTGTTAGTGGTGGAAGTTTGATGGTTTGGGCAACGATATCTTATGGCTGAAGAAACAAGGTTTTGTTTCTGAATGGCTGACAAACATTACTTTATTGCAGATTTGTTCTAGAAAATTCTTTGATTCCTTTTTGCATGGCAAAACCATGCTTTTGATTATATTTTTATGCATGATAATGCAAGTATCCACATTTCAAACGAAATGGAAGACTGGTTTAATGTACAAAATATTGTTTATTTAGATCATACTGCCAATAGCCATGACTTAAACCCCAAGGATAACGTCTGAGATCAATGAATAATTTACTCAAATGGAGTATGGTGTCGATGGAGTGTGCATCAGTTATGGAATAGAAGGACTTAATCATTAGAAACTGGAAATTGCTTGACCAAAACTTGACTAAAAGTTTCGTGTTGTCTATGAAAAAAAAATCAAGGATGCAGTAACGAAAAAAAAATAGTTTTAGTAATTATTAATTGAGATTGAATGTATAAGTTCATAAATCAATTTTCCTATGCTAAAACTAACTTTCCTATGCTAAAAAATGACCAAGAAAATGACTTTATATTGTACAAATATGTGCAAACAAGGACTTATACCTTAATTCTCAGCGAGAATTTAGGTATAAGTCTTTTTTGTATGTACTTTTACAATATAAAGTCATTTTCTTGGTCATTTTTTCAATTTTGACCTCACAATTTGCCGCGCAAGCATAATCCCAATGTGTTCAAATAGCTTTATGTTTAATATCATTTATTTTAGTTTTGGCTAAAGTTTCATAAATTTTAAAATGTGTTTTATGATAAATAAATCTTGTAGAATTACATATAAAAAATAATACTTATGTATTGAGTCGTTAAAAAATTACATGATAGATCAAACTATGCTTTGTAGTACCTGCTTTGCACATTTTTAAGACTCCTATGACCCCTTAAGGACGATCTCTGTGACGTGTTGATCAGGATGGCTGTTAATACTAAGTACAGTACACGTCATGTAGAGGAGGATGATTGACCCATGACAATCTGCGGCAGGAGTATTTATTGAACATCATGAGGTTATTGCTAGAGATAAAGGTACACAGTTAGCAAGGATTACTATGATGGTTGATAACATTAAGTGATACTTGAACTACTTAACGTTACAATCTCTACCACGAAAATAAAAAATAAATTGAAATTGTCGAAAAGAATTTATCATCAGAAACTAAACCTTACATATAGCCGCCCCGGTGGCTGAATGGTTAGTGTACTAGCCATTGGAGCTGCTGGGGTCGGGTTCGAATCCCGGTCAGGCATGGATGTTTGTGACCGTCAATAAATGTTGTTATTTGTCCATGTGTTATTCATTTCTTTGTGACTAAAAATTCTTTCTGTGTTTGCCCACTTGACGAAAGCTTATAAGCGGTTCTATGAACAAGCACACAAGCTGGAATATATACAGTGAGCCACAAAATTGAGTATACACCTCGTAAACTCTCAGACTTATTCGAATTACAAATGAAATATTGATTTAAAATGCATGATTTTTTTTATTTTAAATACTTTATCCTCAGCCTTAACATCCTACAATAGCACAATTATGTAGTTAATTTATTTTTTACAAAAAAATAATTGATTCGAAGAAAAGACGGAAAAATTCGCCACAAAATTGAGTATACACGTCTTAAATTTGTGCATTTTACAGCCACCTTTTTTAGCTTGAAATTTTCTTTTAGGTATTTCGGGACTAGATGATACTTTTAACGCTTGCGTAGCACTTATACGCTTTTGATAGTATTTTTTTTCTCATTAGAATTCATAAAATGAGCTCTTGTAAAGAAACTACGGAATCTGAATGTTTGCTGGTTGTAAAATGGTTAAAAGAAGGCAAATCTCTTCGAGAAATTGGTTCCTTAATTGGTGTCACTCATAAGTGTGTCTAAAAAATACTACAGAAGTTTAAAAAAAACTGGATCTGCGGCCAATATTCCTGGAAGAGGACGCAAGCAAATACTGAGTACTACAGCTAAGAGGAAGATCATTCGCTCAGTAAAAAAAGATCCGAAGTTGAGTGCCTCTAAACTTTCTTTATCGATGTCCTATGTAATCGGGAAAATATATATATCAGGTGAAACAATTCGACGTACCCTTCACCAATATGGGTTTCACGGCCGTACAGTATTACGAAAGCCACTCATCAATTATGTGAACAGGCAAAAGAGGGTGATTTTTGCTAAAGAACATCTTTTAAAGCCTATTTCTTTCTGGAACACTGTATTATTTTCCGATGAAAGTAAATTTAACCTTTACGGAAGCGATGGACGATTTAAAATATGGAGAGAAGCTTTGAAAGCACTGGATCCTATACTAACACCATTTATAGACAGTCTAGTACGGAGGTGAATCTGTCCTCGTTTGGGGTTGTATGTCGACTGGAAGAGTTGGAGATCTTGTTTTTATTGATGGCTTAAGGGGTCTAAGGAGTCTTAAAAATGTGCAAAGAAGGAACTACAAAGCATAGTTTGATCTTTCATGTAATTTTTTAACTACTCAATATACAAGTATAATTTTTTTATATGTAATTCTACAAGATTTATTTAATATGAAACAAATTTTAAAATTTATGAAACTTCAGCCAAAACTAAAATAAATGATATTAAACATAAAGCTATTTGAACACATTGTGATTAGGCTTGCGCGGCAAATTGTGAGGTCAAAATTGAAGACATGACCAAGAAAATGACTTTATGTTGTACAAATATGTACAAACTAGAACTTATACCTAAATTCTCAGCTCAATTTTAATTAGAAATAATTTTTTAAATTTTTTTTAAATCAAAATTCAAAATTTTTTATAATTTTTTTTAGAAAAAAGTTCTTAAAATAATTTCTAATTAAAATTGAGCTGAGAATTTAGGTATAAGTCTTTGTTTGTACATATTTGTACAATATAAAGTCATTTTCTTGGTCATGTCTTCAATTTTGACCTCACAATTTGCCGCGCAAGCCTAATCACAATGTGTTCAAATAGCTTTATGTTTAATATCATTTATTTTAGTTTTGGCTAAAGTTTCATAAATTTTAAAATTTGTTTCATATTAAATAAATCTTGTAGAATTACATATAAAAAAATTATACTTGTATATTGAGTAGTTAAAAAATTACACGAAAGATCAAACTATGCTTTGTAGTTCCTTCTTTGCACATTTTTAAGACTCCTTAGACCCCAAGGGGTCTAAGGAGTCTTAAAAATGTGCAAAGAAGGAACTACAAAGTATAGTTTGATCTGTCATGTAATTTTTTAACTGCTCAATATACAAGTATAATTTTTTTATATGTAATTCTACAAGATTTATTTAGTATAAAACAAATTTTAAAATTTATGAAACTTTAGCCAAAACTAAAATAAATGATATTAAACATAAAGCTGTTTTAACACATTGTGATTAGGCTTGCGCGGCAAATTTTGAGGTCAAAATTGAAAAAATGACCAAGAAAATGACTTTATATTGTAGAAATATGTACAAACTAGGACTTATACCTAAATTCTCATCTCAATTTTAATAAGAAATTATTTTAAGAGCTTTTTTCTAAAAAAATTAATAAATTTTTTTAAATTTTGATTTTAAATTTATTTTTAAATAATTTCTAATTAAAATTTAGCTGAGAATTTAGGTATAAGTCCTAGTTTGTACATATTTGTACAATATAAAGTCATTTTCTTGGTCATTTTTTCAATTTTGACCTCAAAATTTGCCGCGCAAGCCTAATCACAATGTGTTAAAACAGCTTTATGTTTAATATCATTTATTTTAGTTTTGGCTAAAGTTTCATAAATTTTAAAATTTGTTTTATAATAAATAAATCTTGTAGAATTACATATCAAAAAATTATACTTGTATATTGAGTAGTTAAAAAATTACATGAGAGATCAAACTATACTTTGTAGTTCCTTCTTTGCACATTTTTAAGACTCCTTAGACCCCTTAATGGACAAAGATGTACATTTGGGGATTTTAAAGGATAACTTGAAAAAAAGTGTTAGTTAGTTGGCTCTTGGGTCGAACTTCATATTCCGGCAGGACAATGACCCCAAGCGCACAGCGAAGATTGTACAGTTGTACCTGTTGTACCATTGCAAAAAGCAATTACACACTCCAGCCCAGTCTCCAGACCTAATCGTCATCAAAAATTTATGGTCGCAATTCGAGAAAGCTGTACATGAACATGAAATCAAGAGCAATGAAGATCTCAAGAAGGTTCTGAGAAGAATGGGCTAAAATTTCTGTTGAAACCACTAAAACAATAGTGGAATCTATGCCCAGAAGATTACAAGCTTTAATCCAATCAAAAGGTTATGCAACAAAATATTAATCTATAGTTTAAATGGATATAACTAAGGGTGTATACTTAATTTTGTGGCGTTGTTTTTCCTCTCGTCTCGGATCTTAAATTTTTTGGTGGGGAAAATAAACAAATTTAACAATTTTGTTAGTATAATACGGTAAAGCATAGACTAAAGTATATTAGGTAAAAATTTCAATAACTTTAAAGCAATACGTCTTCTGTAATTGCAAAAAGTCTGTAAGTTCCTATGGTGTATACTCAATTTTGTGGCCCACTGTATGTATCATACCATACCATACCATACCTAACATATTGAAGAATATGTTTTCTAAATTTGGTAGTCATCAGCAGTTTGGTTCATGTTTTTTTCTTTTAATTTTGATGACTTCTCAGGAGAAAAAATCAACTTGTATCATTTTATTGTCTGCTTATTAGGTTAGTTTCGTTTTTACCTAGAAAAGATTTTCATTTTATTTTTGAGGAACACCCTCAAAAATTATATATTTCGGAAGTAAAGCAGTAAAGAAGTAGACATTCATTAACTGTATTCACACACACACACTGATACAAAACTTTTGTCAGTATTTTTTGAAAACCCATGTGCAATATATAGTCAAAATATTGGAAAACCCACGTTTTCCAATATTTTGACTTTTACTACCGCTTGTTATTCTAAAATATTCAAATCTTATTCAAAGTTATTGAAATACTTAAAAAAATTTATATATGAGAACGTATAATACATGTACATAAAAAAAACTCAATTTAACTGGTTTTTTTTGCAGATATAAGTCGCATTTATTCAACTTGTATTACTTTTTTTTTACTATGAGCAGTACAATTCCCAATACTATTTTTTTTTACTTAAAGTAGTCTTAGAGTATTGACAATTTTTTGTAAAAAAAAATCTTGTATAAGTACATTTAAAAACAACAAGAATCTTTAATCTTGTTTTTCTCGGTGTTGGCTCGTCACTTGACTGTAGTTCTAAAATACGACGCCCGTCGCCAATAGTCCTCGTGTTGCTCTAGTGCGACGATAATTCAATCCTAACCTAACTCAACGTAGCCTACCTAAATCTATAAAATTAAGGAAGGGGTAAGGCTTTAAATAAAAAATCGGGTAGAAATGGCAACCTTTTTGCCCATAAACTGAAAAATATTATTGATAATAATTAATCATTTTAACATAGTTTTTTTTAAATAATGTGTAACTAAGGTTTGAGTATTTGTTTTAAACATACCATTATTCACTACAGTGAATAAACTTAAATTATATTTTAGACGCTGCGTAATTTCATACCGATCAAACTTTCAACAAATTAAAATCCAAATATTTATTATTTTTTAGAAAATAGTGGTGCGCAAATTTCCAATTTTTTTTATTCTACTATTAAACCGACAATCGCATTTAGCGTCTGTGTCAACATAATATATTATGAGGTGATGTTCGGTGCCTATCTGTTTTTAGCTTGTGTACTTGTCATGAGCAGTATATAGATCAATCTCTTAATGTATATTTGTTACTTTTAATTATGTGTGTCTGCAACTTAATAAAAGAGAATTGCTTTAGAGCTATTTTACAGAGTCTTATTCTATTTACCAAATGCTGATAATTGGCGTCAAAAATGTTTATTGACACAAAAAATATCAACTTTTTCAAAAATTTCACTTAAGGGGTCTAAGGAGTCTTAAAAATGTGCAAAGAAGGAACTACAAAGTATAGTTTGATCTGTCATGTAATTTTTTAACTACTCAATATACAAGTATAATTTTTTTTATATGTAATTCTACAAGATTTATTTATTATAAAACAAATTTTAAAATTTATGAAACTTTAGCCAAGACTAAAATAAATAATATTAAACATAAAAGCTATTTTAACACATTGTGATTAAGCTTCCGCGGCAAATTTTGAGGTCAAAATTGAAAAAAATGACCAAAAAAATTACTTTATATTGTACAAATGTGTACAAACTAAGACTTATACCTAAATTCTCAGCTCAATTTTAATTAGAAATTATTTTAAGAACTTTTTTCTAAAAAAATTAATAAAATTTTTTAAATTTTGATTTTAAACTTATTTTTAAATAATTATACATCTGTTACATCTGTTATATACATCTGTCTTATACAGCTATATACATCTGTTTTTGCTATATTTTATGCCAGTTTATATACGGCTCTCTACTTATAACCTTCAAAGAGCTTTTGCACAGCCAATTACTCCCCGAAATTTCGAACCATTTAAGGCTAATTTCATGTAAATGTCAACCTATGGACTAATTTTAAAATGTCATAAAAATGTATTAATTTTGGTTATAGCATATTGCCAAAAGTTTAAATTTTCTAAAAATGTTGTTTTCTTTTATATTTTTATAATAAAAAGATAATTTTACAGGATTTATTTAGGAGCCATTTCATGTATACAGTATTATCTTGTCTGAAGCCTAATTTCGATTATTCCCCAAACCCAAACTTTTAAATATTACTTTAAATTTCATTATTTTTATTTAAGTAGCAAATGTTTCATTTCTAATACACAGAAGAAATATTAATTTTTATCAATATAATTCCCTAGTAATACTAAACAACTGAGAACATTAGATTTGTCATGTCTGTCGCAAAAAAGATGTGTTTTTTTATTTTTAAAAAAAACTATCCATACAAAATACTTGCCACTTCATTTTCTCTTTAAATAAGTCAAAATAAGGTATTCATTCAAAATTTATGAATAAGGTTTAAATAGGAACTAAAATAATAGAGTTTTAAATTTGTCATGTCTGTCACAATTATCTGACAACGCAAAAAGAGCTCTACAAAAATGCAATTTTTTAAAAAGAAATTTAATACAAAAGCAAAAGTTTTTAGTTTGCATTATTGATAAAATAGACTCTGCTTCCACGCCAAATTCATTTGGGAATTTAAAACTTATTCTATCTAATTCTACATGTGTTTATATTCTTAAATCGTTAATTTCATTTGTGACAGACATGACATAAGACACCTAATGGAGCACATCATTTCACATAGAAAATATTATTTGAAGATTGTTTTTTTCTTTCCAAAGTATCTATGTCTAGGCTATTATTTAAAAAAGTTTTGAAATTTTAAATTGTAAACTTTTTTTTAAACAAAAAACTTAAAACTTACTGTGACAGACATGACGGCAAATGGAAAAATATTTTTGCAGCTTCTACATCAACTCAAAACTCTCTAAATTTTCTCAATATTTATTTATGGGATTTTTTTATTTGATTAGTAAAGGTTTCATCTATTGCCATGTATTTTTATATAAGAATAGAAATGTAACTTTTTTGTGAGATATTTTTTTTTATCGTGCGACAGACATGACAGCTCGGAATATTCAAATATAAAATCAAAGAAAAATAAACTTAAGGATAGTAAATATTTAAGAACTCATTACATATCAATCATTTATTGAAATTTAAATGTATTTACATGAATTGTAATTTGTAATAACCACGTGAATTTAGCAATGTGGGTACAATGTCAATATTTTGAATAATTTGATCTATAGTATACCATACAGCATCACTTTCGAATTTGAACTGACCTTCTTTTAATGTTGGAATCAAGCATTTTATACGATGCTGGCCGGTATAACTGTCTAAGATTATTCCTGGAAATTGTCCTCCTTCATAGAATACTTGGACCCATTGTCCAATGCCCTCACTTGATGCAGTTGCTCTTAGTGGTGCAGAGTTATTTTCATTACGGACATTTTTGAATTCATGTGGTTATTACAAATTATAATTCATGTAAATACATTTAAATTTCAATAAATGATTGATATATAATGAATTCTTAAATAATTACTTTCCTTAAGTTTATTTTTCTTTGATATTATATTTGAATATTCAGAGCTGTCATGTCTGTCACGAAATGCCTGTCATGTCTGTCACACGATAAAAAAATTAAGTACAAAAAAGTTACAATTCTATTCTTATAAAAAATACATGGCAATAGATTAAACCCTTACTAATCAAATAAAAAAAATCCCATAAATAAATATTCAGAAAATTCAGAGAGTTTTGAAGTTATGAAGAGGTCTCGAAAATATTTGTCCATTCTCTGTCATGTCTGTCACGGTTAGTTTTAATTTTTTTGTTAAAAAAGTTTACAACTTAAAATTTTTAAACTTAAGTAAATAATAGCTTGGACACAGACACTTTTGTTTAAAAAAAATAATAATCTTCAAATAATATTTTCTGTATGGTATGTGCTCCATTGCATCTCTGATGTCATGTCTGTCACAAATGAAATTAACCTTAAAAAAAAAAAAAAAACTCTTGGTTTCACAAAAGTTTTATATTCGGCCTATTTGTTACTGTTCGTTGCTAGACATTATTTTTTTAAGGAGGCTGTAAATTGGCAGCCGGAAACGATTACACTACCACTACCATTATTTTTTGTTGGTCTAAAAAAAATATTATTAGGCAACAAAGACAAATTGAGAGACTGCACAGATCTGGTTGAGACGTCACGCTGTACCAGAATAAAATGGTGGGCAAAGACTGTAAACCTAGCGAAACTTGTTTTGGTGTCGGCAGAAAAGTGTCAAACTTTACAACAGACTTCAATCAATTTACAACAGAATTCAAACAAGACATCAAAAACAGACTTCAAAATAGATCCACGCACACGTCGTATTTTGGCCCTTGGCATCGCTATCTATTGAAAATGTATTATCATCGGAAGAAAATTCGGAGGATAAATGTTTTAAAACAGAGAGACGGAGGGAGCACGCAATATATTAAACGAAAGTCAAACGACGAGAGAAAAGTTTCGTCAAAATTTTTGATTGAATCCCCAATCTTTTCGAATTGAGAATATCAAAAAATTTTTACAATTAGTCGTCAATAAGGGAATTGAACTCAAATTTAAATTTAAAAATTTAATTTTTTTTAAAAATTAGTGGTGCACATTATTTGAACAAAAAAAAAATGTTCCTAGATTATCCATGTTTCGCCGGCCCGCCTGCGCAGTCGTTAGTGTACTAGCCTTTGGAGCTGCTGGGCTCGGGTTCGAATCCCGGTAAATGCATGGATGTTTGTGCTTGTCAATAAATGTTGTTGTTTGTCTATGTGTTTGTGTCGTCCTTCTTTGGGTGTCTCTTGTGACTGTCTCTTCTGGCGAGCTGGGGATTGGGCTATAAAGCCTATACTCTCCCTTCTAGAAGGCGCAATCACTGTCATGTCATGTCATCCATGTTTCCATTAATCAAAAAATCGCGTTCCTCGTTTCTGCTAGCTTTTATATCTTACTTTAATAAATATTAAAAAACAATATGCATACAATATTTAGAAATTATCCAGAAATCGGGACCTAACCACTTTTGGCTCATCAGAAATTCGGATAATAATTTCATCGGGAAAAAAAAGAGGTATATTTAGTTAAAAGGGTCAGAGGAGTCTTAAAAATGTGCAAAGAAGGTACTAAAAAGCATAGTTTGTGATTTCATGTAATTTTTTAACTACTCAATATACAAGTATAATTTTTTATGTGTAATTCTATAAGATTTATTTATTATAAAACAAATTTTAAAATTAATGAAACTACATAGCCAAAACTAAAATAAAAGATAACAAACATAAAACTATTTGAAACATTTGGATTACGAATGCGTGCCAAATTTTGAGGTCAAAATTGAAGAAATGAGCAAGAAAATGACTTTATATTGTACAAATATGTACAAATAAAGACTTATACCTGCTTAAAAGAAAAACAAAACCATATTTATTAATACAAAAAAAATTAAATCAAAATTTTTAAAATTTTATTAATTTTTTAAGAAAAAGTTCTTAAAATAATATCAATTAAAATTGAGCTTAGAAATTAGGTATGAGTCTTTATTTGTAAATTTTTGTACAAATAAAGTCATTTTCTTGGTCATTTCTTTAATTTTGACCTCAAAATGTATCGCGCAATCCTATTTCAAATGTTTTCAAATAGTTTTATGTTTGTTATCATTTCTCTCAAGTTTCATAAATTTTAAAATTTGTTTTATAATAAATAAATCGAAAAGAACTATATAAAAAAAATTAGTGTCACTTAATTTTATATTTTGTCTATTATATATAAGAATATAAAAAAATTAGAAATACAACTTAACCAACTACAACAGCGCCTTCTAGTGACGCCTTACAAGAATAACGAGATAACAAAAGTAGTTGGTTATATTTAAACTAAACGGCTTGTGGTACGAATTGCTTATAAAAAATCTTGCTGAATTTTATTATAATATCGCGATCGAAATTATGTTTTAAAAAAGTAAACAACAACACACAACACCATTTTGGTTGAATAAATTTATTTCTTTAAATGAAGAATGTGCAAATTATTCACTCTACATTTGGCGGACTTTGTTGAGTCCGTTGAGTCATTTACACATAATAAAGTTGAATAAAGTGTAAAAATTGTTGTACTCACTACAATGCACTTGCCTTTGACAATGAAAGTTTGAAGTGTTTAATAACTTAAGAGTTCCGACGTAGTTATGGAGGTGAGAATGAGCTACACCTAAACCGACCTTAAGTTAGCAGTATACAAATGTTCTACGAGAAAAAGGGTAAATAGTTCCCATTTTCGAGTGCGAGAATCGAATAAAAAAAGTGTTTCACATTCAATAAACAATTTTATTTGTTATTTCAAGACATAAAATTATTATTTTTATTAGTTTATCTTCAGTTATAGTGCGATTTTAATTATTTTTTCCTTTGACTTTGACGTAACAGGGCGCACGAATATCAGGGTCATAGGAGCAACCAATGGGATCAAGCGAAATTTCAGCGCCAGCAGCGTTGTTTACGCAGTCTCCTCCGCCTAGTATATTTCTATGCTGCAAACTTAAGGTCGGTTTTGGCATAGAAATGCTGCAGAACCAAAGATAAGGCAAAAACTAGTTGGCAGAAGTGAATCCATGATAGTTCCCGTGGTAAGCCCTAACAAACACTTGGATAAGTATTCTGCCTTGGACAAGTAACTTGTAGAATCAACCTAATATGACTTGGGGCATTGTTGTAAGTTACAACCTATAACCTCTTTGCTACCTGGGTTCCCCATTCAGGGCTATTTTTCGAAACCTCCCAACAAACAAATAACCTGTTAATTAGTTTCGAAATTAACATGGTCCGAAAGAAGAAGATCCGAAAATTAGATTTCAGCTTTTGATTACAGGTATGTCAATTATTTCTATAAAAAGAATGAAGTGACGTTCTTTAGTTCAATTTTGAAGGTATTTCGCATTAAAAACAATGTTAAAATAATCTGTTAACTACAAATATGTAAGATAGTTTTTTTTTTTTTTTGACATTTATGGCACACAAAAAAATGTTCAGTTTTAGAGCTTCGGGCGTGGCCTCAGTAACTATTAAACATAATTGTTTTTAAGATTACTTGCAAAACATACCTTTTAGTACATATTTGTATGAAACGTATGTTTAGATAAAGAATCTACGCATAGGAATTTGCTGAGATCTTCAGAGGTTAAGGTGACAGTGGAATCAGCAATTTGATTTCGAGCATTGTTAAAAGCTACAAACCTTAAAAAAATGTACTAACACAAATTGTTTAGTTCAGGGACAGAATGGCCCAATTCTTTGTTGCACGTTCTACAGTTTACCTGCCCACGACAGTATTTTGCTCTAATTTGCATACAATAATTACAGTTTAAAAATTTTATATTAATTGAAATGTTAAGACCGGGTATATCTTAACATTGGTCAGTCCCATAGAACTAATACATTAGTTTTGAAATTAGTATTGCTTTTGCAATACAAGCATTTGTAGCGATACGCCACTCAACAGTATAAAATTAAATAAATCTGAAAATAAAAATTAATAATTAAATAACCAGATCCTAAAGTTTTAATTACCCCAAAATATTCCGAAGAGGGCGACGCTTTGGAGCTTAGTAGAACTTTTCAGAGAGATTTTAAAATTTAGTGTTTGAGAAGTCTTAATAATCCAAAAATATTTTACCTATAATTTGCCTAAGATTTTTTAAAAAATCTTTTGTTCTAGTTACATTGCACTGTTTATTTTGGCTTCCACCTGTTAAGATATTCGGTTGCAGATTAAGTATCAAGCTGTACTTGTCAATTTAAGATGGCAGCATGTGACGCCTTCAGCAAATTAATTTCTCAATCTTAAAATTCTTCTGTGTATATCACGGGAGAGAACCGTCATTTTAATGGCAATTACTGTATTTCATAAAAAAAAAGGTCTGGATTTTTTAAGGTTTAGTACTGGCAACACTGTTGCTACTTTAAAATCGTAAATTTGACGAGATACTTTGTACAGTGTACATCATCATTATATATTTTTATGTTATATTCAAGTTTAAAAATTATTATATGATCCGTAAATCTTAATTATACAAGTTGAATGATATATTTGGTTGTTGATTCTGTACATGAATATATTTCTAAATATTAACTACTTAAATATGATAACCATTTCTTAGAATTGATTAAAATATGGCGTTTGTGCTGACGAACATTCTGTAGTTTGTCATAGTACGTAATGAAGTTGATGTTACCAACAGGAAGTTTAACATGATTCTAGGATACAGTGATAATAATTCAGATGTGCTATTTGTTGGTTGAAATTTCCTCATATTTTTGCACATTTATACGTCATATACGAAAAAAACAACAACAACCGCACAATTGAAGAGCATAGTTTGAGAACGGGCTAAGTGACATTTTAAAATATATTAAAGATTAAATAAGATTTTCGTGCCTGTGAACATATTACTAACTTCTAACAAGTTTCAACTTTTTCATAAACTTTAAATTTTGAATTTTATTAAGGTTTGCAAACTGAAAAGTTTAACGATTATTTTCTCGTTTTCATCTTTTGCAAGTTCTTCCACTGAGCTCTTCAATTGAAGAGTAAAGTGAAAGAACGTGCTATGTGATTTTTGTGTCAATGAACATTTATTCTCTTCCTTGAATATAACAAGATTAATGCTTTTAATAAACCTTTAGCTACGTTTATATATATGGAGAGTCCAGGGGAAGAACATCTTTATTTTAGAGAAATCTTCCCGAGATCAGATATGCTTAGATGACGTTGGTGACAGGAAGCCGTTTACTCGCTGGCTTCTTTCTCACGGCACAACCGTAAAGGCCTTATCACACGAGAGCTCGTTCGTTCAGCGACGTCCCTACGCCGTTTCAAAAACAGGTTTTTCGAGCAGCTTTTGCTGGCTGAGTTTTTTCGAGTCGACGTGAAAAAATCCACTACTTTTTCGCTGAGCGAACGGCTACTCCAATCAAAAACGAAGTTCAGTCGTGACGTCATGACCGAGCCTCCTCCTTGTACCTCCTCCTCCAATACCGCAATAGTACTGCTTTTAAGTCTGTGATGTCACGCATGTCGTAGCCGGTCTCTGGATGACGCGTTTGCTGTCCCAAAAGTTTTTTTAAGAGCGATGTCCGTATCGTCTGATAAGGGCTTAAGACTCGGACCTGAAGTGAATCAGGGTTGCCGCGGAAGAGGAATCAGGTACGAAAACGGTTTTCTTACCCCAGTTCCGGCGATGACTCGCTATCAAAGAAGTCTGATGCACACAAATTCCTCTGCAATGAAGGGGTTTTTCCCCTGTACTCTTCATTTTTTACCTTTTGTAAGTGCCCTTTTCAGCGAATATAAGTTCAAACGAAAAACTTTAGAGCCCATCCTTCTCGTTTTCACCTTTTTGTCACTTAGGATGTTTTTCCACTAAACTCTTCAAATGTGTTAAAATAAGCAGTTATTTAAAGGTAATCACAGTTTTCAAAATTATTCTATGAGTATCTAGGTTTGAAAAGGATATTCTTGGTGCATATGTCTATTATATAGTTGATCCCTTTCATTTTGTACCTGGTGATTATTACGATAAAAATATAATATATTTTATTGAAATATTATTCCGAAGTAGTTTAATTCACTAACAATATTTTTCTTGCTGTTTTCAGAATATTATATTAGGAGAATAACAGACATATTAGAAGGTAACATAGCATATTGCAGAATAATTATACAATATATGTACATATTTTTTGAAAGGTGATACAGAATTAATCATAAATAATGAAGATTTATATCTGTCAACAATGGTTAAATAAACAATTTACATCTAGCGAAAAACTAAAGTTAAAAACCATGCTAATGATTCATTTTTCAACAATGAAAATGAATAATGTATATATTATATATTCCATAAATGTAAACTGTAACGGCATACTACTATCACCTATCTTCGAAACAACGAAAATGTACTAAAATAATAATATTATCTATTAGTATCTGGCTACGTTTTAAAATAGTTCTTTTTCCATCTCACTTATAAAACTGATATTTTTTGGTGCCTTGCGTCCGAGTAGAAAATGTTGGATAGGTGAAAATACGAGCCAAGAATGCAATTATATTATATCTCTCATTAACTACTATACTATCACAGCATTTTACACAACATTTGCTATACATTTCTTAATGATATTGTAGATCCTTGCATTGAAAGTACAAGATATTGCACTATATGTTTAGATAAAAGACAATCCTTTAAGAAAAGCGGTAATTTTTGGTTTATATGAATGCTAATTTTGTACGTTAGAATGGTTTTTGCAT
The DNA here is from genome assembly GCA_023701765.1 of Hylyphantes graminicola. Classification (NCBI taxonomy): domain Eukaryota; kingdom Metazoa; phylum Arthropoda; class Arachnida; order Araneae; family Linyphiidae; genus Hylyphantes; species Hylyphantes graminicola. The sequence goes on from CM043112.1 coordinate 43,897,812, forward strand.
ATGCTTCATGTGATGGTGACATTAACAAGATGGTGACTGCAGTGTTTGACGTCAGCTATATAGAAATAGAAATTTTATTATTATAGGAGACGTACATAAATTATGTCACTCAAAATTTTGACTTTTTAAAACCTCTCCCCCCCCCATGTCAAGCTGCGTTACGTTTGACTCCTCCCCCTAAAATTACATCACGCTATTGCACCCCCTACCCTTTTTAGAAGAAATAGTTATTTTTAATATTTCCCTATGCTTCTGAAATTAAAAAAAAATACGTTTATATATTTTTTAAAAAATTAACTTGGAAAGAAAGTTAATTTTTTTTTCGTTATATAAATTATTCTTAGGAATAGACCCTCATTTTGGTTACATTTCCGTTGTGCAAGGACTAACTTGCCATTTGCTAATGTCTTCTGAAAACGGGGGTCTGTGCGTAATCGGATCTGTCTAGTAGGACTTGGTCTTTTGGTGTTTGAGCTGTTAGTCCAGTGATTGGTCAAGATAGTATTGAAATTTCGTGTGTTATGAAGTATCGTTACGAAACGGTCTGTAAGATGTAGGAGACTAATAATACCAACCTTGTGGCATATAATAACCCCCCCCTTTCTGAAATAAAGTGTTTCTTGCGAGAAAAAGGGATTTCGGATACTTTTTCAAACTACATGTTAGGTAAACATATTTTCCCTGCAAAAGCAAAATTTTCCGAATCTTTACGTCATGCAAGCGATTACCCCTCCATGTCACTTTGGCGCATACCCTTCCTTCTCCCCCTAACGTACGTTACGACGTAATTTATGAACGTCTCCATACTTAATTTGTGGTAAGCATTTATTTTTTAAAAATTAATTTTTGATTGGTAGTAAGCTGGGAACAGATAAGTTCAAAAAAGGAATTCGTCTTTCATTAGAAATTTATAAAGGACGACTAGATAGGCTCCACCTACGGTGACGTCTCTGCTATGTCAAACGATTTTCTCTTCGGCAAAAACTTTCTTGTAGCTAAGTTCCGCCTCGATCTAATTGCGTGGGTCCATTTAATATTTAATGATTTTATCATTTTTTAAAAACTGGTGATAATGATTTCGTGATGGATTGATATTACTTTAAAAGAGTAACATAGGAAGGAATGAATCTGGATTTGACAGCAATATTTATAAATCTAATTTTATTTACAAATTATACCGTCTAAAATTAAGATATGTTCTGCATCAATATCACTTGATAACCTTGTCAAGACGTAAAGGGTAACAAAGCTGATTATCAATACAGCTGATAATATCTTTAATAAAATGCCTACGAAATGTCTTGCCTCCAACTCAAGTTTCAACCTTACAACACAAATAATTATTTATATATTTTTAAATAAAAAAATATTTTTAATATCCAAACAAGAAAATTCCTCAAGGAAATTTAGTGTATATAAATGACTTCTTCTAAGATCAAGGAATTGTGTAAATAAACCTGTCAATTTTTTTTTAGCTAAATAGAAATTTTTAGGAAATTATCGTAAAAAGCATCAGGGCTCAAAGGCATTCTTCGCGCCATCTAGTGGCAGTCTTAATGCATTCATCACTATCTCGAAGCAAAAGTATGGTGAAATGAATAAATCAAAATAGTAGGTGCTTTACACGCCATCTCGTTTCAGTAGCCTTGTGTTTTTAATATAAAATTTTAGCACTCACGCCACCTAGCGCGTCAATATAACTATTTTATCACAATTCAGACAATTGTGCCTCTTACGCCATCTGGCGGTGGCGTTATTTCCACGTCGACCGTCCCTTTATTGGTTGGAATGAGGATAGTTCCATTTTCCCCGAGGAGAGGTTCCTCCATTTGCGGCGACTCCTCTGAGTAGTGGGCGTGTCTTCTCGAATGGGCGGGTTTGGGGGCGGAGCTTACCCTCACAGAGCCGCGTTTCATGAAAATCTTGACGCTGGACACGGGACTGGGTCGGATCAGGAATCTGTCGAAATATTTGATAATAACTATACGATGTGCTCTGGAAAGGAAATTACATGGTAAGGGTCCTTAAAAAGTTGGACCAAGTGTTTTGAAATTCCAAATTTCTTAATCGGTTGTTTTGTCTTTAAGAAACCTTAAAAGTTTGATTTCACGATCATTGTCCGATTGTACACAGACTGGTGACTTAATCTTTTAACTAGCCATTGAGTCTTCGGAAAAGCTTGCCGTGTGAACCATAAGCCCTAAGACCTTTCATAGCCATTCCACTCCCCTATTAAGATTTATATGCTTATACAATTGGATAAAAACCATGGAAAGATGCGCAATTATCAAATCAACAGTACTGTCTTATGGATAAAGATTAGAATTTTAATAACTATTTTTTAATTATGCTGTAAGCTAAAATCCATCTATAATGATTTGTATATTAGAATGCCTGTTTTTTCTCATTGTCAGTAGGTTGCGTTATATCTGTCAATAGTTAAAGTATTACATTTCTTGATAGAGTTCGTATGGCTACTGATATAATCGATTTTATGTCCACCTATCTGTAAGTGACTGGATTTCATCTACGTTGATACCGATAGGTTTAATACAAACTTCCTAGTTTTTTGTTGAATTTGAGAATCATTTCATTGTCAGATTATGTGGTCATTTATATAGACACTACTAGTGTTAAATCCCTCATTTTCTGTGACCTGATACTCACATCACATCTCCTAACTCAAGTTTTTGGTCACAGCTGGGATTGATTATAACGAAAGAGAGACCGTTCCGCTTCTCAGAGACGTCATCTGAAAAACAAAACATTTACAAAATTACGAAATACTAATTAAAAGATATAATTTGAAAAACAAATGGAAGTAAGAGCCAAAGACTTATATATCGAGCTTCTGAAAGCGGTACAGAGAAATACAAAAGCAGTACCAAATAGATATGCGATTATCGAAAATATGAAACTATGTAAAGGTTTTAATTCGGAATTATAATGGGTTTCGTTTTCAATCACAGTAAAATACTTACACAACCGGACAATGGAAAAATAGCCAATATATAAAAAAGCTAAATGTGCTCATTGGCAAAATCCAATAACTTTGGTCTCAACTGGTCTACATGGTCAAATGAACCATATCGACTAAAAGCCATGATCTCACAAGTAATATTTTGTTTGATATTTTTACTCGTTAGTGATTAGTATTGCTTGTTCATTTGACACCTAAACAGCACTCATCTTAACTTCTAAATATACAGCTTTAAATTAATGTTACAAATTTTTCTTATCCATAATTCGAATTACATTGGATACTTTTAGCATGAACTAAAATACTAAAAATAATCAATTATAGATTAAAGTGTATTTTTTTAAATTTCATAAATTTTGAATTTAAAACTAAAATTAAATAATAAGAAATCTAAATGTTGCGAGAATTTTCTCCATTTGACAATTCCAGTTCGGTGCTCTTCGAGTGCGGTTACTATTCCATTTTCTATATTGCACTCCGGAAGTGCTTAACCATAGAGTTAGAATAAGTAGAGAGCGTGTCAGTAGAAATCTCCCATTCACAGCTTGTTCCTACCATTAAAACCGTTCGACTGGAGTCACGTGCTTTAGGACTGGGAATTTTGGCGTTGATCCAAAGTCAACCGCCAGATAGGATTGCCGCTCTGGAAAAATTTCTCCCTTTTTGGCGCTCTTGGTAAAAATCATAGTTCTTTTACGTCTGTGGCGTTTTTTTTTTAAACACTTGTTTGTGACAGTTGTTTTCCTTTTTTCTTCTACATTTATATAAAAATAGGTCCTTAAAAACATGTGAGTTAAGAAAACTTACAAATATAATTTAGGTAACTATGATTATTTTTAATGGGTTTGGCTATCGTGCAAGTAAAAAAACAATATTAGCACTTTAGTTTAAAATAAATTTGAATTTACACGGTGTTTTATGCATTAATTTAACAATTTTTTTTATGAATATATGAAAGAATAATAAAATGGAATAGTTGATGAAGATTTTCGTACCCCCCTTTCAAATTTTGATCGTGCCATTTTATTTTTAAATTTTGTGTTTAATAAGTTCATATTTTTTAATCGAAACAAAATTAATAAAAAAGAACTAATTGCTCCAAAGAAAAATATTCCATTTAAATGAGCTATAGGTCAGCAGTTATTTTAACGATACTCATATCCAAACCTGGGACCTTCCGCATGCAAGGCGAACAGTTGAAAAAAAAAAATAATAATTCTTCGAGCATAATTTAGAAATCAATCAAACCCATGTCTGCGCTCTTTCTTATAAATTTATTAATTGCATTTATAAAAAAATATGTACTAAGCTACTTTAGTACTTAGCATTCTGGTTCAATATAATCAAAAGAGCATTATTGTATTTACAATAAATGTAAAAAATTTCACCAAAACAAAGCTGTTAAAAGAACAACCAATTAAACAAAATACTTTTTTAAATATTATACTAAAATATATATACAAATAACAGTAGATACAGGTAAAACAAAGTTCACCCCTTACATTAATGACTTGAAAAAAATTGCAATTAAAATATACAGGTAGCGATATTGGAGATAACGATGTTGGAAATGTAAATAACCAAAAAAAAATCTAATTTTTTACATCAGAAATATCGATATTAAAAATATATATTCAAAACAGGAAACTGTACCTGTACGAAATTGAAAATAAATGTACGATATATTCTCATTATAATTTTATAGTTGAAAATAAGATATATAAATAAATATTGTGAAACTTAAATACCTTTTTATTTTAATAATAGCATTTAAATACTGATTTTGTAAATCGAAACTACCAAATTAAATAGATCAAAATAAATAAAAAGATATAATTAAACCATAAATTCTTATCTCAAAAATTTAATTTCATAAAAAGTAAATGCAAGAAATATAAGGAAACATTGTAAAAACTGCAATTTAAAAACCGATTCTAACACACACTTATTTCAAAGATTGTTATTAGTTCCGATTCCCAAAATAACGCCAATGGCCAATAGACCGCCAAGCGAATTCCGAAAAATGAAAGTCATGAAAAGCAAAAAAAAATACGCAATTAAGACTTTTTTATTGATACCGATTATTAAACAAAGCATATATTTTTAATTTTACATGTAATTGATAAGAGCAAATCGTATTTAATAACATAATACATCGAATATTATTTTAAAAACCTTGATAAGCGATATACTTTTTGATTTTATTTATTAATTTATTTCTATTTCAATGATGAAAGTTTATAAAAATCTTACCAATTAAATGTAAAAGGTCCCCCTTTAAAAAATTTTTCTTTACAACCATATGCACAGCAATAATGTACCATTTTTAGTGCATTTCGCTTGAGCAGACGACGAGTTTCCAGCAGTGGGCTATAGAAAAAAAGTTTCGGTTTTCTCCTCCAAGGTCCGGCGTCACGTGACCTAATGTTGCGCTCAGTCTCGCTCTTCGTTTTCGCCCTCTAGTTCTTATTCTAACTCTATGTGCTTAACATTAAAATTGGTTTTGTGCTCGTAGCACATGATTTTCGGTCCTTGTCGAAATATTGCTTTGTGACAAGTTATATAAATATATAATTTATTTGCAGTTCTTTCGGATACCAATTTCCTCTGGCGTTCGAAAGTTGCACTTCTTTGGTCTTTCCCTCTTTCCGGCGTTTGTCCCGGTAACACGTGCTTTGGTATATAGTGTAGTGCAGCATAGCAGTATACAGTAAACTCCCGATTATCCGCGGAATCGGGTGGCGCGGCTTCCGCGGATAAGCGAATTCGCGGATAATCCGCAAAAATGAAGAAAATGCCTATAAACAATATTTCTTCTGGGTTTCATTAAAGTAAATTACAGTAATTGTATATAGCATGTACAAATTTACTTGCTTTAAAATGTCTATTTCTGTCGTTTCTTCTCTCACAAGCACATTTGATTTTTAAAGGATCCGTTTCCCAACTTTTTAATGAGTTGTAGTTTATCTTTGAATTGTCAAGACAACTTTTTTTTAGTTTCTCACGCATTTCGCTAGTTAGTATCAAAATCACATAAAGCAATTCAATTAAAATAGCGGGCAGTTTATTTTACAATTGACGCTTTTTGACAAAAACCTGTTCGTGATGTGCACCTGGCCGAACACCGGGTTTCCTATCGTCATTCTTATTATAATGCATTCCTTGTTCTTGTTAAATGTATTCATCGTTCTAGAAAGGAATTCGTTGTTCTTGGAATGCATTCTTCCAAAAAGTTTTGAAACAAATTAAAATTCATTTATAGCGGGTTTTTTTTTTTAATTTTATATTTGAACTCAAAAATGGGAAGGGGATGGATAAGTGGCCCGCGGATAATCCGCAAAGCGGATAATCCACCCGCGGATAATCGGGAGTTTACTTAGTATAGTTCACGTGTTCAGTATATACATACCAAGTGGTTTCTTTGCCCAAACTTTCGTAACGGACATAGCACCGTCCTCAAGGCAGTCATGAAAGATTTTTTCAGATTGTTTGGTTTTGGTCATTTGCACGAATGACACGCCCTTGAGCACTAATTGACATGGTTTAGGTGATAAATACTGGTTTTGAGAGCAGGGTGGATGTTAAACCGCAATGTTCCGCTCAACGTGCAGGGCAGTTGTTAAACCGATCTACCACAGTGCCAATGTGCGCGAAGCGTTTCGGTTCAATTTCGGTGTTAAACGCGGTTGAACTCAAAGCTGAACTCCTGAAACACGGATTCGTAGTACAATGTGTGACTCACCGTAGTCCTCGGTGGGTAGGGCGAGGTCGTTCATGCGGTTCTTGACGAGGTTGCTGATCTCCTGTCGCTCGATGTCCGAAGTGATGCGGTTGCGCTCGCTGTCCGCCAGCTCCAGCGACACCTGACACACGCAGAAAATAATTTTCTTTATTCAATTGGGACCTAACCACATTCATATAATTGGAAATTCCGATAATTTGAGTTAATCGGAGGAAAAGATATAATCAATCGATTACCTTTCTATGGGTCAGATGAGTACAGCTGTGGAAATAAAAAAGTACCCACTTGAGGTTATTTCATCCGTTAGTTACCCTATAGAATCGGACCTTTTTGAGATTTTGTACAATTAACATTCTGATTTAATTGCACGATACAAAATTTGCATAAGGGGCCGTCTTCATATTAAAAATATTACGAACTTTGAAATTTCCAATAGCAACACCCAATTTTAATAACTTAGAAATGTTAAGCACTCTTGAAAACCCTTAAATCTAAGTTTTTGTTACATTTGGATGAATATTTGACGAGTTATTCAATCGAATCACTTGTGGACCTTTTGGGGACCATCTCTAAAATGACAAGCAAGCATGCATGCAAAGCCGTGTTTATTTATCAATTACTCACGCAATCTTACACACAGTCCCCTAAAGTTTAATTAAAAAGTATTTTGTGATTTACTCAGCAAATTATGAATAAAAAATTTTAAAAATTGGGATTTCGCTTAATCTTTTTGTCTTACACTTATTTCTTTAAAAATATTAAGGGGTTTCCATTCATATTTTTTTAAAAAATTAATATAATAATTATTTAAAAATATAAAAATTGTTTTAAATACCCCAATATTGAATGCATTTTGTTTGGGTTATTATAATTTGTTTTCAGTAAAAAATTCGTTTCATTATCATAATTATTTATAGATCGGGATAGTTTTTTATGTGCAACTCATTTAACATTATGGGACCTTAACTTTGCACATCTCTAACTCCCCTAATAATGCTTAAAAACTAATAAAATTTGGCATTTTGTATTATCATGGGTCATAGATTTGAAATATGGACTCAAAAAGGGGTGTTACTATTGGAAATTTTAAAGTTAGTAACATTTTTTATATGAAGATGACCCCTTATGCAAATTTTGTTTCATGCAATTAACTCAGAATGTTAATTGTTCAAAATGTCAAAAAGGTCCGATTCTATTGGATGACTAACGGATGAAATAACCTCAAGTGGGTACTTTTTTATTTCCACAGCTGTACCTAATATAAAAGCAGGTACAGTTAGGTACCGTTAGGAAGAACGTTTATATGATAATTGGAAACTTTTATTCCCGGCTAATTTGTTGCTGTTCGTCTCTGTTGGATGTCATACTAATTAATATTACTAGGCATGACATCGAACAAACGCGAAACATGACAGGCAAAATGGAATTTTTCCCGAAGCAGCAACGCTACGGATAGTTGGAGTTCTACGGTGCAAATGGACGAGTGAAAAGGCCATGCCTCTTGTTTCGTCACAGTAACGTCGAACGTTGCCTTAAGCTACACACAAACAAACCACCGGGCTGCTTATTTGTCTGAACTGGAACTAACACACCTACTGAAAAAAAGCGTCATAACAACCAGCAGTTTTTACGAGTCGGCAAGCTCACTCTTTCGCAGTCCGATGCGATTCAACGCTAAATCAGAGCTTTCTAAACCCATGTCAATCCACAGTGCGATTGTTAAAACGAAAACTTCTTTAAAAGCGCTTCCAAGGTTGTCACAACTTTGTCAGCGTTAATTATTTATAGTTTATGAGGAAGAAGGGGGAGGGACTTACCGTAGAGGCCTCGCCCGGTCCCGCCCCTTGCGTCCTGTAGATGCCGATGGGTATCTCGCAGGTGGACGAGCAGAGCTTCTGGTAGAGGCGGCCGTAGGTGCGGATCCACAAGTCTTCTTTGGTGATCTTCATCTAAAACATACACGCGGAAGTTAGTGTTAAAGCATCCAAAAGTTGCTGAAAACTTGGCATACACGATGTATTCGCAATGGCAGTTCGTTTGGTTTCTATGGAGTCGCACTTACTGTTTCATGGTTGCTATGAAGCCTTTATATGGTTTCTTGCCGCTTTTGGCATTCTTTTTTGTGTTGTTAAATTCTAAACTGTTTTGCTGCTGTATTTTTAACTTGCTTCTATAAAAAATATGCTAACATGCTATAATAAGCAATGCTTCTCATCCGGAAGCTGATTTTTAATTTAGTAGCTTCGACAAACGGAGGGACATAATATGAGAACCTTCGCCTAACATTGAAACTCTTTATCCAAGACGTCACAGAAAACATCTGCACTCAACCGTGATTGGTTTGATACACAAAACCAATCACTGAAAATGCTTTCGGTAACGTCTTGGGGAAAGAGTGACGATGTTTGACGAAGATTCACGGTTTTCTGTTTCATCCTGTATGCCTAGCTCAACAGTCATTGCAGGTTTTTGAAATGGACGATAGCAAGCTCGTATCACTGTAAAACTGTTCATTAACACGAAAGACAACTTCGATATTTAAATATAATATCAAATTCACCCTATCGCAGAAGATAAAACTTACGAATCAATTTTAGTGTCCATAAAAGTATCAACTAAAACCAAACCATATTAAATTCTTTGTTAAAACTTAACTAATTTCCAAACAGCGCCACATCACTTTTTTTTAAAAAAATTATTAACTAAAAGTTATTATTTAAGTGACAGGTCTCCCAAGCAGAAATAGTTATTTACAGAATACTATCTTTACATCTAATACTACAGGGTGAGGCAAACAAAACCGGCCCCGAGCTAGAGATGGGAATACGTTAAAATGCTTGGCGAGAAAAACTCTTGAAGCCGCCTGAAACCTGTTTTTGCATTGGTTGGATCGGATTAGCTTCACATTAGAGCTACTCATAGACTAGTGGCAAATTCAGATCTTAGTTCGTATTGTATGAAGACGTCCCATAATGCAAATTTAGGGTCTTGCAATCAATTTAGAATGTTTTGTATTACCAAATACAAAAAGGTCCGATTCTCTAGGATAAATAACGATCGAAATAATCAAATAAATCACTAAATCTTGATCAGCTCTTCTAACCTTGTTTATATTCCATTTCAACTAGCTTTTAAGGGGTCATAGGAGTCTTAAAAATGTGCAAAGAAGGTACTTCAAAGTATAGTTTGATCTTTCATGTAATTTTATATTTACTCAATATATAAGTACTATAATTTTTTATATGTAATTCTATAAGATTTATTTAATATAAGACACATTTTAAAATTTATGAAACTTTAGCCAAAACTAAAATAAATGATATTAAACATAAAGCTATTTGAACACATTGTGATTAGGCTTGCACGGCAAATTTTGAGGTCAAAATTGAAAAAATGACCAAGAAAATGACTTTATATTGTACAAATATGTATAAACAAAGACTTATACCTAAATTCTCAGCTCAATTTTAATAAAAAAATTATTTAAAAAAAAATTAAAATCAAAATTTTAAAATTTTTATTATTTTTTTTAGAAAAAGTTCTTAAAATAATTTCCAATTAAAATTGAGCTGATAATTTAGGTATAAGTCTTTGTTTGTACATATTTGTACAATATAAAGTCATTTTCTAGGTCATTTTTTCAATTTTGACCTCAAAATTTGCCGCGCAAGCCTTCTCACAATGTGTTCAAATAGCTTTATGTTTAATATCATTTATTTTAGTTTTGGCTAAAGTTTCATAAATTTTAAAATTTGCTTTATATTAAATAAAGCTTATAGAATTACATATAAAAAAATATACTTATAAATTGAGTAGTTAAAAAATTACATGAAAGATCAAACTATGCTTTGTAGTACCTTCTTTGCACATTTTTAAGACTCCTATGACCCCTTAAAAGCGTAGCGTAGTTGCCGGCAAATAAGTCGCCAAGCGTTTGCTTGGGCTTAATATTGAAGCGATCAATAGCTTCAGTGAGTAAGCCTGTTTTTGTATTGGTTTTAGACTTGGCAACATTTCTGTCTTATTCTAATCTCCATCTCGGGGCCGGTTTTGTTTGCCTCACCCTGTATGAATCAATAGAGAGATTTTGCAATACGGAACAGTAAACCGTAACGTTAACGCTAACCCAAACCTTAACCTCTCGACCAATCAGAAACCGCGTAGATGTCTCTACGCGCTTTCTGATTGGTCGAGAGGTTAAGGTTTGGGTAAGCGTTAGTGTTACAGTTTACCGTTCCGTAACTCAAAACCTCCCTAATTACTGGTTCATTTTTTCATACATTTACAAAAACAACGATATCTTACAGAAGACAAGAATCCTGAGCCTGGAGCCTGGTCGATTCCCAGCAGCAGTCTCACGAAGGTGATCATGTATTCTTTCACGAACGCCTGTAAAAATATAAGAAAGAAAAGTTTACAAATAAATACGCTTACCTTTTTAGAAGCAATAAAAAAGACATAACGTAAAAAGATATAGTGGCCGGTCTTGCTTTGGCATTTCCCTTTAAATTTCTCAGTAACGGAAACGCACAAATCTTGCGAATATGCCAGTTCAAATTCAATACAACTTAAAATGTAAATCCCATAATATTTTAATTTTTTATTAGATACCCAAAAGTAGCCAAAGATCAAACACTTGCCTGTAGCACATGTAAACTCAAAGTGATTTATTATTTATTGATGTTTTATGAATCTTTTAACACGTTGCGTGCCACTGACTCCTTAGGGAGTCGCGTGGTTCCGATTCATCGATAACAGCACATTCTAATATAATTCATAGTGCAATTTTGCCAACAGTTCTTATGAGTTCAAGTTCGTTTGTAAACTTTATAAGCATGATGGTCTAGTATTTACACAAACTACACGATCTAGCTCTTTCATCTATGCTTTTGTGTGATATTTAATTGACACCTAGTAATGCGGGTCCTTGACCAAGTACACAAGCCTGAACATATTTATGTCCTACCAACCATCCGCCTAGTAATCCCAGATATGACTGATGAATTTCCATACATATATTTTAATTCTCATGGAGTTTTTGTGTTATTGCGAAGTGTAATCTTTCGCCAGGAACACTTCCTCGTATTTTTAGGACTAGCTGTCGTGCAGCTTTAGTTAACGACGTTAATTCAACCTAACCTTGCAATTTTACGACATCGAACTAAGATTTGTACTTGTTCGAAAATGAAGAATAGTTCGTTCATTTCCATTGTAACGAACATGTTTTTAAAAACAGGATGTTCTTCTACTTCATCAGCCTCTATCGATGAAGCCTCAATCGATGATTTGGTGGCAGCGAATGTGTTAAATACACAAGAGTGATGAGCTCACAAGAGTATCCCGTATTTCTCCTCAACTACCTAAGTCTCGTCGACGCTTATCCCTTTAAGACAAGTTGTCAGATGGCGCTGATTTAATTTATGAGACTAAATGTTAAGATTTTTTAACGAACAGTTTCTTTGAAAGAGCATGAATGCTGGCATCTCCTTAAGAACCAAATAATTTTTTGTAAAAGTCGGCTACTTCGGTCTCGATATTTTAGAAAAAGCTTTAACATTCTTTAATATACCCGCACGACCGTGATATTTCGGTTTTAAAGGTTTATATAAATGCCAGCTGAAGAAAAATAAACTATTCCGGAATTGAACTGACAAACGCATACCGACTATAATAAACACACTTAGGAAGTCATTTAAAGGGGATGGTTATTTCTGCCGACGGAAACCGTAGTTACACAAACCTTTGTCCTCAATGCCCAGAAAGTATCCCACTGTCTACTCAGCACATCTTCAGCTACGAGTCCAAGCTATTTAACATCATAATTGAAGACCCAATGGACCTATACTTGAGGGCACCCAAGAAGTCAAATTTTCAACAACAAAAAATCATTTTTTCTATTTGTCATTTTGAAATCCTCATTTTTCTTCTTTCCAATATTTTTTCAACTTTGTTTCTACTACAACTAAAAATATCAAAAAAGGTTTTAAGAATACTACCAATGTAATAAGAGTTATTTACAACTAAAAGTATGTTTTCGGTATTGTCTGAAAATAGTGTTTTGACAAGTTCGATGTAATTTTCATACAACTTTAGATAATCAGTAAAAAATAAAATAACTGTAAATAAAAAAAAGACCTATTGCTAAATCCAAGCTTCTGTGTATGTAGTTGTAGGAGTGTTTGACGCATACATAGACGCCAAATTTATGTACAGGGTGTTCCATAATTGACCGGAATTGTATAGGACGCAATTCCTAAATATTTACCCGGGCCCCGCCAATGAAAATCGGCTAGCTAATTGGCCGCCCCTTCGGTCGTTCATGAAATCCTGCACTTGTGCTACACATGAATGTAGAACTTTTAGTTTGGTTTGGTTGAATTTACATCTGATAAAAATGACAGGTTCAACAACTAGTTTTCAAAAAAAAAAAAAGAGGCTGTTCATTTTTTTAGGTTTTTGCATTATTGTTAAAAGGAACTTGATGTTGACCACCAGTCTATACATAACAATTATTGTATTTTGCTTATTTTTGCTGGGTAGGTATGCACATATACAGGGTGGTTATAAAATAACGCTCGCTATTCGTGGTGGTCTGTAGCTTTAATGAATAATCCAAATGCAGAAGACTTTGAGACACTTACTAATCAAGAAAAGGGGAACATCTGTCATATGTGTTTGTGGGTGTCTTGTGATGTCCTACTAGACGATGGCTTATAAGCGGGTCCTTGCGACCAAGCACACGAGCCAGAAAATATATATCAACCAATCCAATCCAAGAAGGAGAAAAAAGAATGGAACAATTAAAAAACAAACTCGTCTCTTGCTTGACCAGGGTTCTAAATTACGAGGCGTAATTGGATGTGTTGGCCGTAATTAGTCATAATTGGCTACGCCGCGTAATTTAGTACCTAGGCAGTAATTGGCCATAATTATGACGACGCCTCGTAACTTGGAACCCTGGTCAAGAGACGAGTTTGTTTTTTATGATTATTCTTTTTTGTGATTATTTTTTAAGATTCTATCTTTTTTTATGATTCCATTCTTCTTTTCCCTTTCTTGATTAGTAAGTGTCTCAAATTTTGAGGCATTTGGACTATTCATTCGAGCTACAGACCACTCCGAATAGCGAGCGTTATTTTATAACCATCCCGTATATTCCAGTGTGTGTGCATGATCAGAGACCCACTTATAAGATTTCGTCAAGTAAGGCAGCTACAGAAGGATTTTTTACTGACAGAGAAAGGAAGTACACCCAGGGCAAAGGTGGGAATTGAACCCGCACCCATTACAGCGCGCGGACTGCTGGCGTTATGGTCTGCGATCCAAACCACTCGGCCATCGATCCCCCATGATACCCTAAATTGTCTTCGTGTTGGTAGATGGTGCGGTTGGTAGGTTCAGTCTCTACCCTACTATAGAACTATTTGGTCCCAACACATGCACATTTCGACAAACTGTACATTTCTATCGCAAAACGTTTAGCTCCTTCCAATTTTCAAACATTCAGCTCGAATGTGAAACACACCAAATCTTTTAAATCGAAAATCCTAACACAAAAATTACTCGAAAATTACTAGGCAATATGTCGATTCAACCAAACCAAACTCAAAACAAATGCATCCCTTCGTCAACACATTCTCGTGCTGTCCTAGTTCAAGTATGCAACCACGACCAAAACGCGTGATCAATTGGCTTTTTACTATTTTTCGGAGGGGCCGGCTCAATATTTCGGAATTGCATCAATTCCTATTCCGGTCAATTATGAAACACCCTGTATGTCGATATAATAAGTCCGTGGCCAAAAGTGTGACACTTTTTGAAAGTTTCATGTTTTTCAACATTGTGTGCTTGTCGAATATATTCATTTTCACTTTTGGCAATTTGTATTACTAAATTCTGCATTAAACTACCTTCAATTTAATGTATAAATGTTATTATTTAAGTGAAAAATTAATATATTTTACAAGCACACAAAGTTACATGAAACTTAAAAGTGATCACACTTTTGGCCACCACTGTAGATAAAGTTGTCGAGGTTGCAAAGGCCGTCTTAGACATCTTTAGAACAATATATATTTGCAAATTATCATAAACACAACGTCATTATCATTATCACCAATGATTCTATTTTTTTCCAAGTCTCACCTGGTAGAGTAGTGTATCGAGCATGCTGGCGCTGAACACGCTTCCGGCAGCGAACGGCAAACGGAACATGTACGAGATGTGAGAGCCCCGATCACGCTCACTCTGCAAAGAAAAATACCCAGTTTAATGTAGGAGTGTAGGATCAATTCATAAAAGTTAGACAGTCGTAAGTTAACATTTTAGCATTTACATAGAGGGCGCCACCCACTGGCAAATATGTAAAATCAAAAAAGGGTATTTTATTACTTTCTTACAGCAAGGCCAAATGAAATAGAGTATCAGGCTTCGACTGTTCAAATGTTTAGCTCTTTTTAAATAACAAAATGTTCCTAAAAAAGGGGTTGTGGATTTAGAAACTCCTTTTTGTGAGGTGTGAGAACATTTCATAAAAATTAGGCAGTCGTAAGTTAACAAATTGATGCAGATGCTTTAAAAACACATAAAAAAAGTGAAAAGGTATTTAATTATTTCTAACTTGAGTTGCGCCTTGCATTGGAAGTGTTGTTGTTGTTACTAATGCCAGTTGGATAATACAAGCTCTTCCCGCGAAGCGGGCATGGATAGAGTGGCTCCATAAATGGATGGATCCAAAATGTACATGGAGCCACTCTAGGCATGGATTCGGCGAAGAGGTGCTGTTCCCAAGGCGAGATGCCCATGTAGAGACTACATGGCAGGATTCCGACTCGCCATCGTGCTGACATATGCTGCCATCTATCGCCACCTCCACAATTTAGAGATGTCCCTGAAAGGGAGGGAAATAATCTCCGGGGACCTGCGCCCGTGGTAAACAAGCGAGGGTCGAAACCGCAATACTGGCTGGGCGACGCATTGGAAGTAGGTGAAGTCCAAAACAGTCTATATAAACATAAATTGCAGAAACCAAAAGTCCTTCAAGCAAATTACAATTACGTGATCCTAGTGTGGCTCTAGTGCGACGTGAATTGCGTACCTTTTCCATCTTGGAGAGGTGCAGTGCGTAGGTGTCGTTGGCGCGGAACTGCATGAAGCGCATGTTGCTGGACTGGCTCAGTTCGGTGATGATGCGCACGCTCGGGAACATTCTGGAAACACACACACACACTTAGCACTGAGATCGGGGCAGAAGCGGAAGTCGTATGCAAATTTTGTACAAAAATAACTTTTTTGTACATCATATTTTTATAACTGAATACTGGTAACCAAAACTAATTGTAAACAAATAATTAAAATATAAAAATACCTTGATTGCAAATAGTTGTTTTAAACATGATTTACTTTTTTTTTCTTTAACGAATATTTTCCCAATTTTCTCGAGGGCAACTTAACTTACTGTTTTCCATGCAGAAAAAGAAAATTTCATGAAAAGTCATCGTTATCTAAAAATGTTTACTGAAAATTTACGTAGTTAACACAAATAAACAGACTAAAGCCAGAGCTGCCTGCAGAACAAATAATTGGTTGGAATTGCTTTTAATAGGTCGAGAGGCTATTTAAGACCTAGGAGCAAGAGAATTACATATACTACAATAATTTTGAATGATATCCTTTAGGTAAATTTGAAGCTACCGTAGCGTTCCCAAGATTATAAACATAATGCATTTCAGAAATACACATCAATTTTTTTTTCTTCAGCAACAATTTTAACATGAAAAATCATAAATAAAACTTTTAGTTTGAAATATTTTTTTAAATACAGGATGATTTTGAAAATAAACTATATCTGTAAAAAGTTCTGAATAGATTTTGACTTGGCGTTTTTACCTTACTGTGTAATCAAATACTACACTGTTATACATACATTATTTTTTTTTTCATGGTTTCGCGACATTATTCTTATGTTGAAAATACAGGGTGTTTATAAAATAACGCTCGCTATTCGGAGTGGTATGTAGCTTCAATGAATAATCCAAATGCATCAAAAATTGAGACTCTTACTAATCAAGAAGGGGGAAAAAGAATGGAATAAAAAAAAAGATAAAATCATAAAATATAATTTAAAAAAAAAAGAATAATCATAAAAGACAAACTCGATTCTTGGCCAGTGTTCTAAATTACGAGGCGCAGTCAATTATGGCCAACACAGCCAATTACGAGTCGTAATTTAGAACCCTGGTCAAGAGACGAGTTTCTTTTTTTTTTTTTCGAAAAAGAATGTAATCATAAAAAAACAAACTCGTCTCTTGACCAAAGTTCTAAATTACGAGGCATAGCCAATTATGGCTAATTACGGCCAACACATCCAATTACGCCTCGTAATTTAGAACCCTGGTCAAGAGACGAGGTTTTTTTATGATACCATTCTTTTCCCACTTTCCTCAATTAGTAAATGTCTCGAAGTTTGTTGCATTCGGATTATTCATTCAAGCTACCGACCTCTCCGAATAGCGAGCGTTATTTTATAACCACGCTGTAGAGTCTGACGTTAGAACAAGTTATTGGGAGAAAATATATGCCAGGATAGATTGCAGCCACGAGCGAAAGAGAATGACGTTGTGTTTTCTATATTTAAAGTTTACGGTGCTCCTTGCATGAAACACCGCGAAAAACAAAGGATATCACTAATCATTTTTAACATATTTGAAAGAAAACATTTTTATATATTATATTCAAATTACTAAATACTGGTAAAAAGTAATAAACGAAAATGAAATTAAAAAAAAGTAAATAATGAGTACACTAAAACGATTAATCGAATAAATATGCATTTCGATTGAATTTTCACATAATTTACTATATTTCTATAACATATATTTTCAAAATTTAACTTTAAACAACACAAGGGCGATTTACTGAAAATAAAAATTCACTATATTTCCTTCTTTGTCGAATAACTGAAATGCCGTAGACAGCATCAATGCCAGCAACTCCCTGAAAACAAATATTAACATTCTCTTTTATACCCGCACGATCGTGATAGCTCAGTCTTAAAGGCCTAAAAAAATTTTTATTTTTAATGGTGGTTCACTCAGTAATCCTAATTAAACTGACGGCATACTAAGGCTTTCTATAGAACAAATTAATGGGTGGAAGTGGAATTGCTATTTAATTGGTAGAGAGGATGTACGAGACATAGGAGCTTGAGAATTTAACACAAAATAGTTTTGAATGATTTCGGTCAGGGGAAATTATGCTTTGCTGATGTATTTACAATGTATAAAAAATGCATTAAGAAAATGAACGTTGTTTTAGATCGGCTGTATGTCTTAGCACCCCAAATATTTTATTGTGGAAGAGTTCATTTTGCACACTGGTTAGAGAACTTAAGGTAGGCGAATACCCAAAATTCTAAAAATTTTACTATTACTTTAATCTTTTCCAAATTTGGCATCGTGATTTCATGTATAATGAACAATGCTTTTTGGGCAATTTTTTTATTGAAATATAATTGATTTATTTTAAACAGTGTTTTTCAACTAAAAAAAGGGGTTTACGCCAACACTTCCAGCATAAAAAGTTTTACATTAATTTACCTGAAATTTCTCACAGATGCTATTTTAATATATTTCTGGGCCATGAACCTCTAACATCTGGAGTAAATTTACATGTTTTTTTTGTTTTTTTTAACTGTCCAAGTGTAAATTAATCGTGAATTCATTATATTTGAAATCACAATGCAAAATTTTAAAAAGATTACAGTAATAGTAAAAATTTTAGAATTTTGGGTATTCGCCTACCTTAAAGGTGTTCCATGGTGTTTCGCGAGCCTAGGTTATTGTTGGTTTAGTTTGGTTGGAAATAATGTGTCACACCAAAACTACACAGGTTATTTGTGAAAGGAGGATTCTAGTTAATTGCTGATTATCTTCATCAATTGCACATGCATTTCCTTTCGATCTTGATTTAATTGTCTATATATTTGCATCTGTAGTTTTAGTATGTATTATTTACCATATTCAGTATCCATTTGAGGGAACGCTATAAATTAAAATATAGCTACGCAAAAATAGTGAAACCTTGCAAGTTCAGACTGCAATTTAGTTTAGAAATAGTTTTAAACCTTAAAGAAATATGTGCCCCTGAATCGCCAAATAAAGTAACTGTGGCTTAACTAAATCTTCTTTTCCCCCTTTTTGTTTTACGAGTGATAACTTGGACTCGTCTAAAACACACGTCATGGCCCGTCCGTGGCCAAGTGGTTAAGGCATCAACCTCAGGTTCCAATAACACCAACTGATCCATCCTATAAATCGGATATCTGTACTGGAAAGAGTAGAAAAATCCAACTCGTGCCGGATGGGCTCGAGTACACTGGGACAGACGTACACTCTTAAAACAAAAAAAAAAGTGAAATCCACTCCAGTAGAAGTGCATTTTCGACACCGGAAAGGAGTGAATATTAACTCAGACTGAGTAAAAATCACTCGTTTGGAGTGATTCAGTCGGAGATTTAACACACAAAGGATCCACTCCTTTCGGGGAAGTGCATTTTCAAGACTGGAGGCGTGAAAAATAACTCAGACTGAGTTAAATTAGCTCGTTTGTTTCAATAGTGTACTCGTTAAACTTGTGGAGTCCAACGTCCCGACGGCATGTCGACCTCGTCACTTGACCAGGGTTCTAAATTACAAGGCGTTATTAGCTGTGTTAAAGCTCCTAAAAGTAGGCAAGAAATAGGCAGTCGATTAGATTACCATTACCACACGTCATAGATGCCTAGAAGTGATAGGAGGACTATTATGGAGGCCGATATATAGCAATACCACCTAGATAAGAAGGCCGGCGAACTAAATGCTTGACGTCAAATTAGTGGACCGATTCGGTGGTTTTGACCAATGATCATTCGTGACAACATCTTGTATTTGAATAATTTTTTTAAGATAAGATGAATCAAGATGCGACGTCATCTTAAGATACTTCGTTATTGGTCAACAAATCGAAATTGGTCTACTAGTGTGACGTTGTGTTGCTTAGTTCTTCGGCCTTCTAATCTAGGTGGTATTGTATATAGTGACTTTAGTATAATACTAAGTAGGTAGTATTCCTTTACTTGAACATGGTCTGCACGGCGACGATGGTGTTGCAGTCGGCGAGGAAGTCCTCCTCGGCCGAGTTGGTCGACTCCTTGTTCACCACCACCACGCTGTCTGCCAGGTTGATTCCCGACCTCAGTAAGTCGTCCAGGCTGCATATGCATACATACATAATTCATTATTAGCATAGAGGATTATACTGTATAACACTGAGAGTATTAGCTAAAGTATCATCATAGTATATACTTAATCTAGATTTTCATTACTATTGTTATCATCATTATCAAAAGGTCTATATTTTCACTACTATTATTGTTATCATCATTACTATAACTATTGCTAAATCTATATTTTCATAAACTATTATTGTTATCATCGTTATTATTTGTAATAATTATGATGAAAACAATAACCATATAATTATTACTAAAATAGATTTTTATTACTATTGTTATTATAGTTATTGCTAAATATTTATTATCATTAATATTGGTATAAATATGGTATTCATTATAACCACGCTTCCCGCCTTGTTGATGCCCGACCGAAGCAGGTCGCCCAAAAGTATCTTTCATTATTGGTATACAGATAGATGTACTGTGTAACTGAGAGAATTATCATGACAACAGCTAAACATGTATTTCATTACTATTGTTATAATTTTTATTATCAGTATAATTAAGATTGTTTTATTATTATTTCTATTGTTCGCATTATGCATTCTTAATAGTATAAGTAAAGGCAGATATACTGTGCACTGAGTTTAAGTAGCATTATGATTATTACTAAATATGTTTTCCTTTTGCTGTTTTCATTATAATTATTTTCCACCTATATTTCATTACTTTTGTTACCGCCATTATTTCTATAATTAGTTTACGCATATATAGTCATTACTATCGTTATTGTTATTATAATTATAACTTAACCTTTATTTTCACTGCAATTGCTGCTATTATTCCTATAACTATTACTACAAAGAGAATTTCATTATTGTTATGTTTGTAATTTTCATTAAAATAACTACAGTTTTATTATCTTTTTTGTGCGCATTCCACATTCTTAATAGTATAACTACTATGCATTATTCAATTACCACTTATTACTATTAGTACTACTACAATTGATTTTTAAAAAACTTTGATATTGATATTAAGCATCATGCAAAAAAAAATCACCTTTTATCACTCAATAATCGTATTTTAAGTGAAGAATTTAAGAAACTATGCTTAAAGCTACTTTTAAAAGCAAAAGCATAACATAAAGTTTAAGAACTTTTCTTACACGTAGAATTTTTTTCTAATCTCTTCCAAAATAGCCCATGTTTTTAAATTAACAACCAAACCTTCGGTATTTCTTTAAGAGACTCTTGCACAAAAGTTTCTTGCAAGCGCATGCCTAATATGCCACTACAGAAGCGTTTATCACTAATCGATTAAAAACACAGGTAAAACCGTAAACATGGTTTTCGTTGCTGTTGCATATGCAATACCTAATTGACTTAATACTGCCACAGCTATTCTCTAGCACCGTAATTTCGGCGAATATTATAGGAAAATTTGCATGTGAATAAGTCTTTGACGAAACGCATTCTTTGTCAACAGAAAAAACACGCCTTTTTAATACAACTGTTTTTTCCTTTTTATATTTGCGACAAATTTCCAATGGTAAGCAAGTCATCTTCGACTTCTAATTCGGTATTTTCAAATATTGTTGCGAAATATCTGGCGCTAATGACAGGATGTAATGATGTTTTCCACCACGCCTCGGCATGTATTGCGATTGATTGAATTAAATGCTGCTAAGAATGCAATAAATTTAACTTATTTACAATATTTACATAATTCGTTAACAATATATAAAAATTTCAATTGCATTTCATATTTTTTTAAAAAGAAGGGTAGCGATTTTTTTAATATATGAATTTACGTACCAGTTTTTTAAAATTAAAATAATCATATTAAATTAATTTAATTTGTAACTTGTATTACGTTTTCATTAAATTATTATTACGGGGCTCCGTAGGAGCACTCCATCCAATATTGTGCTATACGAGGCCAACTTGCAACCGTTACGGGAAAGAAGTATCCCTAATCTTATGAAGTACTTTAGTAAACTCTATAGCTATAGTGACCAACATCGTACCGCTAAGTTCCTGAGTAGTTGGACGAACGCTCAGAGGTTGAAGAGACATAGTCCTCTTGGACATGCTGAAAAGTTAGATGTTTTGAAACCCTCTGTTTCGTCTAACTCTCTAAAGCCTATCGCTTCCCCCCTTGACTCACTAACTGATGTGTACTTCCATACAGAACTATTGACTTACACCAATAAATCTTCTCAACATCCTGAATTCTTAAGACAAGCTGCTCTGGAAGTAATCAATAATATACCATCTGGTGCTGTACTGATTTATACTGACGGTAGTAAAGATGAAAATGGCCATACTGGAAGCGGGGTATTTATTAAATCCGGCAGTGAAGAAACCTTGCTCAAACAACGGAATGCTGATTTTAGTTCCGTCTTCGGCTCAGAACTATTTGCCATTGACATGGCTCTTGACTTTTCTTTAGAACGACAACTCGTCGGAGATATTTGGTTACTTGTAGATAGTCGTAGCGTTATACAGTATCTTGAAAATTGGAGGAATATTGTTGACCAACGGGGCATCCGTGTTTTTGAAAAACTTAAGATGATATCCAGGTCCTCCATTATACATTTTCAATGGATACCATCTCATGTTAACCTTAAATTTAATGACATCGCCGATAGTTTGGCTAAGAACGGGTCATCTCTGCCCCTGCGTCTTGCTGAGCCTTTAACTTTCCATGAAATATACTCCAGAAGAAAGGCTCTTGTCAACTCGTCTTGGAAACTATCACCTCCTCATCCTTGGTACTCTGGCTCTAGCCCTGGAGGTGCTCTGAGCTTTGACGGTGTAAGACAGGACCAGACAGCATTGACAAGGCTCAAATCCGGTCATCTTAGGACTCTTAGGTTCTCCGGGGGAAACAAAATCTTCTCCACTTGTACAAAGTGTAACACAAGCGAGGCCACTGCCGAGCATTTACTTCGATGTATTGCCTTATCTCGGGAGGACCTTCTGCGTAGCCCTCATGTTGTTCTAGATAAACTGAAGGCGGAGGGACTCATGGAACTGATCTGATCCAGATCAGAGGGATAAGAAAGAAGAAGAAGAAGACGTTTTCATTTACAACTTAATTAAAAGTAGTATGTTAACTCATACTGCAGCAATTAACTTTAGAGTTTCAATATCGAAATTACGGCACCTTCCGTTAACGCTATTTTCTTTATAGTCTAAGAGCTAGCAACGTTTTTGAGAGAGAATTTCAGGTGGGCCAGTTTTAAGATATGCTATCTCTCTTACTCTCCCGGACATCATACGGGCTATCTGGCTGGCGGTAGTGGTTGCGTTCATCAGTGCGCATCCTACTTATACAAGAAAAATATTGATTTTTCAAATCATTTTAGGACGTTTTATTTTTTTGTTATTATTTTTAGTGAACTTTTTGCAACCTAAATCTATTATTGCCAGACATTTTTATTGTTGCTTAAGCTGTGCCAGACGCTAATTTTGATTTAAGAAGCTCAAGTGTTGTCCAAATTACCAGCTCAGGTGTGAACTCGCCAATCATTGTAATTACGTCATCGTCATTCATTGCACAATACCATGTGGCAATACTTGTAATATATGAACAGACGATATATTACAAGTCGCTTTCATTGATTGTACCTTTCGCTACAATCAGTTATCCCTCAATATATCCATGCATATATTTTTTTTACATGTAAATATAAAAAAAAAAGCAATATCCTTAAAAACCAATTTTTTTTTATGATATCTCTAGTTCTATAGCTGGCTGCAGAAAGCGAGGGGATCGGAAACCACAAAGGATGGTTATTGGCTATGGGCTACAACCCTATTTCCTAATTTCGAATCTGTCAAGCAACGCGTTCACACTCATCAACGTAACCCTACAACGACATCCTTTATATAGTCCGACCACGCTAAGTTGGCAATCAAAATATTTACATTGTGGACGATTCCACTTTGAATTGAGGTTTTTAAGCAGAAGAAAAAAGGGTTGCCAGCTCAAGGCGTTTGGCGAGAAGAGGAGATTGTTGGTCTAGTTCAATCTATCACACTTGAGCTACACATCAGTTATCGGCGATAGAGGATTGTTGTTGATTGCTAGTAGCGGTTAACGATTACACGTGTATTTCTTCGTTTATTTGACTTGATCAATAATCGATTAATATCTGTGCATATTTGATAATGTCTAATGAAAGAACGATACTTCCTTCCTACTTTCCTACCACCCTTCAATTAATAATCTGTTTCTTAACCTTAAAGAAACTTGCGCCCAAAAGCAATGTATCGCCAAACATAGTAACTCTTGCCCAAACCTTCCTTACCTTTTTTCGAAGTGGACTGGTTCACAATGTAAATATTTTGATTGCCAGCGTGGTCGGACTATAGTAAGAGAGCTAGCAATGTCGGGAAAACAAGCATTTCAGGTAGGCCAGTTTTTAGATATGTTATCTCTCGCACTGATGAACGCTACCGCCAGCCAGATAGCCCATATGACGTCCGGGACAGTGAGAGAGATTGCATATCTCAAAACTGGACTACCTGAAATTCCCTCTCAAAAACGTTGCCAGCTCTTAGACTTTTACTGTCAGAAGACAATTACTCAAAATTAAAAATAAAATATGTTTGGCCAAAATCATTAAATTGTTGCCAACCGGCGCCAATGACATGTGTAATGATGATTTCCAGTACTCTCTCATGGCATGTATTACGATTGATTAAATTAAATGCTGCTAAGTTTGCAAATAAATTGAACTTATTTAAATTGTTACATTATTCGTAACGTAACAGTATATAAAAATTTTGATTGCATTTCATTTTTTTAAAAAAGAATTTAAAGGATATTTTTGATATATGAATTCACTTACAGCTGTGGAAATAAAAAAGTACCCACTTGAGGTTATTTCCTCCGTTATTCACCCTAAAGAATCGGACCTTTTTGACATTGTGAACAATTAACATTCTGAGTTAATTGCATGACACAAAATTTGCATAAGGGCTAATCTTCATATTAAAAATGCTACTAACTTTAAAATTTCCAATAGCAACACCTCTTTTTGAATCCATATTTCAAATCTCTGACCTATGTTAATACGAAATGCCAAATTTTTCTAGTTTTTAAGCATTATTAGAGGAGTTACAGACGTGCAAAGTTTAGGTCCCATAATGTAAAATGAGTTGCACATAAAAAACTATCCCGATCTATAAATAATTAAGATAATGGAACGAATTTTTTACTGAAAAGAAATTATAATAACCCAAACAAAATGCATTAAATATTGGGGTATTTAAAACAATTTTTATATTTTTAAATAATTATTATATTGATTTTTAAAAAAAATATGAATAGAAACCCCTTAATATTTTTAAAGAAATAAATTTAAGACAAGAAGTTAAAGCGAAATCCCAATTTTTAAAAATGTTTATTCATAATTTACTGAGTAAATCACAAAATACTTTATAATTACCCTTTAGGGGACTGTGTATAAGATTACGTGTGTAATTGATCAATAAAGACGGCTTTGCATGCATGCTTGCTTGTCATTTTAGAGATGGACCCCAAAAGGTCCACAAGTGATTCGATTGAATAACTCGTCAATTATTCATCCAAATGTAACAAAAACTTAGATTTTTGGGTTTTCAAGAGTGCTTAACATTTTTAAGTTATTAAAATTGGGTGTTACTATTGGAAATTTTAAAGATCGTAATAATTTTAATATGAAGACGGCCCCTTATGCAAATTTTGTATCGTGCAATTAACTCAAAATGTTAATTGTACACAATCTCAAAAAGGTCCTATTCTATAGGGTGACTAACGGATGAAATAACCTCAAGTGGGTACTTTTTTATTTCCACAACTGTACCAGTTTCTTAAAATTAAAATAATCATATTGAATTTAATTTCAAGACTTGCTGCAAGATAAAAACAAAAGCCTAATGCTTAATAGTAAGTAGTATGTTAACTGATACTGCAGCAATTAATTTTAGAGTTTAAATATCGGAATCTTCTGCACGGTTTGTTATTTAGAGGTAATTAAGGGGTCATAGGAGTCTTAAAAATGTGCAAAGAAGGTACTACAAAGCATAGTTTGATCTTTCATGTAATTTTTTTACTACTCAATATACAAGTATAATTTTTTTATATGTAATTCTACAATATTTATTCAATATAAAACAAATTTTAAAATTTATGAAACTTTAGCCAAAACTAAAAAAAATGATATTAAACATAAAGCTATTTGAACACATCGGGATTAGGCTTGCGCGGCAAATTGTGAGGTCAAAATTGAAAAAATGACCAAGAAAATTACTTTATATTGTACAAATATGTACAAACAAAGACTTATACCTAAATTCTCAGCTCAATTTTAATTAGAAATTATTTTTTTTAAAAAAAATTTTAATCAAAATTTTGAAATTTTTATTAATTTTTAAAAAAAAAAAGTTCTTAAAATAATTTCTAATTAAAATTGAGCTGAGAATTTAGGTAGAAGTCTTTGTTTGTACATATTTGTACAATATAAAGTCATTTTCTTGGTCATTTTTTCAATGTTGACCTCACAATTTGCCGCGCAAGCCTAATCCCAATGTGTTCAAATAGCTTTATGTTTAATATAGTTTATTTTAGTTTTGGCTAAAGTTCCATAAATTTTAAAATTTGTTTTATGTTAAATAGATCTTGTAGAATTACATATAAAAAATTATACTTATATATTGAGTAGTTAAAAAATTACATGAAAGATCAAACTATACTTTGTAGTACCTTCTTTGCACATTTTTAAGACTCCTATGACCCCTTAAACAGGGTGAGGTAAACAAAACCGGCCCCGATCTAGAGATGGGAATACGTTGAAATGCTTGGCGAGAAAAACTCTTGAAGCCGCCTGAAACCTGTTTTTGCATTGGTTGGATCGGATTCGCTTCACATTAGAGCTACTCATAGACTAGTGGCGAGTTCAGATCTTAGTTCGCATTGTATGATGACGTCCTATAATTTAAATTTTGTGTCTTGCAATCAATTTTGAATGTTTTGTATTACCAAAAACAAAAAGGTCCGATTCTCTAGGATAAATAACAATCAAATAATCACTAAATCTTGATCAGCTCTACTAACCTTGTTTATATTCCATTTCAACTAGCTTCTAAAAGCGTAGCGTAGTCGCTGGCAAATAAGTCGCTAAGCGCTTGTTTGGGCTTAATATTGAAGCGATCAATAGCTTCAGTAAGCAAACCTGTTTTTGTATTGGTTTTAGACTTGGCAACATTTCTGTCGTATTCTTATCTAAATCTCGGGGCCAGTTTTGTTTGCCTCACCCTGTACATTAGGCCAGTTTTTAGATATGTTATCTCTCGCACTGATGAAGGTGCCGCCAGCCAGAAAACCCATGTGACGTCCGGGAGAGTTAGAGAGATAGCATATCTAAATACTGGCCTACCCGAAAATCTCGCTCAAAAACCTTGCTAGCTCTTAGACTATTACTGTCAGAAGACGATGACTCAAAAATAAAAAAATATTTTCAAGTGTTAGCTTTTGAATTTCTCTTGAACTTTTAATAAAAATATCGCTTACTTATCTATTGATCCTTGCATCCAATAGACCAACGGAAACCACGAAATTGCATCCAGAAACGCTTCATGAGGCCTAGAACACAGTAAGAAAATTCACACAAATTATTGAAAACAATTTAGCTGATGTGTTACTGGTTTGAAAAATAATTAGGACAAATATTTTTTTGATTAAATAGTACCTTTACACATTATTACCCATCATAAAAATTAAAGAATGCTTTTTAAAGCAACAAAATTAGACTCATTCAAATAGGGAGACACCTTAAAATAGCAGTACGGGAAACTAGGCACACAGGTTTCAATTTGCAGTTGTAGTTTTATCAATTTGTACTATTTATGGCTAGATAAATATGGTTAGTTTGTACTTTTATAAAGTACTACACACTATACATTAGTATTTTTCTAAAGTATTAACTGCAATAGTAGTAAAACATAAACTGTTTAAAACCTTAGTTTTGGGTCATGTATCCAATGTTTAGGAATACATGACCCAACCCGTACATTTAATTGCATGGCCTAAAATTCTCGAAATACCTTTACATGATAACAAAATTAACATCATATAAAGTTTATACATATTGTGAAATTTTATTGTCGGACAAAATTATAATTAAAATTTAAACGTAAAGTCATATTTTAAGGGGTCTAAGGAGTCTTAAAAATGTGCAAAGAAGGAACTACAAAGCATAGTTTGATCTTTCATGTAATTTTTTAACTACTCAATATACAAGTATAATTTTTTTATATGTAATTCTACAAGATTTATTTAATATGAAACAAATTTTAAAATTTATGAAACTTTAACCAAAACTAAAATAAGTGATATTAAACAAAAAGCTATTTGAACACATTGTGATTAGGCTTGCGCGGCAAATTGTGAGGTCAAAATTGAAGACATGACCAAGAAAATGACTTTATATTGTACAAATATGCACAAACTAGAACTTATACCTAAATTCTCAGCTCAATTTTAATTAGAAATAATTTTTAAATTTTTTTAAATCAAAATTCAAAAATTTTTATAAATTTTTTTAGAAAAAAAGTTCTTAAAATAAATTCTAATTAAAATTGAGCTGAGAATTTAGGTATAAGTCCTTGTTTGTACATATTTGTACAATATAAAGTCATTTTCTTGGTCATGTCTTCAATTTTGACCTCACAATTTGCCGCGCAAGCCTAATCACAATGTGTTCAAATAGCTTTTTGTTTAATATCACTTATTTTAGTTTTGGTTAAAGTTTCATAAATTTTAAAATTTGTTTCATATTAAATAAATCTTGTAGAACTACATATAAAAAAATTATACTTGTATATTGAGTAGTTAAAAAATTACATGAAAGATCAAACTATGCTTTGTAGTTCCTTCTTTGCACATTTTTAAGACTCCTTAGACCCCTTAAATGCACAGCTGAGGATTCCTTTAACCCCTTCCTTACTGAAACGCCCGAACAACTATGGATTCGATAATATTATTCCCATCAATTATAACGAGGAAGCCAAAATCCTTCGTAGCGAAAGGGTTAAACCAAAAATAGGAAACTAATGTTTCATTTTTTTCTCGTAACTTACGTAACTTTCACAGTACGAGATTTTAAATAATCAAATATCAGTCCTTAACTTAACATATTATGGTATCCAAATATTCTATACATTAAATATTTAAACCTAACTGCTGGTAGTAGTAGTATTCAGCATAAACATTTGATCGATAATTTGTTTTACTGAGGTATACAATTTGATATGTATTAAGTATTTAAACCTAACTGCTTTTGCTTAAATGGATAATATTTTTAATCATAGCGGTTTTTCACTGTGGCTTGGCCAAGCATATAATAACATATAGCAATTATATAGATGTATGATAAATAAAAGTATTCTTAAAATTTTATTCAACAGGTCGGAAAAATTTCAAGGGTATCGGTCACCGGCGTTTAAGGGTTAATATTAAGTTTTTAGTATAATAGACTGAAGATTAAAAAAAGTTAGTGCAAAATAACCAACAATATGTGCGACGTCAGAAATTTTTATTTTTCTGCAATCATTTGCCAACAAAAGGAGCTAAGTCGTCAAATATGACTATTTGTTTTATATACTTTTATCAAAACGCGTTCTATTTAGTTTCATTTCTAAACATGAATACATAATTACTTATAGTTAAATAATAAAATCCCTGATAACAACTAATAATCGAGGAAGCTGGAGCAAGACGGGGCTAAGTCCTTTCTCAAGGAAACCACTTTTCTTATAAAACACATAGGAACCGATTGCGATAATTGAAAATAATGAGGAAAAATGAATGTCCTCATAAAAATGAGTATTCTTTATTCATGTTTTCAGATAGTAGAATATTTACGATACAAGGGTTGTTGGACTGATCTCATCCAACTAGTGCGAAACGACATCCGACTCGTGTACTAAGTTTCACAATTGAAGAGCTTAGTGACAATTGAAGAGCCAATCGACATATTTTTTGTTAAAATTGAAATTTTATTTTCAGGAACATATTATTCCATTCTTCCAAGATAAAAAGTTTCTTCTTTTCGTAATTCCAAAGGTAAGTGTATATTTTTTTTAAAAAAATGACCTAGTGGGTTTGATCGCAGCCCATTAGGCTAAAAGTCTGCGCTTTGTATCATGTGCGGTTCGATTTCCGCCTTCTCCCCACCATTTTTGACGGATTTAAATGCAAAGTAAAAACATAAAAGCTCATTTTCTCGTTTTCACCTTTTTGTCACATAGCACGTTCTTTCACTAAACTCTTCAATTATAAAACAATGTCGTTTTTTTTTTAAATCTACAACTTTTACAATTTTCAATTCAAGAATCATATAATATTTATATTATTTTTCAAATACAAAAATGTTTTAAACAAAATTACTTGGAACAATATTTCATATCGTCGGTCAAATTCTCGAAGCATGATCGTCGCACTAGAGCTACACAAGGGCTATTGGCGACGGGCGTCTTATTTTAGAACCACAGTCAACACCTGACGAGCCAACACCTGAATGGACACTCAACGCAACCGTCAAGGGCGACATCGTACGCAGCGTTAGGACTTTGAATTATATTTAACTTGCACTCCTTTTACACCGAGTGTTATTATTCGGACATTTTTGGCTGCATGGGCCGTTTATAGGTCGGCAGTTAATTTTTTATTTTAGGGAGATAACACTATATTGTAAAGAGGCATTTTCAGGTCTAGGTGGCGAATTCGTCCACATAATGGCCGTGATATGCCGGTTCAATGCGTTAGGTGTTCTACATTTTCTAGTGTTGAGGCATGTTTCCGGAACGTTTTTTGGGCCTTTTTTTACCTCTTAAGTCCCGAGAAAAATCCTTCACGTATATTCTAATAATCTAAACATACTTTTCATACAGATATACACTTAAAATCATGTTTTTCAAAGAAATTTGTTAAAATATGTTTATAGTTACTTGTCTGAATGCAATATAAAGTGTTAAGGGGTCTAAGGAGTCTTAAAAATGTGCAAAGAAGGAACTACAAAGTATAGTTTGATCTGTCATGTAATTTTTTAACTACTCAATATACAAGTATATTTTTTTTACATGTAATTCTACAAGATTTATTTATTATAAAACAAATTTTAAAATTTATGAAACTTTAGCGAAAACTAAAATAAAAGATATTAAACATAAAGCTATTTTAACACATTGTGATTAGGCTTGCGCGGCAAATTTTGAGGTCAAAATTGAAAAAATGACCAAGAAAATGACTTTATATTGTACAAATATGTACAAACTAGGACTTATACCTAAATTCTCAGCTCAATTTTAATTAGAAATTATTTTAAGAACTTTTTTCTAAAAAAATTAATAAAATTTTTTAAATTTTGATTTTAAATTTATTTTTAAATAATTTCTAATTAAAATTGAGCTGAGAATTTAGGTATAAGTCCTAGTTTGTACATATTTGTACAATATAAAGTCATTTTCTTGGTCATTTTTTCAATTTTGACCTCAAAATTTGCCGCGCAAGCCTAATCACAATGTGTTAAAATAGCTTTATGTTTAATATCATTTATTTTATATTTTGGCTAAAGTTTCATAAATTTTAAAATTTGTTTTATAATAAATAAATCTTGTAGAATTACATGTAAAAAAATTATACTTGTATATTGAGTAGTTAAAAAATTACATGACAGATCAAACTATACTTTGTAGTTCCTTCTTTGCACATTTTTAAGACTCCTTAGACCCCTTAAATAGTACGAGGCAGTTGGACACAGGTTTCTCAATAACAAGACTGGAGTCACCAAGGAACATGTGCTAGTTTTAAATTAGGAAAACAACACTTTATTTTACTACAGGTGTGCATTTTCAGGTCTAGGTGGCGAAATTCGTCCACGAAATGGCCGTGATATGCCGATTACTTGTATTAGGCGTTCTACATTTTCTAGGGTTCGGGCATGTTTCGGAATATTTTTTGGCCTTGTTTAAAACCGATCCTATCAGACGCTATTTGTAATAATCGTTGCATACAGTATTTCACAAAGTTCAGGCACAACACAAAGAGTTAGTTTTATACAAAATTATATTGAGACACAAGGTAAAAGTCTTTATACAGGGTGAGGCAAACAAATGTGGCCCCGGTCCAGAGATAGGAATACGTTGAAATATCTTCGCGAGAAAAACTCTTGAAGCCGCCTGAAACCTGTTTTCGCGTTAGTTGGATCTTATTAGCTTCACATTAGAGCTACTCTAGACTACTGGCGAGTTCAAACCTTAGTTCTTACTGAATGAAGACGTCCCATAATGCAAAGTTTGTGTTTTGCAATCAATTTAGAATGTTTTTTACTAACAAGATGAAAAAGGTCCGATACTCTAGGGTAAATAACGACCAAAATAATCACTAGTGGGAACTTTTCTTAATCAGCTCTAAAAACTGTTTATATTTCATTTCATCTAGCTTCTGAGACCGTAGCGTAGTTGCCTGCAAATAAGAGTCGCCAAGCGTTTGTTTGGGCTCAATATTGAAGCGATCAATAGCTTCAGTTAGAAAACCTGTTTTTGTATTGTTTTTTTTTTTTGACTTGGTACCATTTCTGTCCTATTCTTATCTCCATTTAGGGGCCACTTTTGTTTGCCTCACCCTGTATGATGAATGAATATTATGAATGATTTATTCATCAGATCTTATTATAATCCCATTTGACATTAAATTATAAGAAAAACAAGCATCTGCAAAGGTTTGCACCAAAATGACAAACATCTCCTGCTCATAAACTTAGGCACACTTAATAAAAATAATAACTTAATGATTAAATAAATCATATTAGTACTTCGTGTAGCTCTCCCGTTGTTTCATTAGTTCAAAACCCCTTGCTGTCAGAGAAAGCACCAGTTTTTGTAAGGTTTTAGGCTCGATTTCATTTTACGCATGTTCAATATAGTCTAAGAGCTAGCAACGTTTTTGAGAGAGAATTTCAGGTATGCCAGTTTTAAGATATGCTATCTCTCTCACTCTCCCGGACATCATACGGGCTATCTGGCTGGCGGTAGTGGTTCATCAGTGCGCATCCTACTAATACAAGTAAAAAATTGATTTTTCAAATCATTTTAGGACGATTTATTTTTTTTTTATTATTATTTTTAGTGAACTTTTTGCAACATAAATCTATTATTGACAGACATTTTTATTGTTGTTTAAGCTGTGCCAGACTCTAATTTTGATTTTAAAAGCTCAAGTGTTGCCCAAACTATCAGATCATTACAAGTATTGCCACATGGTATTGCGCAATGGATGACGATGACGTAATTACAATGATCGGTGAATTCACACCTGAGCTGGTAATTTGGGCAACACTTGAGCTTTCAAAATCAAAATTAGCGTCTGGCACAGCTTAAACAACAATAAAAATGTCTGGCAATAATAGATTTATGTTGCAAAAAGTTCGCTAAAAATAACAATAAAAAAATAAAACGTCCTAAAATGATTTGAAAAATCAATTTTTTACTTGTATTAGTAGGATGCGCACTGAGGAACGCAACCACTACCGCCAGCCAGATAGCCCTTATGATGTCCGGGAGAGTGAGAGAGATAGCATATCCTAAAACTGGCCCACCTGAAATGCTTGTTTTTCCGACGTTGCTAGCTCTTGTACTAATAGATTCCTTTAGCTCCAGAGCGGTGGAATATCGTTTGCCATTGTAACTACATGCCATTCTAAGTCACAACTGACGTTTACTAAGCCAATGCGAGAATATTGAGATTATGATGGTATGAGTTTAACATCATCCATAACTAATTTTAATACATAGATACAAGAATTTACCCTTAATTACTGTTACTTAAAGAAAGTGTATTATCTCTGGACAAATAGTAATTTTAACCGCTATGTGAAAAACTATAGTTTCAACTGCAAATGGATTTGGCCATATCTTTCATTTACACATTTTTTCGATACTTATTTTACTATTCACTGACGTGTTACAACGTCAATACGACGATAAGACAGCATCTATTTCGATGTCAAACTGAAGAAGAAAATTTTAATTTATTAAAATAAATATTTATACTTAACTACTGGTACTAAAAATAAACAACAAAATTTTTAATTAGAGATTCTACAGTGGGGCTTTCTTATCTATTTTACGGACAATTTTATTCAAAACGGCACATGGCGCCGAAGGCGCCTAAGCCCGTACACATTGAAGATAGTGACATGGATTATTCTTGGTTATTCATTTTTATAAAAATTTTAAAACTTATTTCCAAACATTTCAACTTAATTACTGTTATTCAAATAAATAACATAATTTTTTCATAGATTTAGAAAGTAGCAGATCTGCCCATCGATTGCGCAATCCCATAGAACGCAATAGAAACCGCGATTGTGTGATGAAACCACTTTTTGCCTTTTTTGCAATGCATCACGGGATACTGGTTAACAAAAAATGCTTTTACCGAAGAGTTACATGCAATAAAAACTGCATTTTTAATACAGTGGTGGAATTGATTTATGAACTGACAGTTTTTTAACAGTATTTCTTTATTAAATGCATTTTCATCGATTTAAATTTTATATACTATACAGGCTTTGCATTATAAACTATATACGCAAATAAAATTTTATATAAATTCGTAAGCAATTTATTTTGTTGACATTTTAGTTTTAGCATAGGGAAATTGATTTATGAACTTTTGCATTCAATCTCAATTAATAATTGCTAAAACTATTTTTTGTCGCTAATGCTTCCTTGATTTTGTTTTTCATAGACAACACAAAACTTTGGGTCAAGTTTTGGTCAAGCAATTGCAGTTTTTAATGATTAAGTCCTTCTATTCCATAACTGATGCACACTTCATTAAAACCATACTCCAATTGAGTAAATTATTCAAACCAATTGATCTCAGACATTATTCTTGGGGTTTAAGTCATGGCTATTGGCAGGATGATCTAAATGAACAACACTTAGTTCATTTAACCAGTCTTTAATTTCGTTTGAAATGTGGATACTTGCATTATCATGCATAAAAATCTAATCAAAAGCATAGTTTTGCAACGCAAAAAGGAATTAAAGAATTTTCTAGAACTAATCTGCAATAAAGTGATGTTTGTCAGCCATTCAGAAACGTAACCTTGTTTCTTCAATCATACGATATCGGGGCCCAAACCGTCAAACTTCCACCACTAACATTTCTGCTGAAGACAGATCTTGGTTATTTCCGAAGATCCTTTCAATAACATTATAAACCATCACGTCCTTCCAAATTGAACTTTTTTTCATCAGCAAATGTCACTTTTTCCCCATTTCTCTCCCTCCACCCCCACCCAAACCATTTTCATGTAGTTACGACTATATTTTAATAGCTTGTTCTTATGGTGAAGGTTAAGCTTTGGACCAGCCTTCATTTTGGAGCATTTCAAGTTCGACGACGATATCAATATTTGTCCTACTCTTCTGGGAGTTACAGGAAGTGATTGTTTATAACAAATTCGCCTTGTAATGCACAAATGCTGACACAAATGGTAACTCTTTGGGATACCAGTCCAATAATCCTGCTTTTGTCCCTCGTCCCACGAGGGTTACACCTTTTTTAATGATGGTTTTTGCCGAAGTCAGAATGATTCTTCAAATAATTATGAATTATATTTATTGATCTTTTAGTTAATATGCTAATTTCTCTTACAGATTTGTTACAATATTATATAAGGGTCATTTTTTACCTTTTTGGTTTCAGGCAGTCCCGCAAGCTTTCCTATTTAGTAAAATGGGAATAAAACAGATAAATTTTAACAAATTTGGCCTTAATCTTATTTATAAAGACTGATAGTAAGCTTCCCTGAAGTTCAAATGAAGAACTAGTTAAAATATTTGGTACCTGGGTTCAAAATAAATTTGAGTTCATAAATCAATTTCCATCATTTGACATGCTTAAAAACTAAAATTAGATAGATTTTTATTTAATATCATTTTTTGAAAAAAATTATGTGTGAAATTCCTTTATTGTGCTCTGAATATCCAACACACAAAATTTGAATTGTTAGCACTTAATACAAAGCGATATCTGGTGAAAAGAATGTTAGTTCATAAATCAATTTCCACCACTGTATGCTTCTTTTATGAATATATACCTCATATCTGCCAGAAGTTATCAATACATATCCAGCTATAAACTTATGCTAGAAAAACTGGTAAAATGTTTTAATTAGTTTATATTAAATATATATTTTTCATTAGTCGAATTATCTCATGGTGTCATCTGCATAAGTTTGCCTAATTAAACAAAATATAAGACCGTAGTCCTGCACAATTTTTGTAGGACAAATTCAGTTACTTGAAAGACGAATTTAATTTTAAAAAAAAAATAACGTCTTTATTCAGGAACAGTGTTAATTGAATCAACAGAGCATTTAATTTTGCTTTTCCAAAATATGCATAACTATTTTTTTTGTCAACGAAAATGAGCCCTTATAGTACAGGCAACGAAGAGTTATAGAGGGAAAGTTTTGGAACACAATTTTTGACTTCATAACTGTGTTTAGACTATGGCCAACTGCCTTATGGGATACTGGTTCACAAGTGGCTTCACCTTTCCCCCTAGCGGTAGATCTGCTACTTTCTAAATCCATGTAATTTTTGTAATCAAAGTCTCTACCGTGGCGCCCTCTCACCTTCTTTCTAGTAGCAGTATGATGGGTCTCAGCGTATGTGGCAAGTGGAAGTGAGCCCGCAGAGGGACCAGAAAGTTGTAGATACCGTTGGAGGCGAAGTCTGCTGCCAGGATGATGCACCGCGACGCCCAGTTGTACTCCTTGGCGTTCCTGAACGAACAGTGAACGCACACCTGAAAGCATGAAAAAGGAAATTCAAAATAGAGAATTTTACAAACTATTACTTTCAATGGGAATGTTTCAGCTGCTATTTTTCCTTTTCCTCTGCACTTCGATTTCATTGGTAGTTTCGATTTTATCTGAAAGAACTCTAAAGGAACGTACTTTTCGTCTGCCTCCGAGTTCTTCCAACACCACCTAGATAAGAAGGCCGAAGAACTAAGCAACGTCACACTAGTAGACCGTTTTCGATTTGTTGACCAATAACGTCGTATCTTAAGATGACGTCGCATCTTGATTCATCTTATCTTAAAAATTTATTCAAATACAAGATCTAGTCACGAATGATCATTGGTCAAAACCACAGAATAGGTCCATTAATTTGACGTCAAGCATTTAGTTCGCCGGCCTTCTAATCTAGGTGGTATTGGTTCTTCACGGCAAGCAACTCAACAAAAGAAATTATATATAAGAACAAAATGCGGTAATAGACGAAAAGAAAGTTTTCTTTCTATGCAAGCTTTCTTTAATAAATGATTTGAACAACCAACAATAGAGCAAGAAGTTGACATTTAAAAACCATAAATAACTAAAATTTTCTAGAAAAATTACTTTTGAATACCAAAACAAAAGTAATTCAAGAAAAGTAAATCCAGACTGCTCCCGCAACAAATTTTGAGGCTCTGAGAATAAATCTGAAGTGAATGGGTGAAGTAAGTTTTAATCTTAAAGAGAGAACCCAAGCCAAAAGGAGTACTAATTGGATATTTTACATGCCAACTAATTATATTACTTGCGGGCTCACGATTTTCCAACCTGAAAATCTGACGACTCAGCCGGTGCTCGAACCCGCTATCTTGAGCGTATGAGGCGGACACTTCAGAAACTGAATCGCCAAACCATGAAATACAGGGTGAGGCAAACCAAACCGGCCCTTATCTAGAGATGGGAATACGTAGAAATGATTGGCGAGAAAAAATCTTGAAGCCGCCTAAAACCTGTTTTTGCATTGGTTGGATTGGATTAGCTTCACATTAGAGCTACTCATAGACTAGTGGTGAGTTCAGATCTTGGTTCGTGTTGTATAAAGACGTCCAATAATGCAAATTTTGTGTCTTGCAATCAATTTACAATGTCTTGTATTACTAAAAATAAAAAGGTCCGATTCTCTAGGATAAATAACAACCGAAATAATCACTTGGACACTCACAAGTGGGAACTTTTTTGATCCGACCTACAAACCTTGTTTATATTTCATTCCAACTAGCTTTTCTAACCATAGCGTAGTTGCCGGCAAATAAGTCGCCAAGCGTTTGTTTGGGCTTAATATTGAAGCGACCAAAAGCTTCAGTTAGCAAACCTGTTTTTGTATTGGTTTTTGACTTGGCAACATCTCTGTCGTATTCTTATCTCCACCACGGGGCCGGTTTTGTTTGCCTCACCCTGTATAAGGTAAGGAAAGGTTCACGACGGGATCTATAGTAGAAAATTGAGATTTTTGTGTGTGTTTTCTGCACGTTTCGGAGGGTGTTCTTCCCCCCCAAAGAAGGGGGGCTTTGTGGCGGTGGCCCGTCTGTTTGTCGGAAACCACTTTCAATTCGATTTCTTAGTTGTCGCGTTAGTTTTAAATTGAACTTTAAATCAGTTTTAACCCTTTCAGTCCCAGTGACGCCATTTGGCATCATCACTATCAATATTTTTTTCAAAATGTTTATGTAACGCTGTGACATCCAAACACACACCATTCGATTCTTCATACTTTGTTCTATTCGACAATATTTTCCATTAATCACAAAAGAAGTCAGAACTACTATTTTTTTTATCTAGAAAATAGTCAACAAGCGTTTCTCCTGATTTTTGATAAGTTCACTTCAGTTCCACATATTTAAAACACAATTTAAACTATTTCTGTTAAAATAATTACTTAATTTTTTTTTAATAAAATGGTCAGATACCTTAAAATATATAACTCGAAGTTTTTAGGTAATATATATATATATATATATATATATATATATATATATATATATATTATATATATATATATATATATATATATATATATATATATATAATATATATATATATATATATATATATATATTCTTTATGTTGTTGTTTTCCACAGTTAAAGAATTTTGGCATTGTTTCAAAAACCATATAAAAATTTTAATGAATTTTTTCTTCTTATGGAATTCGTATATTTGACCTAAAAAAAGCTTATTTTGTGAATATCAGATGTTTCTGTAGTGTAGTAAATTTTTGGGACTGAAAGGGTTAAAGGAGGGACTCTATAAACCAGGAACATTACATATTCATAAAATTACGCAAAACAATTGGTGGTAGAAATACATTATATACAGTTTCGGAAACTGCAGAAACTAATTCACCACATAAATAGTTCCACCAAAAAAGATAATTTTTTTTAAACTGCCTTTTTTATGATCAAAGTTATAAAAGCATGTATTGACAGCGTGAGGAAGTAACAAATCGTGTATGTAAAGTAAAATATAATTATTTGATGTTTTTTATGTGGGAGAAGTTAGACTGTGGGCTAATTTAAGGGGTCACAGGAGTCTTAAAAATGTGCAAAGAAGATACTACAAAACATAGTTTGATCTTTCATGTCATTTTTGAACTACTCAATGTATAAGTATAATTTTTTTATATGTAATTCTACAAGATTTATTTATTATAAAACAAGTTTTGAAATTTATTAAACTTTAGCCAAAACTAAAATAAATGATATTAAACATGAAGCTATTTGAACACATTGTGATTAGGCTTGCGCGGCAAATTGTGAGGTCAAAATTGAAAAAATGACCAAGAAAATGACTTTATATTGTACAAATATGTGCAAACTTAAAATCAAAAATTTTAAATTTTTATTATTTTTTTTAAGAAAAAAGTTCTTTAAATAATTTCTAATTAAAATTGAGCTGAGAATTTAGGTAAAAGTCCTTGTCTGTACATATTTGTACAATATAAAGTCATTTTCTTGGTCATTTTTTCAATTTTGACCTCACAATTTGCCGCGCAAGCCTAATCACACTGTGTACAAATAGCTTCATGTTTAATATCATTCATTTTAGTTTTGGCTAAAGTTTCATACATTTTAAAACTTGTTAATAATAAATAAATCTTGTAGAATAACATATAAAAAATTATACTTATACATTGAGTAGTTCAAAAATGACATGAAAGGTCAAACTGTGTTTTGTAGTACCTTCTTTGCACATTTTTAAGACTCCTGTGACCCCTTAAACTAATTAATCATAAACATGCATATATAAATTGAAAATGAAAAGCAAAAGTATCCGGGCCATCGATTTGTCCATATTACAGAGAATATGCCTCATCACCTAATGTCTTACAATTCTATATTTATGTTATCGGTTGCTATTATAATATTATTTTTCAAAGATAAAAAATTACAACTAACATTTATACTGCTGTTAAGTCCTTGTTATTTTCGAATGATTTCTCGGTAAATAACTTTCGGTTAGCCGGATTAAAATTTGAGTATTTGTTATTGTTTTAAAGTTACCATTATTCACTATTGTGATTAATTTATAATTATATCCTTCTAAATTGTATCTTATGTGAATCATTTTCAACAAATTAAAACTTAAATAATAATTATTTTTTGCAAAATAGTGGTGTGCAAAATTTCAAGGATTTCCCAATTTTATTTTTATTCTTTCATAAAACCAAAGCCCGCGTCTGTGCCAACAATATGATAATAAGTTTCAAACAAAGTAAAGCTACGAACTTCAAATTTGGTATAGTTCGGCTGTCACTTCTTGGCATCCCAAATATTTTGAATGTGGTTGATTCCACTGTGAAGCAATTTTGCCAACCTAATGGCGTTTGGTGAACACAAGAGGATTATCAGGTTAGTTTGTTTGGAAATAATGTGTCTCACTCAAATTACACACGGGTTATTTGTGAAAGGAGTATTATATTTAATTACTAATGGGGTCAATTGCACATGCATTTATTTCCAATCTTGTCTTGATTGTCAATAGATTTGCATCTGAAGTATGTAGTATTTAAGCTAGATCTCAATGATGAAAATCGAAAAATAATTTGAAATTTTCGAAAAGAATTTTATTATCAGAAATAAAGGCAATACATGTGCGAACTGCCCTTCAGTTGAGAAATTGCTTCTTAACTTTAAAGAAATGTTCTCATGAAAAGCAATGAATCGTTAAATATAGTAACTCTGGATGAAACCAAAATCTACCTTAACCCTTTTCTTTTTACGAGTGATAGTTTGGACTCTTCTAAAACACGCGTCTTAGATGCGAAGAAGTGGTGAGAGAATTATAACTTTATTCATTGACAACATAACTCTATGATTGACAAACTATAGTCCGACCACGATAACTTGGCAATCAAAATATTTTGATTGTGGAAGATTCCACTTTGAATTGAGGTTTTAAGCCGAAGGAGGAAGGGTTGCCGGCTCAAGGCGTTTGGCGAGAATAGGGTTTGTTGGTGAAGTTCGATTGTAAATAATGTATCTCACTAGAACTGCACATCAGTTACCGGCTACAGAGGATTGTTGTTGATTTCTG
The DNA here is from genome assembly GCA_023701765.1 of Hylyphantes graminicola. Taxonomy (NCBI): domain Eukaryota; kingdom Metazoa; phylum Arthropoda; class Arachnida; order Araneae; family Linyphiidae; genus Hylyphantes; species Hylyphantes graminicola. The sequence goes on from CM043112.1 coordinate 43,939,188, forward strand.
GTAGCGGTTAACGATTACACGTGTATTTCTTTGATATTTTGAATCGTGAAATAACTAAATCTATGATTATTTTACAGAAATTTAATTAACCATTGCTAAAACAAAAGTTCAAAATCAATAAACAAACTCGTAGTTAAGTTATAAGTTCCACTGAGTATATTTCCCAGTATACTTCTATGATTTTTTTTTTTCATTTTGATGAAGGGTTTTAAAACTTAAAAATGTGACAGCGACTAGGAATTACACCGAGGGACGCTATAACTTAAATATTAAATAGTGATCCCGATGCAAGTTCGATCTACCTTTCGATTGATAGTCTGTTTCTAAACCTTAAAGAAATATGCGCTCAAAAGCAATGAATCGCCAAACATAGTAACTCTTGCCCAAAACCAAAACCTTCCATACCTTTTTTCGAAGTGGACTGGTCCACAATCAAAATATTTTGGTTGCCAAGTTACCGTGGTCGGACTATATACCTTTGTTTTTTTCCAAATGGGGATGCAACATTGGCGGTCAAGCCTTTACAGACTCGGTATATTCCCCAGAACTGAGAGACATTTTTACGTGGCACCATCTAGGCGACTCTCGCTACCAATTTTTTACGCCCAGATTCAATGAATCTGAGCTCTCTGTGGAAGTAAAGTATGCCTAGATTTAATTTTGAAGAGAGAACCCAAGCCAAATGGGTCCTCCGGGGATCTTTTACATGCCACATAATCATATGACATGCGTGCCCAAGATTTTCCCATCCCAAAAATCTGACGACTCAGCCGGGGCTCGAACCCGCGATCTTGGGCTTACGAGGCGGACACGTTTAACCTCTCTGCCACTGAGCCGCTAACTAATAAACATAAAAGAGTGATTTTCATCTTCCCTTAGCGGTACAAAGGTGAAAAGATCAAAAATATGTTTCCGAGGAAAAACACGATTAAAGATTTTAGTTTGTTTCTAAAAGTATTTATACAATATTTTGTTTTAAAAAAAGTATAAACATTCTGATTATTACTTTAAGTAATAAAATTTAATTTGGAATTGTACTTTTTACAGGAATTGTAAAAAAGTTGAAAAAAATGCAAATATATATAAAAGACAAAACAGTTATGTAAGGGTCACTCGGATAAATAAATAATTGATAATTAATTAAGCACGTGCAGGAGATTGTGTATAAGCTTGTGTGCGATGGTAGCAGTCTGGTTGTAGTAGAAAATGGAAAACGCTTAGTTTGATGGAATTTGTGCCTTTTAAAGGTAAAGTTTGTTGTTCGAAATAAAGTAGTTAAGAAAAAAAATTTGTTGTTTGAAAGTTTGTTGAACCCAGTCATTCGGTCACTACATAATGTGCGGGGAAACCCCAATGGATTTCGAATTATTTTGAAGAACCGTGAAGATTGAGAAGATAGCCAACGGCTTGATTGTGAGTTAATCATTTTGGAATTTATATTCGAACAGTATTTGTAGAAGTTAGTTAGTTATGAAAGTTTAGTTAACAAGGTTATTTTGAATAATTTGGAAGTTGTTTTAAGTTTTTGAGTATAAAAGAAGTTATTTTGAAGAGTTGTGAATAAGAAATGTCGTTTTTAGCAAAAGCAAAGAAAGTAGATTTGAGGTGTTTGGCGGAAGAATTAGGTGAAAATGTGACGAAGGATATGAAAGTGGTTGAATTAAGAAATATTATTTTGAAGAGTGCCGAGTATGAGGAAGGATTTGTTAAAGATGTATTAGAAAGAATAGTTAGTGAGAGAGAGGAAGAAGAGATTAAGCGCCAAGAAGAAATTAAGCGCCAAGAAGAAATTAAACGCCAAGAAAACGAGTTTTTATTGGAAAAATTGAGTAAAGAAAATGAGTTTGAATTAGAAAAGTTGAAGATTGAAGCATCGATGTCCAGAAAGGGTGATGGAAGAGAAATGAGCTCTCAGAATGGAGGAATGCAAGAACAAGCTCAAGTTGGATTGCAAAAATTAATGCGTAAATTTAATCCTAAAGAAGGTGATATTAGCTTTTTCCTTATATTGTTTGAAAGACAAGCAAGAAGAGTGCAGATTAAGGAACAGGATTGGGTGACAAATCTTGTTGGACTATTACCGTTAGAAATGGCGAATTTGATTGCCAGGGAGCCAGAGGAAAAAGCCAATGATTATGATCATGTGAAGAATATGCTGTTAAAGAGATTTAAGTTGAGCCCGGAAGCGTTTAAAATAAAGTTTAAGAGGCACTGTAAGTCATCTGAAAACACTTGGCGAGATTTTGGATTTGAGTTGGCGAATTATTTTAATGAGTGGATTATGGGACTAAAAGTCAATGATTTTGAAAGTCTAAAACAACTTGTCATTACAGAGCAAATGAAGGAACAAGTATCAAGCGATATACAGCAACACTTTATTGATGAATGGGGTAAAATTGTTACAGTTGATGCTCTTTCTGAGAAATTAGATGAATATGAAAATGTGAGACAATATAACCAGTGCAATAAAGCTCCTTCATTTCAACCATACAGGAATGACTATCAGGGAAAACCTAAACACGTCCAATAACAGAAATAATTCATCTTATGAAGGAAATAGATATGAGCATAACAACCGTGGAGGATTTGATAAGAGAAATTCTTTCCAAAAGCCAGTGACATGTTTTAATTGTGGAAGATCAGGGCACTTAGCAAGGTTTTGCAGAGATAAGAATAAAGAAGGAAGAGAAAATCCTGAAGCTAAAGTTTCTGAAGTAAAGGTTGCAGAAGTGAATGTTTCTGGAGTCAAAGTAGTTGAAGTAAAGGAGATCGAAGGAAAAGTGGTCATTGCTAAATTTAACAGTGAAGTTGTACTGGAGAATAAGAAAGGGAATGCAGTTCAACCGAAAATGTCTGATCTGAAAATAGTAAAAATTTCATATGGTGGAGCAGAATATGAGGCAGTTGTAGATTCTGGTGCACAGATTAGTGTGTTTAAAAGCAGTGTAGTAGGGAAAGAAGTGGACTACAAAGGACATATTATGTTACAGCCTGCGTTTGGTGATTGTTTGAAAGCTGAACTAAAAGAAGTAGAAATTGGCTTAGTGACAAGTTCGTATATTACACCGGTAATTAAAACGGTTGTGGCTACTGTGGAAGGGTTGAATGCTGACATATTGTTGGACATGGAAACTTATGAGGCCTTATTGGAGCAGGAGAGAATCTATAGTCCTAGCGTCACAGCTACTATGAAATTAAGATCGGATACTCAAAAGGAAGAGTTGAATGATAATGTGAATACTGAAACAGAAGAATATAAGCCAGCAATAAGGGAAAATGATGCTAAGGATGACGGGAGCAAACCAGAGAGTTTCAGGAAACAACAACAAACGTGCACTACTCTTCAGGAGGCATGGAAGTTGGCCAAGCAAAATAAAGGAGGGTATATTGTAGAAGAAAATATCCTTTACCATGAAGAGAATATGTATGGAAGTAGAATAAGACAGTTAGTGATTCCTGAAAGCAGAAGAAACAAAATATTGGAGATAGCTCATGAGTCAGTATTCGAAGCACATCTAGGAGCCCATAAAACTATTCAAAGAATAAAGTTTACGTTTTATTGGCCTGGAATGATCAAGGAGATTAAAGCATATTGTAGTTCTTGTCATGGGTGTCAGTGCAGAAATGTAATTCGCTCTGTTGACAAGATCCCGATAACACCTGTGTCGCGTCCTGAACTACCATTTCAAGTGGTGAACGTAGATCTAATTGGCCCCATAGATCCGGTATCGTCACAAGGACATAAGTACATTCTGTAATTGATGGATCAACATTCAAGATGGCCAGAAGCTGTCCCATTGAAATCTCTAACGGCTAAGAGTACATGTGAAGCATTGCTTGAAATATTCAGTAGGACAGGAATACCAAAAGTAATAGTGATGGACAATGCAACAAATTTTACAGCTAGTTTGACGCAAGAATTTCTGAAGATTTTAGGAGCTTGTCCACGATTTACAACACCGTATCCTCCAGAAGGAAATGGTTTAATTGAGAGATGGAACCAAACTTTGAAAAATATGTTGCACCATATTATTAGAGAAGAGGGTAGAGGTTGGTACAGGCACATTCCTTTTTTATTGTGGGCTTATAGAGAAGTTCCAAATGCAACTACAGGCGTACCACCTTTTCTGCTGATGTATGGAAGAGAACCAAAGGGTCCATTGTCTATACTGAAATCAGTTTGGACGGAGGAAGTACTATTACCTCTGAATATGAAAGGTTCAGTGGAAAACTATTTGCAAGAACTAAGAGAGAAGTTAGAAGTAGCAACACGAAATGCCAAATTAACAAGTGAAGTGCAGCAAAGTAATTACGCCAAATACTATAATAGTAGAAGGAAACATCGAGAATTTGCACCAGGGGATCAAGTGCTTGTGTTAGTACCCGACTCAACTAATAAATTGTATGCTAGGTGGATAGGTCCAGTTAAAGTGGTAAGAAAGGCGAAACCAAATTCGTATTATCTGCAGATGCCTGAAGGTAATTTAAGGTTACCCCATGTAAACAAGATGAGAGAGTACAGGGCCAGAGTTCAGACTGTTGGAGTTGTTTATGACTGTAATGGCACAAAGTAGTTAAGTGCGTGTCGATAGTAATTGTAATGTAAAGTGTGACCCTTTATATATCTTAACATATTAAATCTTCGGATATAATATGATTTTAGGGGGGAGGTGTAAGGGTCACTCGGATAAATAAATAATTGATAATTAATTAAGCACGTGCAGGAGATTGTGTATAAGCTTGTGTGCGATGGTAGCAGTCTGGTTGTAGTAGAAAATGGAAAACGCTTAGTTTGATGGAATTTGTGCCTTTTAAAGGTAAAGTTTGTTGTTCGAAATAAAGTAGTTAAGAAAAGAAATTTGTTGTTTGAAAGTTTGTTGAACCCAGTCATTCGGTCACTACAAGTTAGATAAATTGAGATTTGTTTTTAATTTTTTTTTACAGAAACATGTATAATTTCTTTCTCGAATATAAAACAATTAAAGTATTTCAATAACTGTGAATTAGTTTTGAAGTTTTAGCCTAAATCGCAGTTGTAAAAGACCAGGTAATGGAAAAACGTGTTTTTTTTTAAATAAATACAAAGGTAGTGATCTAATTCACAGTTATTGAAATACTTTAATTGTTTTATATTCGAGAAATAAATTATACATGTTTATGAAAAAAAAAACTAAATTTATAACTGTTTTGTTGCACGTGGCATTTTTTTTTCAACTTGTACACAATTAATATAAAAAGTACAATTCCAAATTCTCTTTTATTGCCTAAAGTAATAATCAGAATGTTGATACTTTTTTAAAACAAAATCTTGCACATGTACTTTTAAAAACAACTAAAATCTTTAATCATGTTTTTCCTCGGAAACATATTTTTAATCTTTTCACCTTTGTACCGCTAAGGCTAAGATGAAAAACATCCTTTTATGTTTATTTTTCTTATGTGTTGTTTCATATGATGTACTCAACAAACCTACGTTAAGTTTTATAATATATAATTGTCAAATTTAAAAAAAGTACTTTTTACATTGAAAACGCGTTCCTTTTCTCAAAAAATTTTGTGTCCTTGACAATTAATTTTGCCAAAAACATATTTTTTACTTTTTCAAAATGAGTAGGGGAGAGTGTTGTACCCAGGGACAATTTTTACGTTTTAATTTTTTTCTTCGATAATTATTGTCAAAATAAAAATTTCAAAGCAGCATTTCAACACACCAATATATTCCTCTATAATATATATTTTTAAATTCTGGCAGCTTGAAATTAAAAAATTGCCACTCATTTAAAGTAGAGAGGATAAACTGTCCCAAGGTACAACATGATGTTGTACCTTGGGACATGCTTTATAATTCAGTCAAAAGTCATACACTTGAACTAATTTGGGTCAGGAGAAACAAACTTTATTTCAAAATACATCAGAAAATGTGCTCTTTAGAACATTTCATCACACGGAAGGAAAAAGATTTATCAGGTGTTGCCAGAATTATATTTTCAAACTTCAATCATTATAAAATATATCCAAAACAAAGCTGAGTTGTATTTTACATGCTTTGTGGAATTGCTCTTAAAATAAATAATGAAGATATTTTTATTTATCCAAATTATTAAGAATTTAATCAAATTATTAATACTGTTCCAAGGTACAACACACTACATGGTTTAAATAAAAGCAAGATAGTGGCCAATCCAAATGCATTATCATTATTTTCTCATAACCAAAATATTTTAAAATCTTCGCTTTTATGAAGAAAATAAAATGCAGTTGACCTTTTGTAAGAGTACTAAGGTAAAAAATTATATTAGAATGAGAAAAATAGTTACTTTGGGGTAATGAAATATTATTTTTTGTCACCATTTCCTCAATTCAATGATGCTAGTGTTAAATTTTATTATGATGATGTCTGTTGGTTCAGGCTACTATAAGAAATAAACAATGTATGAATATTGCCAATAGATTCTTAGAAATTGTCAGTGTCCCAAGGTACAACACTCTCCCCTAAACATAACTTTGTTATGCACACTTGTTATGATGTTAAAAAAAATTTCTAGACTTGGGTCGATAAAATTAATGCAGCAACGTTTTTGTCCATAAATTAAAAAAATATGAATAACAATAATTACTTTTTTTAACGTAGTTGTTTTAATATTTATGTATTTGAATTATGCTGAAAATTTTAAGTGTAAATATTAATAAATAAAAAATTAAGTACATTAAGGTAGAAACCATAAACTACCTTTAGTTTGCGTATATGTTTTAAAATTATCATTATTCACTATTGCGAATAATGTTAAATTATAATGAAGAGGATGTTTTCAAGAAGATATCAAATTTTCAACAATTTAAAATTCAAATATTTATTATTTTTTAGAAAGTAGTGGTGCGCAAAATTCCTAAATTTTTTATTCTTCAGTAAAACTGAAAATCGCATTTCGCGTCTGTGCCAACATATAGGGGATGTATCCATGAAATGATGATTTTTTTAAAATAAAAATTTGCCTGTGAATTTGACATCACTGGTTAAGGGTAGTCGATCGAATTATGCACCATCAAAATCAGTAACTTTTGCCCATCTTTTTGGTAAATTATGAATTCCTTCGTGATAAAACTTCACGTCTTTGAAGGCAAAAAAGGAAGATACCCATTTTTTAACTTCTTCAAAAGTAGCAAAGTGGCTGCTCACCCAGATAATGTGCCATGGATTTGAACATGTGAACTACTGAGGGAGCAATGTCTGGAAAATATAGCGGGTGCGATATCACATTCGATTTCAGTTTTTTTTTAAAGGTATCTTTAACATTATTTGTAGTGTGGGCCAGCGCGTTGTCATGGAGCAAAATAACTTTTCATTGCATACGAGCCCATTCGGGCCATTTGTTGATTAATTTCTGGTTTAAATCGGTTAATTGTTGTTGATATCGGTCAGAAGTAACTGTTTCACCAGGTTTAAGCAGCTCATAATAAAGAACGCCCTTTTGACCCTCACCAAACACAGAGCATTGTCTTCCTTCCAAAGCGATCTCTCTTTGGAGTGGATGTTGAGGGTTGGCCTGGATCGACCCAGGATTGTTTTCGAACAGGATTGTCCAAAATTTATCCATTTTTCATCACCTTTGACAATTCGATGCAGAAAACTATCTTTGATGTCGATTCAAAAGTTGTTCGCAAGTGACTCTTCGGTTCTAGATGTCTTTCTGTTAAAGCATGTGGTGCCCATTTTCCTTCCTTGCGAATTTTCCCCAAGGCATGCAAACGGGGGGGGGGTTCACTAGTACACTTCTGAGTTACAATACTTCTGAAATCTGTACTTGAGTTATTGAAGGGTTTTCATCCAAAATTGTTTTCAATTCTTCATCTTTAAATTTTTTTGGTGGTTTTCCCTTATCTTTGTCTGTCACATCAAAATCACCATTTTTAAATCTAACAAACCGTCGTTTTTTAGTTGATTCAGATGTATCATTGTCTCCATAAGCTTTCTGAAGTATTCGAAAAGGTTTCAGCAGCAGTTTTTTAAAATAAAGAATGGATTAAAATTTCCCGCAAATGGTCCCTTGTTGGCACGTAACACGACATCTCCAAAGAGGTTTGGTTAGGTTTGAATTATCGTCGCACTAGAGCTACACGAGGGCTATTGGCGACGGTCAAGACTGTATTTTTGAACCACAGTCAAGTGACGTGCCGACACCTGAATAGGCACCCAACGCAACCGTTGAGGGCGACATCGTACGCTGCGTTAGGACTTTGAAGGGTGTTTAACGTGCACTCCCTTACACGGGGTATAATTCGGACATTTTTGGTTGCATGGGCCGTTTATAGGTCGGCAGTTATTTTGGCGATGCCCGGACCCGGACCTGGGACCTTTCGCATGCTAGGCGTGTGCCTAACCGACAGGGCTCACCAGCCCCTCTGAAGGGTAGAGGTTATATCGTACAGTGCGTGGTAAAGTTGCATATCGGCAAAACGCTATTTGATTGGTTGGTAGACATATTTTCAGTCTCGTGTGCTTGATCAGAGACCCGCTTACAAACCATCGTCAAAGTAAGACAGACACAACACACTCACACACATACTCGACAGATGCTGCTATCTATCGCGCGCCACCTCCATAATTTAGACATGTCCCTGAAGGGGAGGGAAGTAGTTTCCAGGAACCTGTACCCGTGGGAAACTGCGCAATGACCGCCCACAGGACTTTCGGACCCAACAGATTTAAAAAGCATGGGCTACGCATATACTCGACAAACACAAATGTCCATGCCTTATCGGGATTCGATCCCAGAGGCTCAAAAGGCTAGCTTCCTAACCATTGCGCCGCCGGGTCGGCCAAAAAGTTAGTTTCTCTGAGGAAAAAATAATAAAAAGGCAATTGAAAAGTAGTTAATGAACTTCTACTTCAATCAATTGAATTTGAATTGATTTTTCAAGACTGTAATTTTCTTTTTAAAATTTTTTAGGAGTAGGTAGTATTTTTATTGATTAAAAAAAAAAAACGGATAATCAGCAACACTTCGATCACACCGCAAGTATCTAAATCTTGCAATGCTAGCACCACAAGCATCTGCATCTTACAGTGCTATTCAGCATTATATGCTTGTTTTATAGCATAAGATGTTTTTTATCTATATGGTAGTTGTATAGTATTTCATGCTAGTTGGCATAAACACGCAAAAAATAGCTTGTCATGGTAACTACCACAGCATGCTTTTGAGAAGCATGCAATGCCATTTAGAATAATATGCTAGTTTTATAGCATGAAATGCTATTTTGTGTATGCTACTTTTATAAGCATGATATGCTGAGTAGCATAAGGAAGCATACTGTAGCAAAAATATAGCATAAAAATAGCAAAAAAAGCATAATTTTTATGCTTGTACTAGCAAGAATTTTGACTTGGGATATGGGGGGACGGGTAGAGTAAGAAATTGTTGTTGAAGCTTGCATTGTATTTAGACGAAGTATTTTTTAATTTCCCTGACTAAAAATTTTAAGCAAAATTATAACATTTCAAGTTCAATGTACTTAACTTTCTTTATAGAAGCAAACATTCAAAACCCGATATCCCCAACTTTTACTTAAGCCACTTGTGCACTTAAGTATCAATACACAGGATTTAGTTATCAATTGCTAAGATCCTAAACAAAAGTGGCTTATTTCAAAGTTGGAGGCATTGGGTTTTAAATGTTTGCTCCCAGTACAGAAACTATCTCTGTAAAAGTATTTGAATGAGCATGCAAGATCTTGTCAAAGGTTATTTTTAGCTACAAGAAATGATTGATTGTTCTTATAATATTACTAAGTTACAAGCAATATACTAATATTACAAGCAATATAAATTTCCTCAAGCATTAATATTTATATTGCTGAAGAGTCCTTGATATTTTCATTGCTTGGTAATTAATAATCGGGGACCGATTGAGATTGAGTATTTATTTTTAAATTACTATTATTCACTATTGTGAATAAATTTTAAATATATATATGTCAAATATTAAAGAAAACAATCATATTAAAAAATTAAAATATATAAATTTATTATTTTTTACAAAATTGTGGTGCGTATTATTTAAACGAAATTCCTTTATTTTCCAATCTCTCTTAAATTCAAAGATTGCATATGTATTTTTCATAATGCATATAATATTTAGCATTCCAGTATCGCTTGTGGTCATATTGCTTGCATTTAGGTCCATTCGGAAGTAAACGATTTCGGCATGAGTGGGATGAAGAAAAATCGAATATAAAATATATAGATTTAAAAATTTATTAATAGGGTAGACTCACCAGTGAGTGAACAGGCCCCAGTGAATGAACATTTGGCAAATAAAATTAAAAAAAAAAGGATCGAAAATCATTCCACTAGATGGATTTTCAACACCGAATTCCTCCCATGTAGTAGGAAGCTATCTGACATATGGTTGGTTGTCCTGGTCATTATGTCCTGGGTGTTCATTCACTGGCGAATGCAGCGCCTTAAACGTTCATTCACTGGTTAGTCTACCCTAACTGTATGTAAACTACATTTTTTTTAAATTCCGAACGTTTAAATTATGAATTTTAGGTACAGGATTTTGATGCATGAAATGGATTTTGTGTTTTAAAAAATTAAGTTTTCGTTGAAACAGTTTTTGTTACAGATTAATTTGTCATAGGAGTAGCATTATCGGATCCTTAGTTTTTAATGTCTTAAGAAAGACTTGTATTAGTGGTGCTTATATTTCTAATCATTTAAAATATATTGGAAATTGACAAATGGTCTCACCTGTGCCAGCTGCAGGCAGCACAGCGGCTTCTTGTCCCTGAGCAGATAGCACAGCGTAGGGCTCACTCCGACGTAGGGCGACACGGGGGGAAAGCCCTTCACGATCCTGGAAACGCAAGGATCCGGTTGAACTATCGTGTCACAAGAACACGCTAAATCAGCGACATGTGTATGTTGATATTTTTTACAAAAGGGTGAGGTAAACAAAAGTAGTCCCGGTCTAGAGATAGAAATACGTAGAAATGCTTGGCGAGAAATACTCTTGAAGCCGCCTGAAAGCTGTTTTTGCATTGGTTGGATCGGATTAGCTTCACATTAGAGCTACTAAGAGACCAAGTGACGAGTTCAGATCTTGGTTCTTATTGTATGAAGACGTCCCATAATGCAAATTTTGTGGTTTGCAATCAATTCAGACTGTTTTGAATCGGTAAAAGCAAAAAGGGCCAAGTCTCCTGGATAAATAACGACCGAAATAATCATTAGTGGGAATTTTTTTTATCAGCTCTACAAAGCTAGTTTATATTTCATTTCAACTAGCATCTCAAACCATACCGTAGTTGCCGACAAGTATTTCGTCAAGCGTTTGTTTGGGCTTAATATTGAAGCGATCAAAAGCTTCAGTTAGCAAACCTGTTTTTGATTTGATTTTTGACTTGGGAACATTTCTATTGTATTCTTATCTCCACTTTGGGGCCATTTTTGCTTGCCTCACCCTGTAGTTCCTGGGAAAAATGTTCCGAATTGTTGAAAAACTTTTATTTCAGGAAACGCAAAATAAAAGTAAGGTTTAGGCAAGAACTTATATTAAGCGTATCTCATAAATGCATACAAAAAGAAAACCACCAAACAGAAATCAATAATCTTGGTCTTAAATTAAAACTAAAGATATAAACATCCATCTGATACCCTTAAAAATGCCTAGCAATTGGTAAATACTGAGTTAGAAAGAACATTGTAATTTTTGACCACTTTTAGATTTTAATTAGTGTCAAATAGAGCTTAAAAAAGTATTTTTCTTTTAGATAATCGAAAGTCCGAAGAACTATCTTCTTTATCTAAAAAGATCCAATTGAAACGAGAAATGTTTTTCTCTCCCAATGCAGCACATCATTATAATAAAAGCGATATTTTAATAACAAGATATGCAGAAAGTAACACGGATACGCATTTACTTTTTAGATTAAAAAAAGAAGCGGAAACATATCACCGACCGATGGATATATCACATACCGTTTAATATAGGCCCAGTGGCTTAGTGGTAGTGTTTTGCATTGCCAAGCCACAGGTCTGGGGATCGAGTCCCAGATTTTGAGAGGTTGATTAATACTTTCATCCCTTGAATGATGGGCCGATGAAATGAGGGCCAAGCATGCTTGGGAACTGGGGGTTCAGTGTGAGATTTACCACCTAACAGTGGCATTTGCCTAGCATCTCAGAGATTTTGGTCAGTCAAGCTTAAATGGGCAAGACAGGCTTCGGTCAACTAACGGGCTGTTGCCCCGAGAAGTTTGGTTTAATATAAAATAAATAAATAATACTAGTAGCGCCATCGGTGATAGACCATACCAACTAACCCCGTAAAAAAACTCCCATAAAAACCCATTAAACCCCTCCCATAAAAAAAACTTACTCGCACGACTCCGCAGGTGTGATCCACGGAGCATCTTCCTCCTCTTCTTCCTTCACAGTGTCGTCTTTATTTTCGTCTTCTTTTTCCGATTCCGTGTCATCTTCAGATGAAGACTCCTGACCAAACATGGCGGGCACAGGTGCGATGGACGGGCGGCGCCCTCTGGCGAGCGATGAGCTGAAGCTGTCTGATCCGCTGGCGGCGCCACCGTCACCTTTTCCAGGAAGATCCAGGTGGCGGCCAAATTTGCGTTTTAGCTTGAGGGCGAACTTGGAGCGGATAGGGCTCATTTCGAAGGATTTTGTGTCTATAGGAAAAGGTTGTGTGCGAATCAGTGATTTGGTTACAAGAAATAATTACTGTGAAGCAAGTCATTGAGCAATGCCACACAAAATTCAAAGTTAAATTGTTAGGGTTATAGTGATTGAACGCCGGATACCTATTCCCAGACCTCAAGATAAAATTTACCCCAATACCCAGTCTCGTACTTATCGTTATTTTGATCCATTGCCTTACCATGTAACTAGGCAGACCCTCTCCCCTTAAGGAGGAACCTAATGCAACCATTAAGAGACATCGAAAGCTATGCAGTGTTAGGACTTCAGGACTACTCATATTAGCCATAAACTTAGCCTTTTTGATTTCAGTAAAGTAAGCTCAGTATACGCTGTCACTTTGAGCTTCTTTATGATTCCATAGCCAATGGCACTCGAAACCCTATAAATTAGGACTCATACAGTGTCATCTGTCGAGACAGTAAAAAACAAAATTCGCATGGCATACGCTTCCCTCCTTCTTTAATAATATTCCTTTGAGTTTTAACATCATTCTGATAAGTGGTTCTTTATTTTTTAATATCATTTTAAAGTTTTCACTTTTATTGAGGTCACCCTATCACCGCATTTCAAGCTAGACGTACACTGAGGAACAGAACCAGGGACGGAACATATGAATGTCCACTCTTCAGTGATGTTTATTGCGTTCACATAGGACATGCCAAACCAATCAGTATCTAGTGAATACGCTTTCGGCCTTTCGGAAACGTCTTGGAGAAAGAGTTGCGGTTATAAGTGATGGTTCACACTCTTTCAGTGTATATGGAGCTTAACCCTTTATCTACAGACGGTACTTCTAAGAAGATAGAACTTTTTTTTATTGCATATATTATGGTGTTAGCACATTAAAGTCTACAAAGGTAAAGTAGATTCTTCAGAAAAGTCTTACTAAAGTTACTTTTGCCAATTCGTTATAACCTGACAGTACTTATAAGTCCCATTTAAAAGACAATTGTTTTACTTTTCGTTGCTCGTTTAAGGAAAATAGAATTCACGAGCAGAGGAAAGTTTTTAAGGCTTAGTTCTACTGAAAGAAAATTTTGTGCACAACATTTGTTTTGGTAAGGTGGACAATATTAGATTGCTCTTAGACTATATTGCGGACAATATTATATTGTCCACAATATAGTCTAAGAGCTAGCAACTTTTTTGAGAGAGAATTTCAGGTGGGCTAGTTTTAAGACATGCTATCTCTCTCACTCTCCCGGACATCATACGGGCTATCTGGCTGGCGGTAGTGGTTGCGTTCATCAGTGCGCATCCTACAAGTAAAAAATTGATTTTTCAAATCATTTTAGGACGTTTTATTTTTTTATTGTTATTTTTAGCGAACTTTTTGCAACATAAATCTATTATTGCCAGACATTTGTATTGTTGTTTAAGCTGTGCCAGACGCTAATTTTGATTTTGAAAGCTCAAGAGTTGTCCAAATTACCAGCTCAGGTGTGAATTCACCGATCATTGTAATTACGTCATCGTCATTCATTGCGCAATACCATGTGGCAATACTTGTATTGAGCTGATAATTTGGGCAACACTTGAGCTTTTAAAATCAAAATTAGCGTCTGGCACAGCTTAAACAACAATGAAAATGTCTGGTAATAATAGATTTATGTTGCAAAAAGTTCACTAAAAATAATAATAAAAAAATAAAACGTCCTAAAATGATTTGAAAAATCAATTTTTTACTTGAATTAGTAGGATGCGCACTGAGGAACGCAACCACTACCGCCAGCCAGATAGCCCTTATAATGTCCGGGAGAGTGAGAGAGATAGCATATCTTAAAACTGGCCCACCTGAAATGCTTGTTTTTCCGACGTTGCTAGCTCTCGTACTAATAAATCTTATTCTAGAAGACTAAGAAGAAAACAGCACCGCTGCTGTCCCTAAAGACTTGAAACAAGGTAGTCGTGTCAACTAGACTTTTTACGAGTGACAAACATTATAGACCTGGTTTAGCTCTGCTAAACCAAGGAGATAAGCTACAACAACAACAACAACTCAGTATCCGCATTCGTTTTATTTCTGCTACCTTCACCAATATTCTCACCTACCAAACCAATTACAGACGAGTAAAAATGCTTTCGGTAACATACTGTAAAAAGATTGGTCCCTCAGTGTCCTAAAACGGGAAGGTTAAATTCGAAGTGCCCTGTCCCTAGAGCCTCGGTTTCCTCGGAGTCCGTCAACAGATTTAAGCGGTCGGACAAGTGCGGCGAGTGACGTCATACAAACTATTGACATTGATTACGCTAGAGTGGTTTCCTCGGGAGCGTTGCCGGACAACTCACACGACCGCCAGATTGAGTTGCTGTTGAGTGCGTAGGGGAAATCCCGATGACAACGTTTTTTGCTGTTGTCTGTTGCGTGGTGTGGTGTGGTGTGCTTGCAAAAAATTAAAAATTTGAGGGAATGACGGAAGGCGAGAGTTGTTTTACGCTTGCCGAGGAAGAAATGCTAATTGATTTTGTGAGAAATCACGAAGAACCTAAATTTTCCATTTTTGACACGCAAAGACGAAAACCAAAACAACAACAGAGTTAGTTGAGTGAGTTCGCTAGGTTTCCAGTTTCGTGTCAACGTAACGTTCCGATGAAGCGGTGGTGGGTATAGTGACGTCATCCACGTATAATAGCGGTCACATTTTTCTGGCGACAGATTCCGAGGAAACCAAGGCTTTAGTATATGTGGAGCTTTACCTGCAGTGACTGTGTCCGTCCCGCAATGCAGCTGCAGCGATGATGCAGACTTGTCCTCCCCAGCAGCAGGGAGGAAAGCGGAGTTCTCCTCTTTGGTGATGTTCATGTAGAAGCAGATGTCCGAGGACTGCATGTGGTACGAGGGACCCGGGTTCAGCATGATGGGCCAGGTCCCAGCTACGTCCATCTGGACTCCGACCAGTGCCACGCCGTACCTGCACAACACAAGAAGAAGAGGTTTAGTTGGTATGTATAAAAATAATAATGAAATGTTTTGTGTGCTTTATAGACTCTTAAACTAGATAATGTTTGCTTCGTAACTTGGTACAAATGTTATTGCAGACATAAGTTACGATTTTTCATTTTTGAACGATTTTTGGACTTTTTAAACTCACTGAATTTGCATTGTGAACTAAGGAGGATATCTAGTGGTCTGATTAGTTCGCGTACTAAGTTCAATTAACCAGGTAGCTTGGGACTGACGAAGTTGACTATACCTTCTTCAGCCTTAACTTTGTCGAAGACGGCAGATTATATCAAATTTCGAGTTTTGCGTTGGAGTTTAGAGTTGGTTGGATTTTAGGGGGCGGGGGGGATTGGAGAATTTTAATTCGTTTGATATGAGCCTTTACACTTGCCAGTTAATAAACTGAGAACACTTTATCGACGATATAATACTTAAAATTTCTTGTTTTCCAACTGTTCCCCCTTTTCTTTTATCGTGCTATTTTTTTAGGTTAGGTTTTGAATTATCGTTGCACTAGAGCTACACGAGGGCTATTGGCGACGGGCGTTGTATTTTAGAACCACAGTCAGGTGACGAGTAAACACCTGAATAGGCACCCAACGCAACCGTTAAGGGCGACATCGTACGCAGCGTTAGGACTTTGAAGGATCTTTAACGCGCACTCCCTTACACGGGGTATTATTCGTCGGACATTTTTGGCTGCACGGGCCGTTTATAGGTCGGCAACTATTTTGGCCATGCCCGGACCCGAACCATGGACCTTCCGCATGCTAAGCGAGTGCTCAACCGACTGGGCTCCCCAGCCCCTCGTATTATTTTACTAAAAAGTCCTTAATATTAGTAGGGTTGAATAAGTGTGGAAGAATTCAATAGGTTCCGACTACATACAACGCTGTACTTACTTCCTGTGTGAGTGGAAGGAGGCGTAGGTGAAGCTCTTTCCCTCGTACTCGCCGAAGAAGCGGCTGTCCCCGAGCCGGATGTGGTAGATCTCGTTGCCGGAGCACTTGCCGTACACGCGGTGCCACTCCTCGCCCGAAGTCTGGCCCTCCCTGCAACACAGGCGGGGACACATAATGGGATTTTTTTTAAAGTTACAATAGACTAGTGATTAGATTAAGGTTAGTTTAACCCGGCAGCACTCGCCTGGGGTCTAATAGACCCCAGATAGATTAAATACACTTCTAGATCTGAAACTCTGATTGGATTACCATTATAAGGATTTCCTATATTAAAATTGACTTAGACACTAACTCCCCCAATTGTGTCTAAGAGAACTAATGTAATGTTTCACGGCTGCCTATAAAAAGAATAGAATCATATAACGAAACTCGTTTCTTGACCAAGGTTTTAAATTACGAGGCATAGCCAATTATGGCTAATTACGGCCAACTCATCCAATTACGACTCATAATTTAGAACCCTGGTCAAGCGACGAGTATGTTTTTTATGATTCTATTCTTTTTTTCCTTCTTGATCAGTCCCTTCCCCCTTCTTGATTAGTAAGTGTCTCAAAGTTTTTTTGCGTTTGGATTATTCATTCAAGCAACAGACCACTCCGAATAGCGAGCGTTATTTTATAACCACCCTGTACATTTCGAAGAAACAGTAGATTTGCAATCGGAAAGTCCAATTATGCCAATCACAAATCAATCATTAATAGTGTATTAGTTCCGTTCGACACTTTGGGGGCGCTAGGCATCAGATTGAGTTTTCGGTTTAGAAGATTCTTAGTCTATGGTAAGTTAGCGCGAGTGCTGCCGGGTTAAATTGTCATCAGAGCTACACGAGGGCATTGGTGACGGAAGTCGTAATTTACACTCTTAAAACAAACGAGTGAAATCCACTCCCAGTAGGAGAAGTGCATTTTCGACACTGGAAGGGATTGAATATTATCTCAGACTGAGTTAAAAATCACTCGTTTGGAGTGATCCTGTCGGAGGTTTAACACACAAAGGATCCATTCCAAAAGGGGAAGTGCATTTTCCAGACTGGAGGACTGAAAATTAATCAGACTGAGTTAAAATCGCTAGTTCGTTTTAAGAGTGTAGAACCATAGCTAAGTGAGGAGCCAACACCTGAGTAGGCTAGGCACCCGATGCAACGGACGACATCGTACACAGCGTTGGGGCTTTGGAGTAGGGTGGTCTAGGGTGGTTTGAATATTATATTATATTATAAAGATTATATTTCTTCAACCAATAGCGTTCGAACAGTCTTATGAACAGGTAAGATGACTGATTACTACGAGTTTTATGATGAGGAGGATTTAAATGATATAGAAAATGTAGAATACATTAACAAGGGAAATAGAATTGAGGTGGAAAGGATTATGTATATTTTGTGTTAGATGATAATGATTTTGTTGATCGGTTTTGATTAACGAGAAAATACGATGCAGAGCATCTCAGCTCCGCTGGGGCCAAAATTATCCAGTTTTTAAAATGATTATCCATTAATTTTTTTTATGTTTCTACACCTAATATTAAGTTCATACATATGAATATCATATGAAGAGCTCAAGTACAAAGAAAGTTAAATCCCTTTTTGGAAAAAATTGAGTTGGCTAGCTTTTCATACAGATTATGTACGTATTGATGACGTACATAAGAGTGATTATATACGTAATCATATAGTACGTACGTAAGAGTGATTATAATCATATGTATATATACATATACATACGATTTAAATTTTTTTTGTACAAATCAAAATGTTGGTGGATCCCTTCCTACAATACCTGTATGAAAAGCTAACCAACTCAATTTTTTTTCTCCAAAAAGTGATTTAACTTTTTTTGCACTTGAGCTCTTCATATACAGGGTGGTTATAAAATAACGCTCCCTATTCAGAGTGGTCTGCAGCTTGAATGAATAATTGAAATGCACCAAAAATTGAGACACTTGCTATTCAAGAAGGGGGAAAAAGAATGGAATCATAAAAAAGACAGAATCCTAAAGAATAATCATAAAAAACAAACTCGTCTTTTGACCAGAATCTAAATTACGAGGCGTCGTCAATTACGGCCAATTACTGCCAACACAGCTAATTACGCCTCGTAATTTAGAACCCTGGTCAAGAGACGAGTTTCTTTATTACGAAAAAGAATGTAATTATAACACAGAAACCCGTCTCTTGACCAAGGTTATAATTACGAGGCATAGCCAATTATGGCTTATTACGGCCAACACATCCACTTACGCCTCGTAATTTAGAACCCTGGTCAAGTGACGAGTTTGTTTTTTATGATGCCATTCTTTTTCCCCCTTCTTGATTAGTAAGTGTCTCAAAGTTTTTGTTGCATTTGGATTATTCATTCAAGCTACTGACCACTCCGAATAGGGAGCGTTATTTTATAACCACCCTGTATACACTACATTCACAATTCAATAGCGAAGAGTGTCTGAGTGCTACTCACTGTCCCCTGGAAGTGTGCAGCAGGAGGGTGACGAGTGTCGACGTGCCCGGGCAGAGGCAGTTGTTGGCCAGCAGCGCGTACTTGAACTCGTCCTCGCACACCACGTGCTCTGCAACACACGAGTCACATGAAATGAGATATGAAGACTACACGGGAAAAACCGATTGATTTTTCAGAGAAGTTTCCTTAGCAGGCCACTTTGGCGATGATAGCGAGTGATCGCCTAAACTTGTGTAAGGTAACCAGTTCCTACCATAGATATCATAGTTGAAGTAATATAGTGGCAGATCACGTGACCCCCAATGCTAACGACGGGACGCGCAAGCAATGAAGTCAGTGTTGTAGGTCACGTGATATGCCAGTGTAGTACTTTAACTACAATCTCTGTGGTTCCTAGCTACCAAGTTCAGGCGATTGGCGATCCCGACGCTTGGACCAAGCGAAGAAGAAAGAGAGAAACTGGTTTTATGCCGCCAAGCAGACAGTTGCGGGCGTCCGCCTAATAAATCAATCGCTTCTTCCCGTGTACTCTTCATATAGAAAAGTAGCATAAACAATAACATATTTAGTCCAATGGGGTACCTCACTAAAAAAAAAAAATATTGGCTTATAATATTCTTATGCCAAAAATATCAGACCCGTATTTTTTTCCCCTTCAAGTACCCAGTACCCCATAAAAAGGCAGAAAAATGAATTTTGAAATTAGGACAAAAAATCACTCCCGAAACCGCTTTCTGGCTGTTACAAGGTATCTGTGATGTCACTTGTGGCTGTAAGCAAACTTTGAAGCACAACATTGGAATTGATTTTAGGCAAATTGAAATATCCGCTTCTTTAAAACCGTCCTACATTATCTCAATATTTATTATTTCGATAGTAAATTAGATTAAATCAAACTTAATCAGGAAACGAAAAACATCACGACGGTTTGTTTATAGTTACTAGTGACTTCAGCCAAACCGACGTGTTTGTGATTCCGTGATGATCACTTGAAAAAAAATGCATTTTTAAAATGATTTTTTTTAACGATTTAAAGATTTATTTTGCAAAAAAATATGTATGCATTTGTTATTTTTGACTCTCAACTATTATTTAGATAACATTGAAAGGTATTTTAGCGATACAGTCAAGTACCCTATTGAAAGGTCTATTGACACATCAGTCTACCCCCAACACAACCCGATCTTCAAGTTTTATCTCAATTTGGAATTCGCTATGCTGGACATAGGGTTGCCAGCATTGAAAGAATGTTTTCTCGAAAGGTATTCTATTTTCAAGCACACACGCTTAAGGGGTCACAGGAGTCTTAAAAATGTGCAAAGAAGATACTACATAGCATAGTTTGATCTCTCTTGTAATTTTCTAACTACTCAATAAATGAGTATAATTTTTTTATATGTAATTCTACAAGATTTATTTATTATAAAACAAGTTTTAAAATTTATGAAACTTTAGCCAAAACTAAAATAAATGATATTAAACATGAAGGTACTTGAACACACTGTGATTAAGCTTGCGCGACAAATTGTGAGGTCAAAATTGAACAAATGACCAAGAAAATGACTTTATATTGTACAAATATGTACAAACTAGGACTTATACCTAAATTCTCAGCTCAATTTTAATTAGAAATTATTTTAAGAACTTTTTTCTAAAAAAATTAATAAAAATTTAAAAATTTTGATTTTAAATTTTTTAAAAAATAATTTCTAATTAAAATTGAGCTGAGAATTTAGGTATAAGTCTTTGTTTGTACACATTTGTACAATATAAAGTCATTTTCTTAATCATTTTTTCAATTTTGACCTCACAATTTGCCGCGCAAGCCTAATCACAGTGTGTTCAAGTACCTTCATGTTTAATATCATTTATTTTAGTTTTGGCTAAAGTTTCATAAATTGTAAAACTTGTTTTATAATAAATAAATCCTGTAGAATTACATATAAAAAAATCATACTCATTTATTGAGCAGTTAAAAAATGACACGAAAGATCAAACTATGCTTTGTAGTATCTTCTTTGCACATTTTTAAGACTCCTGTGACCCCTTAAAAACGAATGCTCAAAAACGACGAAATTTTCCTTAATTTTGACGATTCCGTTACTGGCAAATGCTCCGAGTTTTCGTTTCCTCAAAGTGAGGAAATTTGAATCATCATTTTTATAAGGATTTTAATGTCGTCTAATCTAAAGAAATATTTTGTCATTTTTGAGCATGCGAGTACAACAATGAGATTCAGTTTCCTCAAAATCAAGATGCAGAATCATCAAATCACGATCGTAAAAGTGAAGATTCGCGTTTACTCAAAAGTCACGTGATAGTTTGACGAAACAATCCTCAAAATTAACGAAATGAGGCTTGAGGATTCACGAATCGTCAAAAATGAAAGTGTTATTTCTGAGAGTGCAGTCATAAATAGAAGTTCAGTCTCATGTTTGGTGCAAGTTTTGTTCATTAATGTAAGCTGAATCTACGCAAATGTGCTAGATTGGCGATTGAAAAGGTTCTGCCAAAAAGCCGCCATCTTCGCCATCTTTGCAGTGACTCATCTTTTAGCTGCAACGAATGCAGTATTGTCCGCTTCTGATTTATTTAAATACTAGGTTGGATATCAGACAGTTCGTGTGGGGTTGACGACGTTGAAGATATGTTCTTCAATTACTATAACAATAGACGGCAGATTAAGAAGGAAACTAACTTTCGCATCTTGCGTTGAAGGTATGGTTGAGTTGAGGGTTGGGTTGTAGAGATTTTGCCCGGGTTAGGGCAGACTGACCAGTGAGTGAACAGGCCCCAGTGAATGAACATTTGGTAAATATAATTAAAAAAAATAGGGATTGAAAATTATTCCACTATATGGATTGGTAACACTGACTTCCTCCTATGTAGTAGGAAGCTATCTGACAATGGTTGGTTGTCCTGGTCATTATATCCTGGTGTTCATTCACTGGCGAACGTGACGTCTTAAACGTTCATTCACTGGTTAGTCTACCGACCCTATATGCTTTTAAGAGCCCAAACTTGAAAAAGTCGCAAGTAAAGAGTACAGGGGGGAAATCCCTTCATTGCATAGCAGTCTGTCTGCATCCGGTCTGCTAGGCAAAGGTAGCATGTCATCACCTAAACAGGAAACAGAAACAACTTTTGAATCTATGGGAACTGGTCCACTATCTCTGTGATCGAGATTCATTCCAGTCAATAGTCTGACACCTGACCTGCGTAAGAAGAACCAAGGGAGAAACCAGTTTCCGATTGCCACAGCTCGCCAAGCAGAGCTCAATACGGTCAGATTCCCAGTCGACGAAAGTTTTTTCCCCTCTACTCTTCAAATGCATAAGGTTGTGGAGTTCGAGCACTCACCGGCGAAGGCGACGTGCACCTTGTTCTCCGGCCTGAAGATCTGCACGTACTGCGGCACGTTGGGGGCGAAGTCGCGCACCGCCCACGAACGCAGGATCGTGTGCTCGTCCTGCAACAACGAGAGTCACTCAATACCGACTTCATTAGAGATTTACGACAACTAGTACTATAAAACCATAATTATTTTGCTAAAAGCCATGCAGCCAAACGTTACTCCATAAAAATTGTGGCAGCCTAGCTCACTCATACAGTTTTATGAGGCAAAGTTACACCAAATTTACGGAGTAACGTTGCACAAGAGAAGTTTATTACTATTTTGGAGTATTTACTCCATATGTAAGGGTAAACGTTGCTCCGAAAAACCAGAGACAGCACTTGCTGTCACCTAATTTCAGGAGATTCCGCCCTCTTTGTTTAACGTTTCTCTATAAGTTTGCAAAACTTAGTAGAGTCACTCAAGATCTACTTTATTACAGAGTCAAGGCTATTGATAGCCGCACACTCCTTTTTAAATCATACTACGAAACGTTTCTCCATAAAACTCGTTGAAGAAATCTCCCCTTTTATGAGATTTATGTCCAATTTACTGAGTAATGATAAACACTATAAAAAGTTTACTCTTGCTTTGCAGTGAAGCGTTACTCTAGAAATTTAGTGTAGCCTGTAATTTGGGAAACCAGAGACAGCACTTGCTGCCACCGATTTTTAGGAGTAAACCCTTTTTTTGAGTAACTTTACTCTCCAAGTCAAAACGCTGCGTACGATTTCGCCCTTAACGATTGCGTTGGGTGCCTACTCAGGTGTCGGCTCGTCGACCGTGGTTCTGAATTACGACGCCAGTCGCCAATAGCCCTCTTGTAGCCGTATATGTTAAAACTAAACTAAATCGAGTAACGTTCTACCTGAAATTCACGAAACGTAGTAGAGTAACTAAATACCAACTTTAGTACAGAGTCACGACTGCTGGTAGTCGCAAACTCCTTTCACTGTAAAACCGTGCAACATAACGTTAGGATGCTAAGAAAACCCAAGCTTTCCACTGTAAAACTGTGCCGCGTAACGTTGCTAAGTAATACATGTAAAAAAAAATCCATCCAGTATTCAGAAGTAAAATTTCACCAAATTTGCGATGTAACGTTAAACAAGAGAAGTTTAAAGCTGTTTTATGGAGTAACTTAGCTACGTACATTAAGTGTAACCTAGCATTACATGCTACCACTGATATTTAGGAATAACCTTCTATTTGGTAAGCCTTACCTAATAGGTCCGGGGAAATATAGTAACTGAAGTAACTTTACACCAAAATTGTACTCATTCGGTTGTTTCTCCATTAAATATGAAAATGTGTCCAGTAATTGTTTTACAAGCTTCAGTGCGAAATGATTTCATAAGCTTTTCACAATTCAGTATATATTTGTTTTTTTATTGATTTGTTAAAGCTACCAATTAAAACGATGTAATATAATTTTGAAATAAAAAATATTTAATATGTAAAATCCAATGATTCTATTTTTCCAGATTAATTGAATTGACAAGAGCGTTTTTCTTGTATCTAATACAAGTAACTGACTTACTGGTCTCGACTACTCAACTTTTTGGCATTGATTCCAATCATTTGTTGTGAAATCATTTATTGAAATTATTGATTTTTAGAAAATTTTATCGAACCAATTTCCAAGAGCTACAATATAGAGTCCTGTTTATATTTTTTGAGCTACATTTATCGTATAAAAAAACCGTTTGTAAAATATTCAATTCAGCCGCAGAAATGTGGCTTAGAAAATCATTTTTTTTCTTTCATTAGAACAACACTGAGGCACTTTGATTTGGTTTGGTTTGAATTATCGTCGCACTAGATCTACACGAGGGCTATTGGCGACGGGCGTCGTTTTTTAGAACCACAGTCAAGTGACGAGCCAACACCTGAATCGGTACCCAACGCAACCGCTTTGATTTGGAGACCCACGGTCATTTGGATTCATTTCGTCACACACGGCATTACGTCACATAAATATTAGGTATAGCGATACCGTATTTATTGCGAATTTCCTTAACAGCGTGTCGTCGTAAAGTACGCTACGATGCTTAGGAATCCCAGACTTACACTGTAAAACTGTGCTGCCTAACGTTACACCGTAATACTTGTAGAAACTACTTCCAATTTTAAGAAGTAACGTTATATCAAATTTACGATGTAACTTTGCTCCAGAGAAATTTAATACTATTTTTTGGATAAACCATAAATTTGGTGCGACTGGATACAAAGTACCTACTGGCGTCGATTTCAGGAGTAAAATTTTATTTGTGTAACTTCACTTCATGAATCCAGCAAAATGTAGTAGCAGGAGAAAAGTTACAACACGAATGAAAATTTTACATTGTACTTATTCGGTTTTTTTCTCCATTAAATATTAAAATGTGTCCTGTAATTTTTTTACAAGTTCTATGATGAGTTTCAGTGCGAAATTATTTTAATAAACTTTCCACAGTTAAAGTTTATTTGTCATTTTATTGATTTGCTAAAGCTACCACTTAAAACAATGTAATATAATTTTGAAATAAAAAATATTTAACATTTAATAGGACAATTTTCTTTAGCTCCAATTCTTAAAAAACGAGGCTCTCCAGTCTTGAATTTTCAGAATTAAAAAATTAACTCCGAAAAGGGCGAATGGGTTCGAGTGACCGCGGATCCCTTAACCAATTTGTAATTTTGTTAATCCAATGATTCTAATTTTTCAGATTGATTAAATTGACAAATACGTTTTTTTTATCTAATACAAGCATCTGACTTACGTTTCTCTACTCTTCAACTTTTTGGCATTGATTCCAATATTTTGAGGTGAATTCATTTATAGAAATTGGAAAAGAAAGTATAATCGAGCCAATTTCAAAAAGTGACATTATAGAGTCCTGTTTATATGTCAGCTACATTTATCGTAAAAAAACCGTTTGCAAAATATTCAATTCAGCCGTAGAAATGTGGCTTAGAAAATCATTTTTTCCTTCATTAGAATAACATTGAGGCTCTTTGATTTGGAGACCAGCGGTCATTTGGTCTCATTCACCGTTTAAATATCTCTTATCACTCCTATCGATATTGTTGTATAAAGTAACGAAAGAATCGACCAGTTCGTCACACAAATATTACGTCACAGAAATATTAGGCATAGCGATATAGCGTATTTATTGCGAATTTCCTAAGCAGCGCGCCGTCATAATAGTACGAGAGCTAGCAACGTCGAAAAAACAAGCATTTCAGGTGGGCCAGTTTTAGGATATGCTATCTCTCTCACTCTCCCGGACATCATAAGGGCTATCTGGCTGGCGGTAGTGGTTGCGTTCCTCAGTGCGCATCCCACTAATACAAGTAAAAAATTGATTTTTCAAATCATTTTAGGACGTTTTATTTTTTTATTATTATTTTTAGTGAACTTTTTGCAACATAAATCTATTATTGCCAGACATTTTTATTGTTGTTTAAGCTGTGCCAGACGCTAATTTTGATTTTAAAAGCTCAAGTGTTGCCCAAATTATCAGCTCATTACAAGTATTGCCACATGGTATAACGCAATGAATGACGATGACGTAATTACAATGATCGGTGAATTCACACCTGAGCTGGTAATTTGGGCAACACTTGAGCTTTCAAAATCAAAATTAGCGTCTGGCACAGCTTAAACAACAATACAAATGTCTGGCAATAATTGATTTATGTTGCAAAAAATTCGCTAAAAATAACAATAAAAAAATAAAACGTCCTAAAATGATTTGAAAAATCAATTTTTTACTTGTATTAGTAGGATGCGCACTGATGAACGCAACCACTACCGCCAGCCAGATAGCCTGTATGATGTCCGGGAGAGTGAGAGAGATAGCATATCTTAAAACTGGCCCACCTAAAATTCTCTCTCAAAAACGTTGCTAGCTCTTAGACTATAAAGGACGCTACGATGCTTAGGAATCCCAGACTTATACTGCAAAACTGTGCTGCCACCGTAATACTTGTAGAAAATACTTCCAATTTTAACCCTTTAATTATTGAAGCTCCCCCAAACGAACAAACATCTAAGGATTCGATAATGTTATTCCCATCAAATACTACGAGGAAGCAAAAATCCTTCATAGCGAAAGGGTTAAGAAGTAACATTTTATCAGATTTACGATGTAACTTTACACCAGAGAAATTTAGCACTTTTTTTGGACTAACTTTATTCCATAAATTTGGTGTAACTGGACACAAAGTACCTACTGACATCAATTTAAGGAGTAAATTTTTATTTGAGCAACTTCACTTCATGAATCCAGCAAAATGTATTAGCAGGAGAAACGTTACAACAAGATTTTACGTTGTTCTTATTCGTTTTTTTTTGTCCATTTAATCAGAAAATGTGTCTTGTTGCTTTTGATATAAGATCTGAGTGCTTCACCGCGAGACTATTTTTTAAGGCTTTTCACAATTAAAGTTAATTTGTAATTTAATTGATTCGTTAAGGCTACCACTTAAAACAATATAATATAATTTACATATAAAAAATATTGCTAATTATATTGCATTATGCATTCGACGATTATTTGTTAAAAAAACGAGGCTTCAAGTCTTGACAACGTTACATTGAGGAAGAAACCATGAGAAGGGCAATTGAGTCCGAATGATGGCGGGTCTCTAAACCAATTTGTTAATCCAATAATTCTAATTTTCCACTCCAGATGGATTGAATTAACTACGGCTGGTTTTTTTTATATATGTAAAGCAAGCAGCTGACTTACGGGTTTCTAGTATCCAAGTTTTTGACATTGATCCGAATATCTTACTGCGAAATTGTTTATAGAAATTTAAAAAAATTAATCAAACCAATTTTAAAGAGTGACATTGTTGAGTCCTGTTTGAATGTTAGCTTTATCATTTAAAAAAAAGAAAGAAAACGCTTGTTAAATATTCAATCCAGCCGGAGAAATTCTTTTTTTTCCTCCTTTCGACTAATACAGAGGCATTTTTATTTGAAGACCAGCGGTCATTCCGTCTCATTCACAGTTAAGGGGGAATGGGCGTGCAGGACCGGGGGTCTCCAAACTCAAGTGCCTCAATGTTAATCCAATGGGAAAAAATTATTTTCGCTGCCACATTTCTCCGGCTGTATTGAATATTTTTACAAGCGGATTTTTTTATGTGATAAATGTAGCTGACTTACAGGTCTCTATCTTCCCACTTTTTGAAATTGCTTCGAATATTTTGTGTAAAATAATTTATTGAATATCAAAAAAATATTCGTACTAATTTCAAAAAGTGGGATTCAAATTGGCGCATGCGCACTTAAAAAGCAAACACTAATAGAGGACAGCGTCAATCCCCCGTTTCGAAACGGCATATATATTCTCAAGCCTTGTTATGCCCACGTGGATGACGTTTTTTGAAACTAATTATATTAATTAAAAATCCCAATTAAATATGAAAAAAAAACCTAAGCCTCAAATGCACACGTAGGTATTAAAAGAAATCTATATTAAAATTTTCGAATTTTTTAGAGCAGTCTAAGTAGGTTCTTACGATCCACAGACATGCAGACTCTTTCTTTTATTATTTTAGATTAGGTTAGGTTTGAATTATCGTCGCACTGGAGCTACACGTGGGCTATTGGCGACGGGCGTCGTATTTTGGAACCACAGTCAGGTGACGAGCCAACACCTGAATAGGCACCCAACGCAACCGTTAAGGGCGACATCGTACGCAGCGTTAGGACTTTGAAGGATATTTAACGTGCACTCCCTTACACGGGGTATTATTCGTCGGACATTTTTGGGTGCACGGGCCGTTTATAGGTCGGCAGCTATTTCGGCGATGCCCGGACCGAACCTGGGACCTTCCGCATGCTAAGCGTGTGCTTAACCGACTGGGCTCCCCAGCCCCTTCCCTTATTTTAGAATACCGATATTTGAAAAATGAGTTACTTATGAGTTGAAGATGAGCACTTACCGCCGCGCATCGGTCCACATAGTTTCTTGCGGCGAGGATGAAACAGGCTTCGGCAGCATTCATCCTGTGAAAGACACAAATTGCCATTATAAGTAGAGAAAGAATTAAAGTAAAGGCACAGTAACCGAATTACGCAGAGATGAAAGTGAACTAGATTAAATCAAACTTAATCAGAAAACGAAAAACATCACGCCGGTTTGTTTATAGTACTAGTGACTTCAGCCAAACCGACGTGTTTGTGATTCCGTGATGATCACTTGAAAAAAAAAATGCCTTTTTAAAATGATTTTTTTAACGATTTAAAGAATTATTTTGCAAAAAGATATGTATGCATTTGTTAGCTTCCGGGCTTTTTTGTAAAAATTACAAATATACTAGTTTATACAGGGTGGTTATAAAATAACGCTCGCTATTCGGAGTGGTCTGTAGCTTGAATGAATAATCCAAATGCATCAAACATTGAGACACTTACTAATCAAGAAGGGGGGGGGGAAGAATTTTATCATAAAAAGCAAGCTCGTCACTTGACCAAGGTTCTAAATTACGAGACGTAATTAGCTGTGTTGGCCGCAATCGGCCATAATTGACGGCGCCTCGTAATTTAGATTCTGGTCAAGAGACGAGTTTGTTTTTAATGATTATTGTTTGTTATGATTATTTTTTAGGACTCTGGCTTTTTTATGTTTCCATTCTTTTCCCCCCTTCTTGATTAGTATGTGTCTCAATTTTTGATGCATTTGGATTATTCTTTCAAGCTACAAACCACTCCGAATAGCGAGCGTTATTTTATAACCACCCTGTATACACGGCAACGTAAAATGGCACAACACACATTTTGCTGCACATTTATTGTAATTCATGTTAAATAAGAACTCTAAACTAACCTCGTCATGTTCCTACAATCTTAAATGGTTATAAAAATGATCACTTTCGTACAAAATTGTTGCAGTTTGATTTGTACATAATCCAGTATATGCTTCCGTGAGCATAGGTAAATTGCAGTACTTGTAACAATACGCTGGGCGACTTTTGTCTAGAAATATTTTTTTTTGTATATTCCTTCATACTTTGTAATTATTTAGTGTTTAACAATAATTCAAGTCATTATTATAGAAAGTGCAGTTTGCGTGCACACGGACAGGATGGTAAATAAGCTTGAGCACATCTGTGATTTAATCTATGAGATTGTGTAAAAATATAGCAGATCAGCAAAATAACTTTTAAACAAAAGTAAATACGAAAAGTAAATTTTGTTAATTTTACTGTACTTACACTAGATAATAACATTACTGTCTGCAGCTGTTTTAAAATATACTCAGATTGACATGACATTATTCGTAGTGAATAATTTGAAAATTTTGGGCTATGTAAATAACACAAGAAACCAATTTAAAAAATATTTATTTTAATAATTATAGATATTCTAAATTAGTGGTAACTTAAATAAAAAAAGTTTTTATGTTTCCTTTATCAAATTTTATTCTCAAAACAATATTCATTTACCGAGAGTATTGTTACACTTGACAACTTAGCACGCAGCACCTATTGACAAAATCAAGCTAACATTTTTTACAAATAATTAACAATATAAACAATTCTATTATTCCGTACATTTATTGGCCTTTTCAAGTTCATTCGAAACTACCACAACCAAGTCATATTTTTAATCGTCATGAATGGTTACTAAAAATATGCGGATGTCCTAAGACAATTGGAATTAAACATAATTTCGTATTACAGTAGCAGGTCAACTGTAGCACTTGTAACAGTGCAGAGACGATTTTGATCTTGAAATAATCTTTTTTGTGTGTATATTTTCTCATAAGTAGTGGTTCTTGAGTTCTTACAACAATAATCAAAGCCATGCTTAAGAAATTGCTGTTTACCAGCAAACGGCAGTGGGCAGGTAAACAGCAGTTTCAGCATATAACAGCATGGTAAATTTGCCGGAGTACTTCTGTGTTTTAGTCGCTTGAGATAGTGTTAATATATAAAAGTAAAAAAAAGAATATTTTATTGTACTTATTAGACAAATACTAATTAAAATTGAGATGAGAATTTAAGTATAAGTACTAGTTTGTACATATTTGTACAATATAAAGTCATTTTCTTGACTATTTTTCCAATTTTGACCTCAAAATTTGCCGCGCAAGCCTAATCCCAATGTGTTCAAATAGCTTTATGTTTAATATAATTTAT
Organism: Hylyphantes graminicola; assembly: GCA_023701765.1. Lineage (NCBI taxonomy): Eukaryota > Metazoa > Arthropoda > Arachnida > Araneae > Linyphiidae > Hylyphantes > Hylyphantes graminicola. Next base: position 43,969,804 of record CM043112.1, read on the forward strand.
TTTAGTTTTGGATAAAGTTTCATGAATTTTAAAATTTGTTTTATATTAAATAAATCTTATAGAATTACATATAAAAAAATTATACTTATATAGTGAGTAGTTAAAAAATTACATGAAAGATCAAACTATACTTTGTAGTACAGCTGGGGAAAAAAAAAACGCTCCACCCCACGTTTCTCCGCTGCTATTGGACAAGGAACTTTGTGAAAGGTGTCATTTTCAGGAAATAGCGTAAGGAACTGAGAACTGGCAACAGAAATTGTATAAGGGGTCGTCTACATATTAAAATGTGTACCAACTTTGAAAATTTCAATAGCAACACCCATTTTTTTTATATAAAAATGTTCAGCACCTTCAAAATATCCCATGTGTAAAAAAGAATTATTTACTTTCCATTATTTGCTAAGCTATAAGCATTCAAAGTTGAACGCCCATAATGTTAAAAAAGTTTCATAAACTTTTATTCATATCTCCACAAATAAAAGGAATTAAAGAAAGTTTTTTTTTCATTATATACTTCTTAATCTTCCAAAAACAAATCACACAAGTGTTTTCATCAATTTTTCAGTTTTAATAATTTTTTATTTAAATTTAAATAATAAAACATGAATAGCAACCCCAATTTTTTTTTACATAAATCGATAAAGTAGATCAAGTAGAACCAAAATCCCAATTTTTTTTAATTCAAAAACAATTATTTGCCGAGTAATTGTAAAAAAAACTGAAAAAGACGAATTTTAGGGATCGTGTAAAAAATTACTTGGCGAATTCGATCCTAACTTGCATTATCGCTTGGTGATTGAAAAGCATTTGTTGATAAATGTTTATTCAAATTATTGATGTCTGAAAGAAATCTAAAAATCTTTTCTTATTTCAAGTGCATGCAATGTATTTTGTTTGTCGAATTAACTTTAAAATATCGATTACTATGTTTTAAAATATGCGTTATTTCCAATACAATTTAAGAAATGAGTATCAAAAATAAATATGCTAAAATATAATTGGAATTCGGTTTTCAGTAGATTTTATTGTTACCACATTGCTTATTTAAAATTATTAGTGCCCACTTTCCTTGATTATAAATCATTGCCCAATCATTCTGAATAATTTTATTTTGCTTTCCTTAAATATCGTGTTAAGGTTGTAACCCTCGTTTTGAAATACGTGGTTTATATTACCGATAAAGGGCGACAAATTTTGAACAAACTTTTTGCAGCAATATTAATGAAACAAAAATTTGCATAAAAAATGTGAAACATTAATGCAAAAATCATGTTAGTCAATGTGATTATAACTAATCGCATTTGAAAATCTGTTCGTTATAAATACCGTATATGCGACTTAAATTAAAATTAAAACTTTTTATCTTCTAGTCTTTATTTTATTTCTGAATTTATAATGTCAAAATAAAAAAACATTAAAAAAAATCACAATATTAGTGAAGAAAGTTAAATTCTAGCATCCGTTGGCGAGATTATGTTACCCAGTTAGTTTGTTGTTTTGAAAAGACGCAACCCAAATATTACTGTTTTCACTTTAGAGATTTCCATCTAAACGAGTTCAAAATTAATGCTTTAATATCTCAGCAAATAATGCAAACCAGATAATACTTTTTTATACATGGGGTATTTTGAAGGTGCTGAACATTTTTATGTAAAAAAAATTGGGTGTTGCCATTGGAATTTTCAAAATTGGTACTCATTTTAATATGTAGACGACCCCTTATGCAATTTTTGTTGCCAGTTCTAAATTCCTTACGCTATTTCCTGAAAAATGACACCTTTCATAAAGTTCCTTGACCAATAGCAGCCGAGAAACGAAGGGTGGAGCGTTTTTTTTCCCCCAGCTGTACCTTCTTTGCACATTTTTAAGACTCCTATGACCTCTTTAGTAAGGGAGGAGGATGCAGATGAAGAAGTCTTTGAATTTTTAGTCAATTTTGAAATAAGCCCGCTGATCCAAACTTTATCAATAGCTTTGCTGATATCGAGCAGAATGGTTACATTTTAATATTGATATGCATTAGCATATCTTGCTGTAATGGTGATGGACGTATAGATTCGATTTTCTGTACAGTAATTTTTTTTTATTAATAACAGCTGTTCAAAATTAGTGGTAGTTTTAATCAAATGAGTAGTTTTATGTTTCATTTTAACAAATTTTATTCCCAATTCGCAATCAATATTTTATTTTAACAGAATATTAGTTATTCTAAGAATTTAAAATAACTTAAATTGTTCATGTTGTTAAAAATATTCGGATTATTTTTTATTTTGTGTGTGGCAACAGCAATGGACGTGTGACTGTTTATGATTTCAGTAAATAGTAACTTAAGTTCCCATATGTGCTATCTCACTTTGCTCAACGGATCAGATTTACTGTACGGTAACCTTTGGCGCGATTTTTTTGGTTTTTAAGATATTTTTTTTACGACAACCAGTCTGACTTCGAATGATGATTCGAATTCTTTGAGTTCGCAACAAGAACGCTTTCCGGCAACCCTATCTGACCATTATTAGAGCATTATAGAGAGCGGGACGTGAAAAGTCGCCAGAATAAGGACTTTTGGCGCGATTTTGGAAAGTTCGTACCCCGTACAGGGAATCTGATCCGTTGTGTAAAGTGAGATAGCACATGTGGGAACTTAAGTGACGACATAAAGGTGTTAAAATAACTAAAATTCGAGTAGTTAACGACTGAAAAGGAGGTTGTTTCTGAAATTGAAAATTGTGTTCTGAATGTCATTTCTAGGGTATTTCGGATTGTACAAGTAGGAAATGCGAGTACAACCCATTGTCATTTTCCTCTTCATTCCTTACCCAATTTCTGTGCATGTATTCCTTGAATAGAAAAGATTTTCACGCAGTTATATGTTCAAAAGTATGTTTTAAATTAATTTTGAAAACAAATTAAGGTTTATTATTGGTACAGCTGCGGAAATAAAAAAGTACCCACTTGAGGTTATTTCATCCGTTAGTCACCCTATAGAATCGGACCTTTTTGAGATTGTGTACAATTAACATTCTGATTTAATTGCACGATACAAAATTTGCATAAGGGGCCGTCTTCATATTAAAAATATTACGAACTTTGAAATTTCCAATGGCAACACCCAATTTTTATAACTTAGAAATGTTAAACACTCATGAAAACCCTTAAATCTAAGTTTTTGTTACATTTGGATGAATATTTGACGAGTTATTTAATCGAATCACTTGTTGACCTTTTGGGGACCATCTCTAAAATGTCAAGCAAGCATGCATGCAAGGTCGTCTTTATTTATCAATCACACGTAATCTTATACACAGTCCCCTAAAGGGTAATTAAAAAGTATTTTGTGATTTACTCAGCAAATTATAAATAAATTTTTTTAAAAATTGGGATTTCGCTTTAACTTCCTGTCTTAAATTTATTTCTTAAAAAATATTAAGGGGTTCATATTCATATTTTTTAAAAAAATTAATCTAATAATTATTTAAAAATATAAAAATTGTTTTAAATACCCCAATATTGAATGCATTTTGTTTGGGTTATTATAATTTCTTTTCAGTAAAAAATTCGTTTCATTATCTTAATTATTTATAGATTGGGATAGTTTTTTATGTGCAACTCATTTAACATTATGGGACCTAAACTTTGCACGTCTCTAACTCCCCTAATAATGCTTAAAAACCAACAAAATTTGGCATTTCGTATTAACATAGGTCATAGATTTGAAATATGGACTCAAAAAGGGGTGTTACTATTGGAAATTTAAAAGTTAGTAACATTTTTAATATGAAGATGGCCCCTTATGTAAATTTTGTTTCATGCAATTAACTCAGAATGTTAATTGTTCAAAATGTCAAAAAGGTCCGATTCTATAGGATGACTAACTGCCAAAATAACCTCAAGTGGGTACTTTTTTATTTCCACAGCTGTACAGATGATAGTTAATTCAGTGGAATTTGAGGTGTTAAACTATGCATTTTCTGTGTGATATACAATTGCAAGAAACTGTTAGTTTCTTGTAATTAATAGCATATTCGAATTTTTTTTAATGTAAATTGTTTTATAAATTGTACATTAAACAAGGACATTGAAAAATATTTTGCTGAACCTCCAACACATTAGTGGCACGTCTTTTTTCACACAAATGAACTATTGATACTTGTCAGCTGCTTAGGTACAGGAACTTTCGAAAAGCTCGAACATTCAAGTTTTTTTCTTTTTAAGGTCTAGTATCAATTAAGATATTAGGGATAGAAAACGTATTGAATTCCACAAACGATTTAAACAAATTTTGCACTTTGCATTCTAGCCTCCATTAGGAGCTTTAACACAGCCAATAACGCCTCGTAATTTAGAACCCTTTCCAAGTGACGAGGTCGACACCTGAGCGGACATCCAACGGAACTTCGAGTGACATCGTACGCTGACGTCATCGGGACTTTGGACTCAAAAGTGTGAACACTTTTTGAAAGTTTCATGTGCTTTCAACTGTTACCTGTGCTCTTGCATCTGTTAAATTTCGCTTAAATACAAACATTTAAATATTAAGTTGAAGGTAAGTTAATGTAGAATTTCATTAAAAAAAACAGAAGTAAATATCTGTATTACAAATAAAGTTATGCTCATTTTAGTTGAACAAACAAGCACAATCAATGTATTCTCTTATGCTAAATTGCAATACAAGTTGGTGGTTCAATGACTTACAAAACTAAGACAGATCATACTATTAGTTGCATAACTTATTCGTAATACAGATATTGTGATACTGTATTTATTTTTCATTTTACATGAAATTACTTTGATGATGATGATGTTGTGTCCATGGATATAGATTATATGGGAACAAAGGTCTCAAAGACGGCTTCAGCTTTCTGCACACAGTGGTCCTCATAAAGGTTAAATTACTTTTAATTTGATATGCAATTGTTTAATTTGATATACAATTCATAGATTCTGTAATCACGCAAAGTTGAAAATATGAAACTTTCAAAACGTGTCCACACTTTTGGCCACCACTGTATACTCGGTGTGAGTAGGAGTACCTCGCCCTGGTGAGGTCCGTGTCCTTGAGTGCCGATCCCTGGATGTAGATGACCCGCTGCGCCCACATCGGCACCTGCAGGATCATCTTCATGGTCGCGTCCAGCTCGCAAGGCGACAGCAGAACCACGTAGAAATCCTGCCAAAGAAGATTGGGTTAGGTCACGCCACCTTTTGAGACGACATTACGTCAAAGAAAAATATCGAATAATGCTAAAGCCTCGGAGTCTGTCGCCAGAAAAATGAGACAGCTATTATACGTGGATGACGTCAACCTACCGGCCACCGCTTCATCGGAACGTTGCGTTGACACTTAACTGGAAACCTAGCGAACTCACTCAACTAACTCTGTTGTTGTTTTTGTTTTCGCATGTCAAAAATGGAAAATTTAGGTTCTTCGTGATTTCTCACAAAATCAATCAGCATATCTTAATCGTCAAGCGTAAAGCAATTCTCGCCTTCCGTCATTTCCTCAAATTTTTAAATTTTTGGCCAGCACACCAAGCAAAGGACAACAACAAAAACGTTGTCATCAGGATTTCCCCAACGCCTTCAACAGCAACTCAATCTGGCGGTCGTGTTGAGTTGTCCTGCAACGCTCCCGAGGAAACCACTCTAGCGTAATCAAGGTCAGTAGTTTGTATGACGTCACTCACCGCACTTGTCCGACCGCTTAAATCTGTTGACGGACTCCGAGGAAACCGTGACTAACTCAATACGCTTAAGATGCACAATTTTACCTTCATGGAAGCTCGTCTGCTATCACAGCGATAGTAAAATACTGAATACCAAAAAAAAAAAGGCTTGGCAAATTAACCATATATGGTTAATTTGCCTAGCCTTTTTTTTGTTATTACAAATATATTTGTTGCTGCATAACCTTCAGTAAAAAAGTTTTTTAGAATCGAATCAGGTTGGGTTCACAGACATTTTTGACATACTGACAAACTGCCTTGGCAACAATACTTAGGGGTAAAAGTAGATTTCGTTGAGATCTTTCTTGTAGAAGTCTTACAAGAAATAATAAAAAAAAAACTTTCGGTAGCCTGATAATATTTGTTTCCTAGATTAACTTTTCGATAACTCGTTTAGTGCGACCATATTTGTTTCAGGTGACATTCTTGACGTTGCAATAACTCTGCGCTTCTGCGCTTTTTGGGGCATCTTGGCAAGCGAAACTAAATATCATTAAGGAAATAATTAAGGATCCAGAACTTCGACATTAATAATGAGCGAATATGTTGCCGCGTAATGTGCCGTATAAAAGTACCGTATGACATTGCGCTGCATATAGTATACCTGCAGGAGGGGCAGCGCGTTTTACTCATTGCGGAAGTTTGTCACTTAGCTATCAGGTTTTAAAAATTGTGCAAATAGATTCCGTTTTATTTTTAATAGTGTTTTCAAGCATAAATAACGTAAATAAAATATAATTTATGAAAATTTAAAAAGAAAATAATACAAGGTTAAGAACGTCGACATAAATGATTTGCGAATTTGTTGCCGCGTGTTATGCCGTATAGAAGCAGCAATACTGCATCCCGCTGTATACCTGCAGGAGTGGGTGCGCGTAGAACTCGTTGAGGAAGTCCATGATGGTGTCTGCGCGCAGCGTGGTGTTGCACACCACGACGTGCTTCTCGCTCTGCGCGCGGTGCATCGAGTACGTCCCCCCGAGCTTCTGCCGCTCCATCCACGTGTACGCCAGCTGCTCGAACTGCGAACAAGACGGAGATTTACAGGGTGAGGCAAACAAAACCGGCCCCGAACTAGAGATGGGAATACGTAGAAATGCTTGGCGAGAAATACTCTTGAAGCCGCCTGAAAGCTGTTTTTGCATTGGTTGGATCGGATAAGCTTCACATTAGAGCTACTCATAGACTAGTGGCGAGTTCAGATCTTGGTTCCTCATTGTATAAAGACGTCCCATAATGCAAATTTTGTGTCTTGCAATTAATTTAGAATGTTTTGTATTACCAAAAACAAAAAGGTCCGATTCTCCAGGATAAATAACAACCGAAATAATCACAAGTGGGAACTTTTTTAATCAGCCCTACAAACCTTGTTTATATTTCATTTCACCTAGCTTTTGTAACCATAGCGTAGTTGCCGGCAAATAAGTCGCCAAGCGTTTGTTTGGGCTTAATATTGAAGCGATCAATAGCTTCAGTTAGCAAACCTGTTTTTGTATTTGTTTTTGACTTGGCAACATTTCTGTCGTATTCTTATCTCCACCACTGGGCCGGTTTGGTTTGCCTCACCCTGTATAAACCTATGCTCTTTTTTGTAATTATAAATAATTAAAAAAAATAACTGTTGGTATTGGCATCGTTATCTGATTATTATTAGTCTGGCTGCCACAACTTCACTCTAAAAAATGAATGCTCAAAAACGACGAAATTTTCCTTAATTTTTTGACGATTCCGTTACTGGCAAATGCTCCGAGTTTTCGTTTCCTCAAAGTGAGGAAATTTGAATGGTCATATTAATGAGGATTTGAATGTCGTCTAATCTAAAGAAACATTTCGTCATTTTGAGCATGTGAGTGCAACAATGAGATTCAGTTTTCTCAAAATCAAGATACATAATCGTCAAATCACGATCGTAAAAGTGAGGATTCGTCTTTACTCCAAAGTCACGTGGTAGTTTGACGAAACAATAATCATAATTAACGAAATGAGGCTTAATGGTTCATGAATCGTCAAAAATGAAATTGGTATTTCTGAGAGTGTATGCTCTTTTTTTAATTGTAAATAATTAAAAAATAATAATAACTGTTGATATTGGCATCGTGATCTGATAATTATTATTGCCTGGCTGAAACAACTTAGCATACAAAATATTTTGATTGTGGAACAGTCCACTTCTAAAAAAGGTAAGGAATGTTTTGATTGTTGTCAAGAGTGACTATCTTTGGCGATTCATTGGTTTTATGGGCACATATTACTTCAAGGTTTAGAAACAGGTTATCAATTGAAGGGTATACCATCGATAACAACAATCCTCTATCGCCGATAGCTAATGTGATGTTCTAGCGTGATACATTATTCACAATCAAACTAAAACAACAATCCCCTCTTCTCGACAAACGCCTTGGGCTGGCCACCCTTTTTCCTTCTGCTTAAAAACCCTAATTCAAAGTGGAATCTTCATCAATCAAAATATTTGGGATGTTAAGTTGTGGCAGCCAGACTATAACAATGCACTACTGCAAGTTTGTTTTCATATCATCCCAATGTCCTTGTTTATGTCAATTTTTATTATGTACATCTGTCCCTTTTACAAAGAGTTTCTTATTTAGGGTAAGGTGGGGTGAGTGGCCACCTTTTTGGCATAATTCGACTTTAGACCCTCATACCACTGGATATAATCGGCCTGACAACTCTTTTTTTTTTGTGGTCCATTCTCTCATATGTTATAAATGTACCCATGGCAACCTTAACACAAATTGGCAAATAATAAATTTTAAAAATATGTTTTTCGTTTTGGTCATCCGAGTGGCCCACTTGCCCCGCAAAGGGGGTTAGTGGGAAACACCCCTAATATATTTTTACACATAACTGGTAGAGATATGGTGGGGCAAGTGGAATAATCTACATAATTTTTTGAGTGTTTGAAAAAAAAGTAATAATGTATCTTTAATAGTTCTCCCATAGCAACTTTTTCTGGCATGCAAGCTTACTACAAGAAAAAATACGTTAATTTTCATCTTGTCATTTTTGCATGTAGTGTAAAAAAATGTTAGGGCTACAGATTTTAAACTGGCCTATGTCAATGATTAGTACTATGAATAGTGAATATGATTAACCCTATAAATCAGTGAATATGACTTTTTTTAAGTACATTAAAGAGTTGGGGCAAGTGAGCCACCCATGGCCCACTTACCCCGCCATTGTGGTGGCCCACTTACCCTAAACGCGGGGCAAATGGGCCACCCCAATTTTCTTTTAACCTTATCAACATCACAAGTACATGACACTACAAAAAGATACTATGTTTTATACACTATCAAAATATATAACATTTTGTTTTGTATCATGAACCGTTTGGAAATAAATATAAAAATAGTATGATGGCGTGAATTACGAAAAGATGCAATTTTAAAAAATGTCACAAAAAGGATTGCACCGTGTTACATACTTAAATGAAAATGATGCCATAATGTTTCCTGCATCTATTGGGGTAAATACGTGAAAATATTGTAACAGATTTGTTTTACGTCCATAATTCGGGGAATGCCAGGGGGGGGGGGGGGGGGGGCACTTGCCCCAATGGCCCACTTACCCTATATTTTATGTGCTTACTTATTTTTCCACTGTCCTCGTGCGGTTCAGTTTATAAAATGCAAACTATATTTTTGCTTACTAATTGTTTGTTTCTTTTCAGAAGATTTTAGGTCCTGCTAAGCACAGCCCTGAGGCATCCCTTGAAAATTGAATTGCTAGGATTTTATCGGAGCATTATATCCAATCAAAGTTAACCCTATTTAGGGAAGCTTTCGATGAAGGAGAAAGGACACTTCGCGTCGACACTCGTCAATTAATGATGTACGTTCATGTACCCGCCCATGAGCATGTCTGTCTTACTATACTCCAATTTGGAATTCGGTTAAAATAGTTCGATTTCTATTAAGTTTCCAGTTAAGTCCGTTTTTGAGTTTAAAAGAGTTTGTTTTTGTTAATCAGTGTCCACTACAGTGGTGGAAATTGATTTATGAACTAACATTCTTTTCACCAGATATCGCTTTGTATTAAGTGCTCACAATTCGAATTTTGTGTGTTGTATATTCAGAGTATAATAAAGGATTTTCGCACATATTTTTTTGAAAAAACTGATATTAAATAAAAATATATATATTTTTAGTTTTTTAGCATGTCAAATGGTGGAAATTGATTTATGAACTCAAATTTATTTTGATCCCAGGTATCAAATATTTTAACTAGTTCTTCATTTGAACGTTAGGGGAGCTTACTATCATCGTTTATAAATAAGATTAAGGCCAAATTTGTTGAAATTTATCTATTTTATTCTCATTTTACTAAATAGGAAAGCTTGCGGGACTGCCTGAAGCCAAAAAGGTAAAAAATGACCCTTATTTAATATTGTAACAAATCTGTAAGAGAAATTGGCATATTAATTGAAGGATCAATAAATATAATTCTTAAATATTTGAAGAATCATTCTAACTTCGGCAAAAACCATCATTAAAAAAGGTGTAACCCTCCGTGGGACGAGGGACAAAAGCAGGATTATTGGACTTGTATCCCAAAAAGTTACCATTTGTGTCAGCATTTGTGCATTACAGGGCGAATTTATTATGAACAATCACTTCCTGTAACTCCCAGAGGAGTAAAACGAATATTGATATCGTCGTCGAACTTGAAATGCTCCAAAATGAAGGCTGGCCCAAAGCTTACTCTTCACCATAAGAACGGGCTACTTAAATATAGTAGTAACTACATGAAAATGGATTGGGTGGGGGTGGAGGGAGAGAAATGGGAAAAAAGTGACATTTGCTGATGAAAAAAGTTCAATTTGGATGGACGTGATGGTTTAAAATGTTATTGAAAGGATCTTCGGAAATAACCAAGATCTGTCTTCAGCAGAAATGTTAGTGGTGGAAGTTTGATGGTTTGGGCCCCGAAATCTTATGATTGAAGAAACAAGGTTATGTTTCTGAAGGGCTGACAAACATCACTTTATTGCAGATTAGTTCTAGGAAATTCTTTAATTCCTTTTTGCATGGCAAAACTATACTTTTGATTAGATTTTTATGCATGATAATGCAAGTATCCGCATTTCAAACGAAATGGGAGACTGGTTAAATGAACTAAGTGTTGTTCATTTAGATCATCCTGCCAATAGCCATGACTTAAACCCCACGAATAATGTGTGAGATCAATTGGTTTGAATAATTTACTCAAATGGAGTATGGTTTTAATGAAGTGTGCATCAGTTATGGAATATAAGGACTTAATCATTAAAAACTGCAAATTGCTTGACCGAAACTTGACCCAAAGTTTTGTGTTGTCTATGAAAAACAAAATCAAGGAAGCATTAGCGACAAAAAATAGTTTTAGCAATTATTAATTGAGATTGAATGTAAAAGTTCATAAATCAATTTCCCTATGCTAAAACTAAAATATCATCAAAATAAATTGTTTACGAATTTATATAAAATTTTATTTACGTGTATAATTTATAATGCAAAGCCTGTATAGTATATAAAATTTAAATCGATAAAAATGCATTTAATAAAGAAATACTGTTAAAAAACTGTCAGTTCATAAATCAATTTCCACCACTGTATTAGCACATTTCAAAAGGAAGGTGATATTTTTTTAATTAATTATAGGTGTAGTAATTATAGGTGATATTTTTTTAACAGATGTTTTAACAAATATCTGCCTCCTCGGGTGCACATATCTCATTGGGACATTTTTCGGGGAGAGGCTCCCACCGTGGGGTCCTCAGAAATAAATAAGAAAAAAAATTGGACCCTCGCTTGCCTTGCATACCAAGGACACCAAGAAATCGGCTACAATTAGGGTTAAATTAAGAGTACCTGTATCTTATAATTATAGAGTCTTATGATTTCCCTGGCCTTAAGGGGTCATAGGAGTCTTAAAAATGTGCAAAGATACTATAAAGCATAGTTTGATCTTTCATGTCATTTTTTAAATTCTCAATAAATGAGTATAATTTTTTTATGTAATTCTACAAGATTTATTTATTATAAAACAAATTATAAAATTTATGAAACTTTAGCCAAAACTAAAATAAATGACATTAACCATAAAGCTATTTTAACATATTGGGATTAGGCTTACGCGGCAAATTTTGAGGTCAAAATTGAAAAAATGACCAAGAAAATGACTTTATATTGTACAATTATGTACAAACTAGGACTTATACCTAATTTCTCATCTCAATTTTAATTAGAAATTATTAAAAAAAAATTTTAATCAAAATTTAAAAATTTTTATTAATTTTTTAGAAAAAAGTTCTTAAAATAATTTCTAATTAAAATTGAGCTGAGAATTTAGGTAATAAGTCTTTGTTTGTACATATTTGTACAATATAAAGTCATTTTCTTGGTCATTTTTTCAATTTTGACCTCACAATTTGCCGCGCATGCCTAATCCCAATGTGTTAAAATAGCTTTATGTTTAATATCACTTATTGTCGTTTTGGCTAAAGTTTCATAAATTTTAAAATTTGTTTTATATTAAATAAATCTTTTAGAATTACATAAAAAAAAATTATACTTATATATTGAGTAGTTAAAGAATTACATGAAAGATCAAACTATAATTTTTAATTCCTTCTTAGAACATTTTTAAGACTCCTATGACCCCTTAAACGGTTTGAGCAAGAAAAATCCCTTCTGTTTTTACGACGTCGGATTTTTACTTTTTTAAAAATAAATAATTAGTTAATTTCCATTGTAATGAACAGGTTTTAGAAACAGGATCTGCTTCACAATAGCCTCTATCGATGAAATTTTTTTATTGATAGCCTGGCAGTTAATGCGGTAATCATAACAGTAATGCCAAAAAAATTAACCAGACTGACTCTTTATTGACTTTTCGGTAACTGAGAAAAATCTGCTACTAATTTAGCAAATGAGAATCCCCTCACAGAGGTAATTAGTTATTCTATAAAAGTTACTTAATTTGTCTCTGAGGTATAAAACTTTTCGAATGCCTGAATCTAAAGTAACTTTATTCCATTTCTTATTTTCTTTAACACTGTAACAACTCTTCATGTCGTATAAATTGACATTTAAATTTCCACAAGCCGTCAACTTCTTTTGTATTCGATTTAAACCTGACGGGTTTGTGAAACAAGCGATTACATTGCAAATGGAGTTAAAGTTAGAAGACGAATTCTTTTATGAAAGGAATTTATAAACTCGTCCCATGCATTTTAAGTTAAATGATTTGTTTTGTTTAGCCAACGGCACATTTTCTTTCCTAGTCTTTAGAGGTATTGATAATAAAGGACTTTGTTATATTAATTGATTGCTTCAACTTATTTGAGTTTAATTTTGCTTGTAGTTTAATTGGATTGGATATTATAATTTTTAGCCTTAGGTTCTATTTGCAAGATACATGTTCAGTATTAAAGTGCATAATGTGTTATTTTGATTACAAGTTTTAAAATAGTTTTTTAAATATTCAGTGGTTAGCTTAACTCTTTTATCCAATGTGACATCAAATCTAAAGGGTAAACGCCACTTATTTATGTGTATTGTCTAATATGTCTATGTAGTAATTATCTAATGTGACAAACAAAGTGTATAAATAAGTTGTGGTTGAATTGTTTTTCGAATGTACTGTCAGAAACTGAGTTCTACGTTTGAAAAGTTATCTGCATATGTCAATAAAAAAACTGTTATATTGTGCCCTGATATTTTGGAAATTCGTTGGACAAAAATGGAATTAGCAAAATAATGTGAAGCACATTTGTGTATTTCTTGATAAATATAGCATTCATGTTAGTCCAATAGACAGTTAATAAAATAGAAGGCGAAACAGGATGCAAGTGCGGCGGTGTGCCACTAATGGCACTGCAATACCCTTCCCTAGCAGACAGCACGATAAGGGCGACCTCTACCATGGTTACAATAAATTATGAAACATTAATTCGTCAAACATGATAAACACATTCTGTCAAGGATATTTGTTGTTATTCACCATTTTTGATTATTGTTAGTGAATAAACATTTAATAAAATGGTAAACGAAAGATTATACGCAAGTGCGGCGGTTTGATACCAGTGGCGCTGCCATACATTACCTGAGTGGGCAGAACGATGAGGGCGACCCCAATCATGGCCACCATGAAGAGCTGCGCCGGCCACACGTCTGGCCGGTAGTCTCCGTAGCCCACCGTCGAGAAGGTCACTACCACGAAGTACAGAGACTTAAACAGGTCCACTTCATGGTTGCCCGAGCGCTGGAAGTGCTGGAAACCGCACACGCTGAAGAAATACACATAAAAAAGTTTAGTTAAAGGAAAAGTTAGGCCAAAAATCTACAGGGTCTAGCAAATAAAAGTGGCCCGTCCATGGATGTAGGAATAAGATTGAAATGCTACCAAGTCAGAACCATGCAAAAATGGATTCGCTAAGTGAAGCTATTGATCTCTACAATAATAGGCCCAAACAAGGTGATAAATTGTTGATCACCAAGGAAATATTTTTGGTGTGGGAGTGTGATGTCGCTAGGAGGGAGATCAGGCTGTACGGAGGATGATTGAACACGTCCCAGTCAAATTTCTATCGGATTTTTTTTTGTCACATTCGCAATGTGGGGTCGAACATTATCGATCAAAAAATCACATCTTTTGACCGTACAAGCCCAGACTTCGCTCCTACAGACACCTTTATGACCCCGCCACCTTATGACCCAGTCACCTTATGTCCACAGCCACCTTATGACGCCCGTCACCAATAGTTCCCGGGCAGTTCTATGGGGACGATGATTCAATCTAACCGCAACCCTGTTGGTTTGAATGCAAAATGAATTCAAAATGCACCCACCTTGTAAAAATGAGGCACAGTAGTGTTGCTGATAAAACCATAAGTCTTTGGGACAGGGCAGACTGCGATCTTTGCATCGCTCGATGCAGATCGTTCTAGAAACACAAGAGGTATTACAACACATCTACCGGGTGGTTATAAAATAACGCTCGCTATTCGGAGAGGTCTGTAGCTTGAATGAATAATCAGAATGCAAAAAACATCGAGACACTTACTAATCATGAAGGGGGGGGGGGGGAGAATGGAACCATAAGAAACCTACTTGTCTCTTAACCAGGGTTCTAAATTACGAGGCGTAATTAGCTGTGTTGGCCGCAATTGGTCATAACTGAGTACGCCTCGCAATTTAGAACCCTGGTCAAGAGACGAGTTTATATTTTTTTTGATTTTATCTGTTTCATGATTCCATTCTTTTCCTCCTTCTTGAATAGTAAATGTCTCAATTTTTGATGCATTTGGATTATTCATTCAAGCTACAGACCACTCCGAATAGCGAGCGTTATTTTATAACCATCATGTACACTCCTTACCAACCTAAGTTGGGTAAATAGAAATATGCTACAGAGAAAATCCTTCCACTTATGTAAAGAGTTCCATAAATACTACGTGAATCCATCCAGAAAACACGTATAAAACATTAATTTCGTTTAAGGTCTAACATATTTGAATATTATTAAGGTCTAACAAATTTGAATATTATTTAGGAACATCGGGCAATTTTATCAGAATAAAAAGTGTATTTTGGTTAAATTCTATTCAGATCATTTTGTATGCAAATATTACCTTACAAGAGTTTCCAACTAACGGACCAACCGCGCTTTTTCCACTATCTTTTTACTCTTTGTATTAACCCAAGTGAGGTTGGCACGGAGTTTATTTTAAACATTTATTACTTACCTAATAGGAAATAATATAAAGTAATGAATAGTTGAATTTTTGTAACAGGAAAAGACTAAATAGCCAATCCATGGTATTTTCGACGTGACAAAATTATCATTAAAATAACAGTGAAATTTATAAGGTTTTGTTTAAAACAAAGCAACAGAAACATTGCAATAATTACTTTGAATGTGAATTTTTCTAAAGAATGATGTTTGTGGTGCTTCAATAATAATTCGGGCAGGTAAATTGGTGTAACTACACCAAAACACACCTTAAGTTTGCAACATTAAAGTGTTCTACGCGGAGAAAACACGCTTAAACAAACTTAATTTTGCCTCTCTGATTGGTCGCTCTTACGCGATACGTCCGCCCTGATATTCGTTCGACCTGTTACGCCAGAATCGAAGGAAAAAATAATTAACATTACACTCTAAATGAAGCAAAAACAAATAAAAATAATAAAAATATGTCTTGAAATAACGAATAAAGTGATTTATTGAATGTGAAAAACCTTTTTTTATTCGATTCTCGCACTCGGAAATTAGAACTATTTACCCTTTTTCCCGTAGAACATTTGTATACTGCATACTTAAACTGAGGTGAGGTATAGCCAAATGTCTTTTTCTATTATTGCACGCACTCAATGAACTTAACATTAAAGAAATTATACTAAAAAAATATTTCAGAGCGTCACTGGTACAATTCATTATTGTGGTTATCGCAGTTTTACCCGCTCACAGCAGTATATTCCCGTTCATTTCCATTTTAAATGTATATAGTACGTATTAAGTTTCATTAAATGTGTCGATTGAGAAAATTAAATCGTAGCAATTGTGATTTTTGTAAACTAAGAATTTTTAATTTCGACGACAGTTTGATTGCTCAATGTGCAACATCTTCGAAATTCAATTTATATTTTGAACACCACTATATGCGAAAAAAACTGTTTTATTTAGATTATATTTTTTTAAAAAACTTTATATTAAATGTAACTTACAATTTTTAAACAACCGTTCACTAGTCTGAATGGTGGTTATTAAAACATTTTGATTTGTTGATAAGGAACGGACAGTAAGGACATTCACTATGTTTCCGGTCTTTATTAAGTTGAAACTAACTCCAATTGAATTAAAATGGATTTTTTATGCTCCACTTAAACACATTTACAGAAAAAATTCAAATTATCAAGCAAAAATAAACCTTAACCCTAGGATAGACTCTAAGGAAAGCAATAGAGTCACTCAGCTCACTTTACTGTTTTTTTTTTTTTTTTAAACTTTTGGGCTTCTTAGTGAAGTATACCAAAACGTGGTTTCACGTGGTGGATGGCAACACTTCCAACTGTCTGTTTTCATTTGTTGTTGGGAATTACTTGTGTTTTGGTATTCGAAAATGAGTTTTTTAATTTTCTTTTATTTATTAAATTTTTTAAATGGCAACTTCTTGCTGTTGGTTATTTAAAATATTTGTTAAAGAAAGCTTACATATTTACTTTAAAAAAAAAAGTTTATGTTCATCTATATCTGTCATTTTGAGAGTGAGACCGAAGCAGCCAATGAAATGGCATTTTTGGCATAAAAGCCAACTTTGTGTTAATTTGTGCTTATGTTTCTTTGATCTTGGTTATCTTGAAAAATGCTAAGGTGTTTAAATTCCAAATTTTTGCTTGACTTATATCTTTGACTTATAGGTAGAAGTTTAAAAAAGTAACTGTAACTAGTTACTTTTTATATTAAATAATTGTAACTAGTTATTTTTAATATTAAGTTTGCTGTAACTGAAACAGTTAGATTTTTGATAAAACTGTATCTATGACACAGTGAATTTTTAAGGTAACTTTCCTATCTCTGCTATTTTGTCTCTTAGGAGGTTTGTCATATTTTATGGAAACACACAGCTAACCTAGACAAGTATTTCTTAAATATTCTTTATTGAAAAAAAAAAAATTCGAATTTAAAAAATCGAATCTTAGTGTATGAATTCAGTGCGAACAATTCTTCATTGATTGTTTTTCTTTTATTGTGTTTTGTTATTGCTAATAATTTATCATAAATTAAAAGAGGTAATTAGATACAATAAGGGAAACACCTCCCCCCCTCTTAAAATGGCGGGCAACACACACATATTTCACACCACTATTTTGACGTTAGTTTAATTTATATAAAGTTTATATTTTTTTGTTCATATTTATTTAATGTGCGATCCATCAATTTGTACATGAAACTTATTCACATTGGTGAATAATGGGATTAAAAAGAAGGTTAATAATAATCAGCAATATCGGATTTTTTTTCTATTTAATACACTTGTTTAATTAATGTATTTGCTGAAAACGCATTTATACATTCTATTCTCCTGCAATAGCAATAAACGAGTTTTTACGAACAGCTTTCGAGATCATAGTCGGTAAACTGCAGTAATCAAACAATAAATTGAAGAGCTGATATACAAAAAGTTTAAGTAAATTTTTTTATTGTATTTTTCAGAAATCGCGATTCTGTTATAGAAGATTTATTATTAGTTTTAATGAAAAGATAATTTTTCCTAGCTTTCTATGGATGATAGTGACACAAAATTACGTGGTTAAAAAAATCCTGACAGTTAGTTATTTAAAAAGAAAAAATATCTTTACTAGTCCAGTAAATCTGTCGTGAAAAAGGGGGGTTACCCAACAAAAGGTCAAGTAGTTCTGATTTTTGGATATGTTATATGTAATGGAGGTCTAATTAAGAATCCAAGTTTGTGACCTTGGGGCGCCGCCGCTAGCTGCGCCCCAAGGTCAAACGTGGGACATTTTTTAGTTTTTGCAGATTTTCTCCCTGAAAGGTTGGTTTTACAACAAAGTAACGAATACAACAATTAAAGAGGTATAAATATGCTACAATTTGAGTGCCTGTTGGTGTTTTTAAGCCTAATAGTTCCTGAGATACAGCTCCTCAAAGTTAGTGTAAATTGCGAAAAAATTGTGTTTTTCAAAATTTAGCATTTTTTTCTGCAAAAGATTTATTTAATAGCAAGATTATTACAGTTTAATTGATTTGTTCACGTTACCATATGGTAATTTAAAGTTTCTGAGTTTTTTTATGTTTGTGTTTAATTTTTAAGATCAAGGAAAGCCTAACCACAGCGCTCCCCAAATGGAGAATTTAGATATATCACGCCCTAACATTCAGTAAACCTGTTGTAAAAAAAGGGAGTTACTTTACGCGGTCGGATAGGTTTTATTTTTGGATGTGTTTTATAATTTGGAAGTCTATTTAAGAATCCAAGTTTGTGACCTTGGGGCGCCGCCGCTGGCTGCGCCCCAAAGTCAAAAATCGGACTTTCACAGTTTTTCAGATTTACTCCCTGAAGGTTTGGTTGTCAACACAATAATGAATAAAACAATTAAAGAGGGTTGAATATGCTACAGTTTGAGTGCATGATGGTGTTTTTGAGCCAAATAGTTCCTGAGATACAGCTCCTCAAAGTTAGTGTAAATTGGGAAAAATTTGTCATTTTCAAAATTTAGCAATTTTTTTCTTCAAAGGATTTATTTAATCGCAAGGTTATTACCATTTAATTGATTTGTAAACGTTACCATAGGGTTTTTTAAGGTATTAGTTTGCCTTTTTGTGTTTGTGTTCCCTTTTCAAGATCAACATAAGGCTTGCCACCGCCACGCACCCCAAATGGAAATTTTTTATAAATCGAGCCCCAACGTTCACTAAACCTGTTTTAGAAAAAGGGATGTCATATTGGTATGACGTAACCTTATAGGGGTCTGGTAGTTTTAATTTTTGGACATGTTTTATATATTGGAAGTCTAATTAAGAATTCAAGTTTTTGACCTAGGGGCACTGTGTTGCAGGCTACGCCAAATCAGAAAAACGATGAAATTTTCTTAATTATTTCGTTTTTCTCGATTTACTCTCGGAAAGGTTGGTTCTATAAAAAAAAGCAGTTATTACCTACATAGAGATCTCTCCGAGAACAACTAATTACTCGATCCCTGTTCTCGTCGACGGTCATTTTGCCGTTTAAGTTTGGGATATTTTTTAAACTTTTGTTTTCTAATACAAGAGCCTAGATCTATCTTTGAAAATGATTTTTTAATCTAGAAATCCTTTGATTCCTTCATGAGACCCAATGTGCATGCTCTTGTAATCGGTTAACAAAAAAAAGAGTATGTTCAGTGCATGTGCCTTTGGAATTAACAACTATGTACAAAACACATTATGCACTGGTCTTAAACCAGGAGCATTAAACACAATTATGTTCATCTACCTAACTAGAAAACCCCTTTCATTTTTCTGTGCAGAAATCTCTGTAAATCATTGCCTTGTTATAGAACTGGCAAACGCCATATATTTGATTCATTAAAAAGAATGTGTAACCTCGGAAAATTGACATTCTATATCTAACTTGAATTTTGTAATTTTAATTCTAATAATCATGAAATAAAAACGAGGTTGCTATCATAGTAACCTAGCTTTATACCAACCCCATTCGAGAGGATTTTTTCATGCCCCAACAGTTTTGTACCTGAAAATACAATCGTAAGGCATGAAACAGTGCTGCATTAGTGCAAGTGAAACAGCAGTTTAAACAATTAGCTTGACCTTGGGGCGCACCCAACGGCGGCGCCCCAAGTAGCATATTAATCCTGTTACTGTTATTTTTACTACTGTTATATTTATCCTGTAACTGTAGCATATTTATCCCTCTTTAATTGTTTTATTCATTATTGTGTTGTAAAACCAAACCTTCAGGGAGTAAATCTGAACAAACTGTGAAATGTCCGATTTTTGACTTTGGGGCGCAGCCAGCGGCGGCGCCCCAAGGTCACAAACTTGGATTCTTAATTAGACTTCCAAAATATTAAACACATCCAAAAATTAAAACTATCCGACCCCGTAAAGTAACTCCTTTTTTTTTACAACAGGTTTACTGAATGTTAGGGCGCGATATATCTAAATTTTCCATTTGGGGCGTGCTGTGGCTAGGCTTTCCTTGATCTTAAGAATGAAACACAAACATAATAAAAAATTCGAAACCTTAAATTACCCTATGGAACGTGAACAAATCGATTAAACTGTAATAACCTTGCTATTAAATAAATCTTTTGCAGAAAGAATTTGCTAAATTTTAAAAACACAATTTTTTCGCAATTTACACCAACTTTGAGGAGCTGTATCTCAGGAACTATTAGGCTTAAAAACACCAACATGCACTCAAATTGTAGCATATTTATCCCTCTTTAATTGTTGTATTCGTTACTTTGTTGTAAAACCAACCCTTCAGGGAGAAAATCTGCAAAAACTAAAAAATGTGGTCACAAACTTGGATTCTTAATTAGACCTCCATTACATATAACATATCCAAAAATCAGAACTACTTGACCTTTTGCATACCAAAATGTTTTATTTTACTGGACTATACCCCCTTGAAAGCGAAGCATGCCCTTTTGGCACAAACTGTGCCCTTTTGGCACAAACTGTGCCCTTTTGGCACAAGAAAAAAAAATCGAAAATGTATTGACTCACTTCCGTTTGAAAGTAATACACGTACATTTCTCTCAATAACATAATGAAAGTACATAATAATAAGGTATTCGAGGAAATCGCGCATACGAAAAAGGTAATAGTCATTGAATTTCTTTAGGTTTCAAAGACATTACTGAGAACCAAGATAATATACAGATTTCGAATTTAGTTCACGAGTTCCCAGTAACTATTGTGATATTTTCTCAAAAACCTTCTTATGACTAGTACAAAATGTAGAAGTTTTTAGGCTTTTAAGTTTTTGAAATTAACCTTTCAGGTAAAATGTTCCGTAAATCGTAAATCTCTCGGATTCACAAGGGGTAGAGATGAGTTAAATATAAAGACACTTCTTTATTAGCTACCCGCCCATATGAGGCTGATTTCATCGAAATAAGTTATATGGGACACTTAATTATTACTTGGGGATAGTTTAATTTAAATGTTATATTGAAAAGTACAGGGGAAGAATCCTCTTATTTATTAGGAGTCTTAAAGTAGTTGTGTCTGCTTGGTGGACATTGACGACAGGAAACAGGTTTTTCTTTCGGCTCTTCATTCGCGGTACAAACGTGTGACTCGTGTTCACTGAACTCTGGCCAGAATCAGGGTTGCCGCGAAAGAAAAGCAAAGCGAGAAACCGGTTTCTTTACACCAGTTTAGGCGATTTCCCGCTATCATAGCCAAAGAGGCCTATTGAGGAAAGCCTTTTACGAAATCAAGCGGTTTTTCCCCTATGTACTTTTCAATTAAGTTTGATTGTTAATTTAAAAACATTGTACTGAAAAAGAAAACTTTTTTTACCAAAATAGTGACCTAATTTACAGCAGGTCATGGTTTAAAGGGGTGCTCAAGCTGAGAAACTAAAGTGGGGGTTTTGTAAGAATTGTGTTTACAGCAGTAGCTTCAGAAATGCAGTAGAATGTTCTGTGAAAATGGGGCAAATGTGCTCTATTTTTAGTTTTTTTTTACAGCTTGTGTGCAAGTGCGATATCGGTATTAAATCTCAGATTCCTTTAAACAATAAAATAGGAATTCTTGTATACTACTTCATATTCAGTGGTGTCCGGTGGTAGAAAAAAAAGTGGGAGGACGTTCATAATATGGCTTTTCGGCACCAATTTTTTAAAATTAAATTTCTTTTGGGTAAGAGTCATATTAAAATTTTTAGTGCATATTCAGCATCCTTGTTATTAACAAAAATTGTATTTATAATATTACTTCATTATTTATTTAGTAGTAATTTAGGAGAAAGATTTAGAGTGTTGTACAATTATCTGGAACTGATAGTCTGTTTAAAAGGAAACAGTGAACAACTTTACAATACGATACAAAAAATTTCCAGTGCAAAACAGCTAGAAAACAAAAAAAAAGTTGGTGGTGGACTTAAGTGGTATTTGAAGTAAGGAGAAGCAAGGTTATTTCTCAAAAAGTGAGCGGATGCGTCACCTCGCTTCTACCCACTCTACTAGCACTGGCGGTGTCACAATTTGAGTGACGTAGCCTTAACCAAATATATGGAATAATGTAAAAATTTTAAAATAGAGATTCAGCTGCTTACAAACATGTTTTCCAAGGCATGTTTCGCCAGCCAGCAGTTGAGGAACCCGGGAATGAAGAGGTTCCTCAGAGGAGCCCAGCAAAGCTAAAAAAAGAAACACACGAGTCACGACACTGTCAACTGTTTCAAGAATTCACTTCTTGTTGAAGACTGTGGCAGGTCACCACAAGTGAAGCCTCAATTTACCCTACTCACTAGATGGCGCTGATTTACCTGCGCTTTTGAAAGAAATCTAGTTTACAACAAAAACCCTATAGAATAAAATCCGAAATTTTCTTCGTCAAGGTCCTTTCGGAAGACTATGGGTTACTGAGGCAGTCACAAGACCATTCTCAGAGTTACTTTTTTAAGAGTAATGTTATAAAATATACTGAAAAAAAATGTCAGAATAAAATTTGAATATATGGGGCAGCTATAGAAAGAAAGCAGGGGAGAAACCCCTTCATCAATTATCAATATGTCCGTATTGAGGTCTGCTTGTCGAGTAGTGGCGATCGGAAACCGGTTTCTCTCTTGATTCTTCTTGGTTTAACCCTTTAACCTCGAAACCGGCCCAGGACGGCTCTACCAGCAAACATCGGGAAGGCCGGTTTCGGCCGTTTCGTTTCACAAATAGGGGTGTTGGGTATGTTAAAAATTAAGCGTGCTGTGGAAAAAAAAGTATCCGCTAGTGATCATTTCGGTTGTTAGTCATCATATATAATCGGACCTCTTTGACTTTGTATAAAAATAACATTCTGAGTTAATTGCATGACACAAAATTTGCATAAGGGGCCGTCTTCATATTAAAATTGTTACTAACTTTAAAATTTCCAATAGCAACACCCCTTTTTGAGTCCATATTTCTAATCTATGACCTATGTCAATACGAAATACCAAATTTTGTTAGTTTTTAAGAGGATTTATCAGCCAACTTTATTTTGATTCTGACTCGCCAGGTGGCGTTACAAATTTTCGCCAAATGATACGTCTGGCGATTTAAAAAAGGGGATACGTTTCTCTTTCTGGGGAGTGGAACACGGCAAGCTTTCTCAATAGCAAGATAAAGATTATTCGATTGTAATCAGGTTTAGACTAACGAAAACTGGTTCCGGTACCCTTTTGCGAGCCCAGACGATGTTCTGGAAGGAAAAAAATTGTGTTGTTTGGTTATTTCTCTTTCATTTAATTTTTTTATTTGTTTAATAAATTATATATATATTTTGTAAATATTACGATCTTTCAGGAAACGATTTCTTTTCTGGTTTGCTCGTACTAATACATTATATTTCTATTTATAATTACCGAGATTTGATACCGCTATGAACTGCTCTAAAGTCATCCCTGTAAACTTCGGAATACTAGTTTAGCTTCGGCACATAAACAGTATTGTTCTTAAAGGGTCATAGAAGTCTTAAAAATCTGCAAAGAAGGTGATCTTTAATGTAATTTTTTAACTACTCAACATATAAGTATATTTATTATATGTAATTTTATAAAATTTATTTATCATGTAACAAATTTTAAAATTTATGAAACTTCAGCCAAAGCTAAAATAAATGATAACAAACATAAAACTATTTGAACACATTGGGATTAGGCTTGCGTGCCAAATTTTGAGGTCAAAATTGAAGAAATGAGCAAGAAAATGACTTAATATTGTACAAATATGTACAAACAAAGACTAGTACCTAAATTCTGAGCTCAATTTCAATTAGAATTTATGTTAAGAGCTTTTTTCTAAAAAAATTAATAAAATTTTTTAAAAAAAGCTCTGAAAATAATTACTTATTAAAATTGAGTTTAGAAATTAGGTATAAGTCTTTGTTTGTACATATTTGTACAATATAAAATCATTTTCTTTGTCATTTCTTCAATTTCGACCTCAAAATTTCGCGCGCAAGCCTTATCCCAATGTGTTCCAATAGTCTTATTTTTGTTATCATTTATTTTAGTTTTGGCTGAAGTTTCATAAATTTTAAAAAAAATTATATAATAAGTAAATCTTATAGAATTGCATATAAAAAAAGTATACTTTTATATTGAGTAGTTAAAAATTGCATGAAAGATCAAACTATGCTTTGTAGTACCTTCTTTGCACATTTTTAAGACTATGACCCCTTAAATCTAGTTCCGTACTTTTAATTGTTGGCGTAGCAATCTTTATGTTTGTTAAAACTAATGGCATAGGGGAGAGGAGGGAGGATTGGGACGTTTTCACATAAATATTTTTTAATTCATTATCCACTGCTTATTTATCGATGCAAATGGTTAAATAATAAACTTATATTTTTTATATTATTTTTAAAAAATACACACCATTTAAATGTTGAACAATTTTTGTACTATTGAGAAATTCAAATTACAAGAATTTTGTCCCATTCCTCCCTCTTGGGTGATAGGAGTGGGACATGAGTATGGGAGGGATGGGACACACTTGAAAATTAAAGAAAAATTATTGAATATTATAATGAGAAAGGTTAACATCAAAAGAAAAGCAAGACTGGGCTCTACTGGCCCCACCAATCAATTGTGGCGGCAGCAATTTCATGATCATATCGGATTTTTTTCCTATTATACTATAGTCATCCTGTTGAGAAAAATTAAAATTTCCGTTCGTGCTCCGTTCCGTCCTTTCTCAAAATTTTTTTACATTGTAACTTTCCGCAGCATTGTCAATACTCTCCACTATTGCAACGTAGAAAACAATTGAACGTTTGGTGAAGAATTTGACAAGCACAAAATTATA
Source organism: Hylyphantes graminicola (assembly GCA_023701765.1). Taxonomy (NCBI): domain Eukaryota; kingdom Metazoa; phylum Arthropoda; class Arachnida; order Araneae; family Linyphiidae; genus Hylyphantes; species Hylyphantes graminicola. The sequence goes on from CM043112.1 coordinate 43,995,074, forward strand.
CTTGCCTATGTCTGGCTTGTCCTTCATCCAGTCAATCTCTTGTGTTATTTCCATATCATCATCTGAACTGTCATGTAATGAAAATAATGACCCTTTGCTATCACTGGATTCATAACTTTAAACGGTAATTTTCTTTTAATTTTTTTAATCTTAGTCTTGCACATATTTTAGTTAGCACTTTTTTTCCTAGTCTGGCATCTTCTGCTTCTTTAATGTCCTTCTTCTCAAGGGGTATCTGTTAATATTCTTGTTCGTCCTTTTTTTTTTCTTTCCTTTACTTTTATTCAATGGATTCCTAGGTACCGCTTTAGAAAATTTCCGTATGGACAGAAGGAAGGAAGAATTGGACTGGAAGGAGGATGAATGGACATGTCCCATTCCTCCCTCTTTCAGTGTGTCCCATTCCTCCCGCTACATAATGCTTCTAAAAAATAACTTCTCACGTAAACCATGCTGACTTTAGGCTAAACTAAATTGCTGATAAGCATACATTGTATCTTTAAGAGTGCTGTTACACTATATTATGTTTGTTTTAGAAATTGCATGAGTAAAGAAATAAAACTAAAAATATATTAAAAACTTTCTCTGAAGGTGTGAAAATAAACTTTTTCCAATTGTAAACTGAAAGATGAATCTGGATAAACTAGAAATAGGTAACAACAAGAAGCAAAACATATGCTATCAGGTGGCGAGACTGGAAATAAAATTAATTCATTTACTTCGCCATAATTTCAGCTGTCCCACCCCTCCCACCGTCCCAATCCTCCCTCCTCTCCCCTACTAATGCAAAAGTAGAAACCCCAATGTATAATGAATCTGTTGTATTAGCAGTTTTAAAGGCAATAATAAGGTCAGCAAGATACAAACAAACGCGGGTTTATGGTCTTCAAAAACATATGCAGGAACCTTTTGTATTGCTAGTGGCAGTTTGTCAATTTGTTCATTCGGTTGCTCTTGTAAATTAGACACTGGTCTCTTTATTACAAGCCTTACTCCCGCCACTAATCTGTACATTCGCTCTGAAAGAAGCTTTCTACATTGCACACCTTTGGAGCCGGGAAATCTTGACGTGTTTTTTGCAACTTTTCAAGGCCTCTAAAATAGCGTCGGACTGAGTGATTGGCACATTAAACATTCAGTACTCTGCCACCAAACGACACATGTTCTTGAATGTTGCTCGAGAAGTTCTTAAAGAATTAAAAAGCCTACATGTGCAGTTACTTCAGTACTAGAATAAAATTCTCGTCGGAACGCAAGGGTATTATAATAACATTAACTGCCACCTATAACCACTTCCGCACAAGATTTATAACGTCAGAACAAATATAGACTAACCCAGCATTCAGTTACAATTTGAATCTTCAACTCTAAAAATTGACCACTATAATTACATTTTTTCTTCCGAAAATTAAATAAATAATCTTTATAGTTTGCTAAATTTATTTGCAGTTTGAAGAATAATTATGTAAAATTGAACGAGTCCCATCCTGTAGCATCCTTTCCGTGATCCTTGGCAATGCTTTGAAAATCTCACCTTAAATTACACGAGATTCTTGTAATTAAATAACTATCAATAACTATAATATTTAAAAAAGCCTGATATATCCAGAACATTTGGCAATGATAAACATGAAATAACTCCAAATTGCACTGATAATTAAAGGAATTTAATTGTAAATTAATACCAATTAGCTCTTTAAGCAAAAAAAAGTAACACTGTGAACCACTTTCTTAGTAAACAAATATAATAAACATTAAAAAAAATCACATTGTGGTATATTTTTTGTAACGCCATTCCAAATCGATTTACAAAGAAAAAATTAATAATCTTTGACATTTCAAATAAGGTTTTTCGTGATATTGCTGATGTGGCAACAGTAATTTAAATGACTAAAAATTAAATTCCAATGCTACTTTAATGGGTCGTTCGTCGACATGACAAGATGACAGATGTCCGTATGGACGTTCAAACAGAAGAACAAAAAGTAGGAAGTTAGGTCCCTGCTGTCCTATCTTTCGATGGCAAAAATGATTCTTAAGATCTGATGGATAGAACAGATTTCGTCACCGAAGTAAGGATAGACAGACGGGACACTTTGGGAAGACTACCATGTCAATACCTTCTTTTCTATTAAAAAAAATGTTTCGAATTTAAAAAAAGATTATAAAATATTCTAAAAATAACGCCAGGGCTTCATCCTCATTGACTATACATCCCAGGACCCCTCCCTAAACATTTTTAAATAAACGTTTATATTTCTCCCTTCAATAAACCCACAGACTACGGCCGTCATTTTAGAAATGGTAAACCAAAGGTCACTAAGTGATTCGATTGAATAACTCGTCAAATATTCAGCCAAATGTAACAAAAACTAAGATTTAGGGTTTATGAGGATACTTAACATTTCTTAATTATAAAATTGGGTGCTGCCTTTGAAAATTTTAAAGTTAATAGCATTTTTAATATGAAGACGGCTCCTTATGCAATTTTTTGTCCTGCAATTAACTCATGATGTTATATAAACACAAAGTCAAAAAGGTTCTATAGGATGACTAACGTTCGAAATAATCACTAGTGGGAACTTTTTCCACAGGCATTTTCCACACATATCAAAATAGCTAAAAGTATCCAAGCGCCAATAGCCCTCGTGTAGCTCTAGTGCGACGATAATTTAAACCAAATCTAATCTAAAAGTATCCAACCTATATTACAACTAAAGTAGTCAAGTTTAAAAGTCGCACGAAATTCTTTGGCTGGATTTATAATGAGCTCCGCCCACTTTTCCATGTGGTTTAGGTTTACAGTTTGAACGATTTAGATATTGGCGTTTTTTTCCTTCTACGATTTGGCGACATTTATTTTTGTGTGTTATCAAATTTTAAAATCATAGATTTTCGTTTGTTATGAACGTTTTTGTCATAAAAAGTACTTGAAATGTAAAAGCATCATTTAAATTCTGTATTAATATACAAAGATAATGCATGAGTGAATTATTTAAATTAATAATAAATCTTTTTAATCAATTAAGCCAAGTTGTCCTACAGATGTCGCCACGATTCTCAAAATGAAGCTTTTAAAAAAAATTAATAATTAAAAAACTGATTGATATTGTTCCTTCAAATCTTTTTTAAATTGTCTTTCATCCCTATTTGCGTATCTGGTGCAAACAGATCACGCGTTTAAAAAATACTTTTCAAGAAACTATGATTTGAAAAATAAAGCATTACGTGTATAGGACTGACAGTCCCTCTTAAGCATTATTAGGGGAGTTATAGACGTGCCAAGTTTAGGTGCCATAATGTTAAATGAGTTGCACATAAAAAACTATCCCAATCTATAAATAATTAAGATAATGAAACGAATTTTTTACTGAAGAGAAATTATAACAACCCAAATAAAATGCATTCAATATTGGGGTATTTAAAACAGTTTTTATATTTTAAAATAATTATTATTTTAATTTTTTAAAAAATTATGAATGGAAACCCCTCAAAATTTTTACAGAAATATATTAAAGACAGAACGTTTAAGCGGAACCCAAATTTTTAATTACTTTTATTCATAATTTGCTGAGTAAATCACTAAATACTTTTTAATTACCCTTAAGGGGACTGTGTAAAAGATTATATATGAGCTTGATAAGCAAATACGGCTTTGGAAAGGAAGATAAACATCATTAAACCAACAACCTTGAGATGGTCCCCCATAGGACATCAAGTGATTCGATGGAATAACTCGTTAAATATTCATCCAAATGTAACAAAAACTAAGATTTAGGGGTTTTCGAGGATGCTTAACATTTCTAAATAATCAAATATGGGTGTTACTATAGGAAATTTCAAAGTTGTTAACATTTTTAATATGAAGACCTCCCCTTATGAAAATTTTGTTTCGTGCAATCAACTTAGAATGTTATTTATTCACAAAGTCAAAAAGGTCCGATTCCATAGGATGACTAACGGCCGAAATAATCACTTGGGTATTTTTTGATACAGGACGATTCCATTTCGCTTTTTTCCTGCCTAGAAAAACTCGTATTTCGGGGATGAGAAATTCTCGTACCTTGTGAGGTTAAAGGGTTAAGCGTCATACTAGAGTCTGGCGTGAATCTCGATCATAGTAAATCTCGAGATAGTAAACCAGTGCGCCACGTGATAAGAACCAATGCAATACTGGTTTATTCACACCAGTTTTGAGATAATTTGCTATCTTCAGCCAAGCACCCTTTATGCTAACAGATTCTCAGTCAATGAAGGGTTTTCCCTCTGTTTTCTCAATATGTGCGAGGTGCATGCAATTTTTAAAAAAATACTTGCAGTTATTTCGGAAACCTCTTTCTGTAATAATCATAAATATTTTTGAACATTTGTAAACATAGCAGTAAAAAGTTAAAATATAATTTACCATTAATTTATAGTAATTTTTATTATGAATTATTTTCAATTGCAAACATGCTTTTAATGAACATAATTATTTCCAAATTTCTGCATTTAACTAAATTAAACAATTCTACTCAATAAAAATAAAACAATTAAAACTACTGTATCCGCGAATAAAACATCTTTGCTTAAAAAATACTTTTGCAGAAAAAAAAGCCTTCATTATATTTTCATTATTATACACATGGGATTAATTTGTTGTGGTAAAGAGCATATATCATGTTAATTACGTATAGCTTTAATAAATTATGACAAGGCTCCAAATTACCACAAATTATAATTAGTTTTATTTCGCTCATTGCATTTCTTATCCAATTATTTAACTGTATTTATATCGATTGACTTTTGCTGAGCTCTAAGCAATGAAGTGGATAAAGTAGACAGACTGTCTCGGTAGGGAACCATAACAAATAACTGTATAGGAGAGAAAGGATTGCAAATTTAACACTTCACCTGCACTTTTAAGAACTTAAATCAACGTGTTAAATTTGAATAGTGTATTCAGTTAGGTTATGTGTACCCTGCTTCATAACTCCGAAATCGCAAGTTGTATCTGGTAAAAGAACCTTTGAGTTAGTTCACATATGGCTTGATTTTCCCGACCACATTACATTTTAATATACTAGGGTAGACTAACCAGTGAATGAACGTTTGAGGCGCTGCGTTCGTCAGTGAATGAACACCAGGATGGACACCCAACCATATGTCGGAATTCTTCCTACTAGAGGAGTGGAAGTCAGTGTTGCCAATCCATCTAGTGGAATGATTTTCAATCCTTATTTTAAAATTATATTTACCAAATGTTCATTCACTGGGCCTGTTCACTCATTGGTCAGTCTACCCTATAACATTCATAGAGCGCCCAGATTCATTGTAAGCTGAGCGTTGCAATTGCTAGCGAGAGCCGCCTTTATGATGCCACAAAAAGGACCCTCAGTTGTAGGGAATGAACCAAACCTGCAATACCTAAATCTTTCAATGGGCTGCCCCGTGTTCGAATAAATATTTTAAAAAGTCTCCTTTGAAGCAAAGAGTTCTATAGTATGGTAGAGGAACGATACTGAGCTGCCATCGGCAGCCGTGGCTCACCCCGGAGCCCGAATAGAATGATAGTTATAAGCCCAATAAGTTATAGTTAATTTATAATTTTGATACTGAGAAAGGAAGTACACCCAGGGCATAGACGAAAATCGAGCCCGCAACCGTTACAGAGCGCTGACTGCTAGCGCTATGGCCTGCGATCCAAACCACTCGGACATCGAGCTCCACATGCCGCCCTATATCAATACCACCTAGATTAGAAGGCCGAAGAACTAAGCAACACAACGTCACACTAGTAGACCAATTTCGATTTGTTGACCAATAACGTCGTATCTTAAGATGACGTCGCATCTTGATTCATCTTATCTTAAAAATTTATTCAAATACAAGATCTAGTCACGAATGATCATTGGTCAAAACCACAGAATCGGTCCACTAATTTGACGTCAAGCATTTAGTTCACCGGCCTTATCTAATCTAGGTGGTATTGCCTATATTGTGTCCGTGTTGGTCCATAGTTGTGGTTGGTAGGTTCAGTCTCAACAGTACCATAGAACTCTTTGATTTGAAGATATTTTAACCATTTGAGGAAGGAAATCACGTTAAATTGACCTCAGGTTAGTTTAACTAAAAATCAAATCTCCACCGCCTTAGTGTTGAAGCAGTCCCGTACCAACTAAACTGCTCAATTCACTCACTTTCCTTTTGGTCCGCGAGACCCACCTTAAAAATTCAAAAGTTAATCTGCAGCAAAACAAAGTAAAATCGTTCCCTGGAAACTTCCTAAAATGCAATTATTCGGAACGAAGCAAGCAAGGCTTCTGGTTCGTCGCGTTCTGATTAAAAATGCAACAGAACGGGGACTCTTATTCCGGTACCAGAAGATAAAGAAATAAAAGTTGTTATTTTCTTACCAGATTTTAAAAAATTCGATGAGTTTTAACAGATTCATTAGAGTTAAAAGTTATGTCATTCAAAACAGGGGAAAAACCGCTTAATTTCTTAGAAAACTTTCCTCATCATTCCTCTTTGCGATGATAGCGAGTAATCGCCTAAACTGTTGTACGGAAACCAGTTTCAAGACATTTTTTTTACCGAGATTCACGCGATGCACGGTTCCGACGTCCAAGCGAAGAAGGAAAGAGAAATCAGTTTTTTGTCATCAATGTTCGCCAAGCAGACGTAATTACGGGACGATTACTAATAAATCAAGCGGTTCTTCCCTTGTACTCTTCAAATGCTTTGTACTCACCGTCACAACGAACGGAACGTTATTCACCAGTTCCAGGATGAAATTTGAGGTAAAAAACTGTTGCCACACATTTCCCTAAGAAATAAGATTTTTTTTAATAAAATGTATACAATCTTATGAAAAAACAATGACATAGGTTTTAATATATACTGTAAGTGTCAGTTAGTAGTTTTCACCGCATTTTAACAATGCATAAATGAGAGATCAGAGCCGGAAGTGTTTCATAATCAAAAGTAAAGTGAAAAAATGTGTTTAATTATAATATTTTTTGTAAAAATGAGGCAACTCAAGCACGAGCACGAGCAAAAGTACCCGTTAAATATCCTTACAAGTCCTAATGCTGCGTACAATGTCACCCTTAACGGTTGCGTTGGGTGCCTATTCAGGTGTCGGCTCGTATCTTGACTGTGGTACTAAAATACGACCCGGTCGCAAATAGTCCTCGTGTAGCTCCAGTGCGACGATATTCAAACCTAACCTAACCGGAAGTATAAAGAATAATATCATGTGTGGAGGGATTGGTTACCATTGTAGGTAAAGTGTGATCCTTTGTCCCGGCGAAGTCGCCCGATAGAAGTTTCGTTGGGTGTCTACTCATTAGTCGCCTCGTATCTTGACTGTGGTTCTAAAGTATAACTCCCGTCAACAGCCCAATAGTTTTTTCGATTCAACATATTAGAATCTCTATCACTCTCTATCTTTCTTTTACAAAAAATAAAGCGACACATTAATTTTTCATATCCCTTATAATTGTTACCGTTAGTCTCTGTTGGGATGTCATGCCTGGAAATTTTTTTGGTCGGTACAAAAGCATTACTAGGCTTACCATAAAATAAAAACTAACAGTGTAAAGAGGTAGGTCTATTGGAATTTTTCTGGCATTCGGATAATGAACACCACTTCGAACAAGTTCTATTGTACTTTGATTGCGATTCGATAAAAGTAATAATAAATATAATTAAAACAATGATAAAACGAAAGCAAAAAGCTAACATTCATTTCAAAACCCCCTCCCCAATTAAACAGTATATAATTAAATAATATTGTCACTTACCTTATATCCTAAATAAGCAATAAGTAAGGCCTCTATTAAACTAATTACGGAGAGTGAAACCTGAAAAATGAACAAATAAAGAACTCAAATACTTTTGAACATACAAATTTTCCAATACGGATTATAGTATCAATTAATAGTTTCCGAATTGGAAAATCATGCCAAAGAGCCACATGATAAAATTAATTATAGCATTAATTGAGTTATACTCTGTGAAAAAAATCTGTCAATTTTGCAAAAATAGCATGCAGTAGAGTCCCGTTTAGCCGAAAGGTACGGAACCAAAATTACGCAGAAAAAAAAACTGCATATCTTGAGAAGTAAATCCAACTTCGTCAGTACGTATTTATTATTTTTATTTATTTATGTGTATACATTTCGTATTTTAGCTACAAAAAAAAAAAAAAAAAAAATCCAGAGCCTTTCAATTAAACCAAATTTGGTATAACTGTTATTCGTATAAACGGGACTCTACTGTATTTACAGAAAAATTCTGTTATTTATTAAACAGTTTTTGAAGAAAAATAGGAAGTTTATTAAACTTCCTATTTTTAAAAGAGAAGAGAAAAACTTTTTTTATTTAATAAAAAAAAAGTTTTTATCTTCTCTTTTCAACCGAGTGTACTAGACTGCAACCAAACAAGCATTTGTACTGTTTGTTAAAAATTGTAAATTTGTAAAATAGATAAGTTGGTTGACCGTTGGAGGGGAGATTTAAATAACTGTAGTTCGATCCCGGGTTCGGCAGTTTGATATTACTCATTAGTTATTGTGCTTGTCAATGAGGTGACCGGGGGTTCCATTACCCACAGGGAAGTATTGTTTTCCCCAGGCAATTCCCCCAATTTGTCTACAAAAAATAGATTTTGCATTAAAATTAAAAATTGTTCGCATAAAAAAAATAACAGATTTTCTCTGTAAAATATCCTTTTTTTTCTGGCGCACTAGCTAACCGTTTTTTTTCTGTAAAAATAAAATATTTTTGACATTATATGTTAAACATTCATTTAACTTCTTGTTATAAGAATTAAGTTAATTTGGCATATCAAGAACGTTATCTTACTTGAACACCCCATAAAGCTAACGGACGGTCGACCCATAAAATAGCTTTCCTAAAATAGAATCACACATGTTAATGAAATAACAATAAATTAACTAATATACAGAGCGAGGCAAATAAAGGTGGCCCCGTTCTAGAGATAGGAATACGTTGAAATGCTTGTCGAGAAAAACTCTTGAAGCCTGTTTTTGCATTGGTGGGATCGGATTAGCTTCACATTAGAGCTACTCATAGACTAGTGGCGAGTTCAGATCTTAGTTCGTATTGTAAGAAGACGTCCCATAATGTAAATTTTGTGTCTTGCAATAAATTTAGAATGTTTTGTACAAAAACAAAAAGGTCCGATTCTCTAGGATAAATAACGTCTGAAATAATCACTAGTGGGAAATTTTTTTTATTGCATTTCAACTAGCTTCTCAAACCATAGCGTAGTTGCCGGCAAATAATTCGCTAAGCGTTTGTTTGGGCTTAATATTGAAGCTATCAATAGCTTCAGTTAGCAAACCTGTTTTTGTATTGGTTTTTGACTTGGGAACATTTCTATCGTAATCTTATCTCCACTTCGGGGCCGCTTTTATTTGCCTCAGTCTGTATATGCTATTCTTAACAAGATGAAAACGTAAAACAATTAAATAAAAAAAATTGTAGATAAAAGTAAATTATTTAAGAAAAATGAAAAACATAGATTTTTTTAAAAATTTATTCTTATAACATTGATTCAATGGAATATAATTTTAAATCTATTATTGTTTAATCTATGAACGACTAAGTATAACTTTATTAAGCAAATTATTTATAAAGAATTGTATTAAAAACAGTGCTCTATCCAAATTTCAGTGGAAGGGACTAAAATGTAACTGAACCATAATTTTGATACATTTTGTGACTATCAATTAATTAATATTTCTGAAACATGAAACTATGAGGTAATCAAAATTAGCATATTGAAACTGAACCTATTACATTATCTTATTAGTGTCAACAAATTTTAAACTAAATTACCATACTATATCTATTGGACCATATTTTAAGGCCCCGTGAATTTTAGATTGGTAAAGCTAGTGTTTCACATTATTATTCAGCGGAGGCTGTCAGTTTATGTAGATGAAATCATATTTAAAGAGACACAGTTAACCATGATTCTTCAACCTACTACGAATTATTTGAGAACCATTGCTAAATTAAAAATTACATGAGATATTTTAACTACAAAATTTAAAAAAAAAACTGTGTCTAAAAAATAAAGACATAACCATCTTCATCGATGTAAGGGGAAAATATAGGAGTTCTAGCTCTGTTTAACTAAACGCTTTTACGTTATAAGTTTAATCTGCAGTTTAAAACTTTTGTTTCAAAATTTACAAAAAAGTTGTGGAAAAATAATAGGAATGTCAACACATATCCCGACAAACCGGAAAAAGTGCCAAACCAGAACTAGATGGTGCCAAACGAAAACGATAATGGCGCCAAATTAATACAGCGGAAAAAAAGGGAAGCAAGTAGGGTTACCATAATAGCGCAATTATTGGCAATGAAACAATATTTACATCTGTTGCTGAGCGAGCCGCCCTGATGGCGCAATCGTTAGGACACTAGCCTTTGGAGCTGTTGAGGTCGGGTTCGAATCCCGGTAAAGGCATGGATGTTTGTGCTTGTCAATAAATGTTGTTATTTGTCTAAGTGTTTGTGTCGTTCTTCTTTGTGTGTCTCTTGTGACTGTCTCTTCTGGCGACCTGGGTAATGGGCTATAAAGCCTACACTCTCCCTTCTAGAGGGCGCAATTTTGGGACAACATACAAAAATCCTATTGAGCAGGCTTACCAGTAGATGTATGCTGGCGGTCTGTCCACCGAAGCATCGTCGTAAATCTTTGGCAGACTGGCGTTGCTCGGGGGACAGTCGTAACTGGAAAATAAAAATTTGCCATGAGCTATTACATATCGATTACTCAACTTTAAGGCCACAAAAGCTCTTCATGTCGTCAGCTATTTTCGAAGAAAAAGTACGAAACCTTTTCCCCACGATTTTACTTTTCAGGTTCCGAGCTGGTTTCGTTCCTCTTTTTTGGAACAGACGACAACCCAAATTAGAAGGAGAGTGTGACGTCTCAGAGAGCATTTCTGGCCTTACCAATTGAGCGGGCCAATGGCTACACTGTGAAAATGTTTGAGGCATATTGCACGCATAGAGAAGGAACGGAAAGTAGAGGTGCAGTAATCCCTGCAGGTTTAGTAATTCTGCAAGGGCAAATAAGTAAACACTTTTTGGGAAGTCACTTGATTTCAAAGCCTTTAGGGGGAATCCGGGTACTTATACTATTTTCCATGAAAAAATAAGCTTTCTGCTTAAGTTTTTCTAAATAAACAAGATTTAAGACAAATGAAAATCATAGTCTTAAGACATTTTAAGTTACGTCCACAGCAAATTTATAACTTAAGGGGTCTAAGGAGTCTTAACAAGAAGTTCTTAAAGAACTAAAATAGCCTACTTTCCTGTTACTTAAATACTTACTAAAATTCTTATCTTGAAAAAACTATGTTCGTAACAGTAAGTGACATCAAGAACCGTTTTTCCACCTTAAATTTAAAATAAATTTCACTAAACGCAGCATCTAACTAAACACAGCATCTTTCACTAAACACAGCTTGATTTGCAGTCATAAGTAAATATTTGATTTTTCGTAGAACAAAAACCAAAAAACTACTCCTCAATAAACATTTACTTGCTAAATTCGGCTAGTTTCATTTATTTTATTTCGAAAATTAAATAATTATTACTTAATCGTTTGCAAAAATTTATATTTCAAAGAATAAATAAGAAAAATTTCTAAATTAATAAAGTGTTTGTTGTTTTTTTTTGTTTGTTTGCAATACTCCTCGCTTTTAGATAGAATGAAAACAATTTATATCAAAATACAAAGATCTCGTAGTGAAATATATATTTGATGTCATCTTAAATTGATCGATGTCTCAAAAATAAATTTATTTTAATTTATTGTCTAAAAGAATTAAAGTTTCTCAAGCAATTGTTGCGATGGCAACGGCGATATAATTCTAATAAAAATGGCTTCCTATGCTTTTTAAATGAGCATTAAATGTTGATGTTTTTTTAATAATTGAAGTACTTCGAATTCGAATTCTATTCTGAAATTTTCAATGTATTCTAAATTCGATGCGCTGAATTTTTTGACGTATCTCACTTGTCCGTAGCATTTGTAGTTAAATTCAGCGATTTAAATGAATCGAAATTGAATTTCAATGCTAATTCAATGGGAAATTCGTCGTCAAATAGTCGATTTATGTCCGTCCTATCGTACAGACAGACGAACAAAAAGTATGAAAGTTGGGTGTCTGAGATTATACCTTTCTAATAAAAAAAGAATTTTTAAGATCGGATTGATAGAACTGATTTTGGAAGGGGGGTACGGACGGACAGACGGACGGACAGACGGACGGACAGACGGACGGACGGACAGACGGACGGACGGACGGACGGACGGACATCGACCGCATGTCAATACCTACTTTTTCATTTTTTTTTAATTCTTCGAATTAAAAAAAAAGAAAAGTAGGCTAAAAATGTGCAAAGAAGGCACTACAAAACATAATTTGATCTTTCATGTCCTTTTTGAACTACTCAATGTATAAGTATAATTTTTTTATATGTAATTCTACAAGATTTATTTATTATAAAACAAGTTTTAAAATTTATGAAACTTTAACCAAAACTAAAATAAATGATATTAAACATGAAGCTATTTGAACACAGTGTGATTAGTCTTGCGCGGCAAATTGTGAGGTCAAAATTGAAAAAATGACCAAGAAAATGGATTTATATTGTACAAATATGTACAAACAAAGACTTATACCTAAATTTTCTGCTCAATTTTAATTAGAAATTATTTTAAAAATAATTTAAAATCAAAATTTTTAAAATTTTATTAATTTTTTTAGAAAAAAGTTTTTAAAATAATTTCTAATTAAAATTGAGCTGAGAATTTAGGTATAAGTCCTAGTTTGTACATATTTGTACAATATAAAGTCATTTTCTTGGTCATTTTTTCAATTTTGACCTCACAATTTGCCGCGCAAGCCTAATCACACTGTGTTCAAATAGCTTCATGTTTAATATCATTTATTTTAGTTTTGGCTAAAGTTTCATAAATTTTAAAACTTGTTTTATAATAAATAAATCATGTAGAATTACACATAAAAAAATTATACTTATACATTGAGTAGTTCAAAAATGACATGAAAGATCAAACTTTGCTTTGTAGTATCTTCTTTGCACATTTTTAAGACTCCTTAGACCCCTTAAGGGGTCACAGGAGTCTTAAAAATGTGCAAAGAAGGTACTACAAAACATAGTTTGATCTTTCATGTCATTTTTGAACTACTGAATGCATAAGTATAATTTTTTTATATGTAATTCTACAAGATTTATTTATTATAAAGCAAGTTTTAAAATTTATGAAACTTTAGCCAAAACTAAAATAAATGACATTAAACATGAAGGTACTTGAACACACTGTGATTAGGCTTGCGCGGCAAATTGTGTGGTCAAAATTGAAAAAATGAATAAGAAAATGACTTTATATTGTACAAATATGTACAAACAAAGACTTATACCTAAATTCTCAGCTCAATTTTATTTAGAAATTATTTTTTTAAAAATTTAAAATCAAAATTTTTAATTTTTTATTAATTTTTTTAGAAAAAAGTTCTTAAAATAATTTCTAATTAAAATTGAGCTGAGAATTTAGGTATAAGTCCTAGTTTGCACATATTTGTACAATATAAAGTCATTTTCTTGGTCATTTTTTCAATTTTGACCTCACAATTTGCCGCGCAAGCCTAATCACAGTGTGTTCAAGTACCTTCATGTTTAATATCATTTATTTTAGTTTTGGCTAAAGTTTCATAAATTTTAAAACTTGTTTTATAATAAATAAATCTTGTAGAATTACATATAAAAAAATTATACTCATTTATTGAGTAGTTAAAAAATTACAAGAGAGATCAAACTATGCTATGTAGTATCTTCCTTGCACATTTTTAAGACTCCTGTGACCCCTTAAAGTTAACTTTGTAATCCGATAAGTGTTCTTACAAGTACACTGCGCAATATAACTGCATTTGGATCCGCATTATTATAATTGTTACTAGATTGAGATATTTTTATAATGCATTTTTATTTGATGAGCAACAGGTGATGGTAATTTTTTGTAATTGACCTAGTGTTCACAGGTACAGCTGTGGAAATAAAAAAGTACCCACTTGGGGTTATTTCATCCGTTAGTCACCCTATAGAATCGGACCTTTTTGAGATTGTGTACAATTAACATTCTGAGTTAATTGTACGATACAAAATTTGCATAAGGGGCCGTCTTCATATTAAAAATATTGCGATCTTTGAAATTTCCAATAGAAACACCCATTTTTAATAACTTAGAAATGTTAAGCACTCTTAAAAACCCTTAAATCTAAGTTTTTGTTACATTTGGACGAATATTTGACGAGTTATTCAATCGAATCACTTGTGGACCTTTTGGGGACCATCTCTAAAATGACAAGCAAGCATGCATGCAAAGCCGTCTTTATTTATCAAGTACACACGTAATCTTATACACAGTCCCCTAAAGGGTAATTAAAAAGTATTTTGTGATTTACTCAGCAAATTATGAATAAAAAATTTTAAAAATTGGGATTTCGCTTAAACTTCCTGTCTAAAATTTATTTCTTTAAAAATATTAAGGGGTTTCCATTCATATATTTTTTAAAAATTAATATAATAATTATTTAAAAATATAAAAATTGTTTTAAATACCCCAATATTGAATGCATTTTGTTTGGGTTATTATAAATTCTTTTCAGTAAAAAATTCGTTTCATTATCTTAATTATTTATAGATTGGGATAGTTTTTTATGTGCAACTCATTTAACATTATGGGACCTAAACTTTGCACGTCTCTAACTCCTCTAATAATGCTTAAAAACTAACATAATTTGGCATTTCTTATTAACATAGGTCAGAGATTTGAAATATGGATTCAAAAAGGGGTGTTGCCATTGGAAATTTTAAAGTTAGTAACATTTTTAATATGAAGATGGCCCCTTATGCAAATTTTGAGTCGTGCAATTAACTCAGAATGTTAATTGTTCACGATGTCAAAAAGGTCCGATTATATAGGGTGACTAACGGATGAAATAACCTCAAGTGGGTACTTTTTTATTTCCACAGCTGTACAAATACGTTTAGAGAGAGAGCCCAGGGCCCCCAGACCTAAGTCATTTTCTCCTGGATGAAAATGCATCAGATTCGGTTCGGTTTTCATTTACTTTTAGTGTATGCATACAATATAGGGTGGACCGACGGCCAATTTACAGGTATCGGCTGCAAAAAGTAGGTAAATTATAGATTAACCTTTAATTTAAGTCCTTTTCTCAAGGCGGATTTTTACGTATGCTTTAGAAATAATGTTAAAAGTTAATAATAAATTTGGCAGACACTTTCCGTCATCCGAAACTTTTCCCAGACGATTTAAAAAAACCTGATCAAGTTCAGAATTTGTCCTATGAACCTGGCGGCGCTATATGGCGCTACATTCGTCCTCGGGCGACAAGAAGGAGTTCAAGTTTATTATAAAGCTTTTTTTAACGATAGTCTGCACAATCCTTGTTTCCAAAGACATGTGCTTAAATATTCAATTTGGCATTATTACTCGTTGACAAATCATTTGGATTTTTTATTATATTTAACAATAAATTTAAAATTTACTGGTATTTTTAATTTTGCTTTGTGTTATTGTGTTGCACAATTATTAGCGACAAAATTAAAAATCATGATTTCGATTGAAATTAAAACACGGAAAATACATGGACAAATTTGAAGACATTTATTTCACAATCATTTGCAACTGTTTCACGATCTTATGATATTGCTGGATTTTCCTTTTATATTGTTCCAAATTTCCCATTCCTAATACTTTTTTGATCGCAGACCACAACGGAAACCTCTAAATAGATTCATATTTTAACTGAAATTAATTGTCGATTTTCCTTGTTTAAGGCACCTAATAAAGAAGAGGATCTTAAATTATGGCAGAAGAATATCAATAGGAAGAATCGTCTACTGAAAAGTACCGATTATATTTGTGAAAAACACTTTCAGGTAAGCTGCCTTTGAACAGTTTCCAAGTTTAATTGAAGGATTTCTTCGATAAAAATGCATATTCCTATGCTAATTTAATTTTCTGATAATGTATCAAAAGTTAAGTTTTAAACATTCCGTGGTCTTTGTTTTGAATCTTTTGCTACATTCAAAAGGACGTATAAATATGTTTAACAAAACCGAATCTACCGAACCTAAACCGAAGACGAGCTATTAAGGGTCTGGGACATAATTCCGACAAACGAAATCTCGAATACCAACAGAAAAAAGGAAATATTTTAAATGCAAATATTGGTAATTAAAGTGCCCTTGATTAAGCATAATGACATTATTTTAATAGATTTGTACTATTTTGCGTTGAAGAAACTGCTCTTAATTTGAGACATTTTTGTTTAGGATATCACAAAAGTACAAGACAAAAGGTAAAATTCTGCAAGGTGCTAGGACAAACGATGTTAATCAGTCACATTCTTAGCAAGTTCTAACAAATCTGTTGCCAAGGCGAACATGAATTTATACACATTCTTCCAATCACTTCAGTTAAAAAAAAAGTCAGTCATTACGAAAAAAAAAATTATTTACAAAAAAGTAACGTCTTTTAAGTTCGTTCTGAATCCGACCCTGTAGGGTTTCGGCTGTCGGGGCTAATGTCTGGAACAAAAAAAAGTATTAAAAAAAATAAGTTTATAGTTTTTGTGTATGTGGCCCTTAAGGGGTCATAGGAGTCTTAAAAATGTGCAAAGAAGGAACTACAAAGCATAATTTGATCTTTCATGTAATTTTTTTAACTACTCAATATACAAGTATAATTTTTTATACGTAATTCCACAACATTTATTTAATATGAAACAAATTTTAAAATTTATGAAACTTTAGCCAAAACTAAAATAAATGATATTAAACATAAAGCTATTTGAACACATTGTGATTAGGCTTGCGCGGCAAATTTTGAGGTCAAAATTGAAGACATGACCAAGAAAATGATTTTATATTGTACAAATATGTACAAACAAAGACTTATACCTAAATTCTCAGCTCAATTTTAATTAGAAATTATTTTTACAATTTTTTTAAATCAAAATTTAAAAAATTTTATTATTTTTTTTAGAAAAAAGTTCTTAAAATAATTTCTAATTAAAATTGAGCTGAGAATTTAGGTATAAGTCTTTGTTTGTACATATTTGTACAATATAAAATCATTTTCTTGGTCATGTCTTCAATTTTGACCTCAAAATTTGCCGCGCAAGCCTAATCACAATGTGTTCAAATAGCTTTATGTTTAATATCATTTATTTTAGTTTTGGCTAAAGTTTCATAAATTTTAAAATTTGTTTCATATTAAATAAATCTTGTAGAATTACATATAAAAAAATTATGCTTATATATTGAGTAGTTAAAAAATTACATAAAAGATCTAACTATACTTTGTAGTTGTTGTTATTCCTATGATCCCTTAAACTAAGTCACTTTCCAAGTCAACGTGAGAATTAAGAAAAAAAAAGGTCAATTATAACATAAAAGTGAATAATTGTGAATGGAATGCAATAACTTTCATTTAGATACAAAAAATAATGCGTAATGTGAACAACGTCGAAGTAAAAACTTAATATGGCTGTTAAAAGTTTGCTCTAATTTTTTTTGCGATATGCGTTTCGTGATGATAATGTCGTGTCCATGGATATGGGTAAAATGGGATCGAAGGTCTCATAGACCGCTTCAGCGATCTGTAGACAGTAGTCTACATAAAAGTCTTCGTAGGGCGAGTTGGTGATTTGCAGCAATTTTGCCAGGATAGCTGGACAAGAGAAAATATGTTTTTGAGTCGGGGCGTAGCAGAGCAATGTTTAATTTATGTAAAACAAAAAACATAATAAAAAACTGGTAAATAATTTTTCAATCACTACCATTGAAACATTGATTTCTATTACAAAAATGGATTATTATAATTTTATTGATTTCTTTTACTTTGTAAAACTATACTATCATAATTAATAATAATAATAACGTCTACCAGCCGAGGATTCGTTAATGGTAACAAACTATAACTTCTGAATCGAATGTTACTTATATGAAGGAGAAACTCTGATGGTATGTTGTCTGGTCAAAAATCTACTAAAAACAAGAAATCTGCATTATGCTGGTAAACTGCAGTATCTAAACTATTGACTTAGACCATTGTTGTAAGCGCTGAGTATTTCTGAACAAAATTGATTCAATTCATTGTCGTTATTCCTGCAATTCATGTGCACAATGAACATACATTTTTATTAATGAACTAAAGATAGATCACTTTAAAAAAAATAAAGAGATTGTAGAAAAATTTCAGTTATAACATAAAAGTGAAAATTGTGAATTAAATGCATAATTTTTATTTGGTATAGAGGAAATAGTGCACAATGTAAACAGTGCAACGTCGAGTAAAAACTTAACATATCGAGACACAAACGGATGCAAAACTGGAATGAGTCATTTTAAATTTTAATATCGATATGCGCTAGCATATCTTGCTATAACGGTGTTTTGTGCGTTTTTTAAAAAAATATGTAGGGGAGAGTGTTGTACCTTGGGACAATTTTTACATTTTAATTTTTTTCTTCGATAATTATTGTCAAAATAAAAATTTCAAAGCAGCATTTCAACACACCAATATATTCCTCTATAATATATTTTTTTAAATTCTGGCAGCTTGAAATTAAAAAATTGCCACTCATTTAAAGTAGAGAGGATAAACTGTCCCAAGGTACAACATGATGTTGTACCTTGGGACATGCTTTATAATTCAGTCACTAGTCATGCACTTGAACTAATTTTTGTCACGAGAAACAAACTTTATTTCAAAATACATCAGAAAATGTGCTCTTTAGAACATTTCATCACACGGAAGGAAAAAGATTTATCAAGTGTTGCCAGAATTATATTTTCAAACTACAATCATTATAAAATATATCCAAAACAAAGCTGAGTTGTATTTTACATGTTTTGTGGAATTGCTCTTAAAATAAATAATAAAGATATTTTTATTTATCCATATTATTAAGAATTTAATCAAATTATTAATACTGTCCCAAGGTACAACACACTACATGGTTTAAATAAAAGCAAGATAGTGGCCAATCCAAATGCATTATCATTATTTTCTCATAACCAAAATATTTTAAAATCTTCTCTTTTATGAAGAAAATAAAATGCAGTTGACTTTTTGTCAGAGTACTAAGGTAAAAAATTATATTAGAATGCGAAAAATATTTACTTTGGGGTAATGAAATATTATTTTTTGTCACCATTTCATCAATTCAATGATGCTGTTGTTAAATTTTATTTTGATGATGCCTGTTGGTTAAGGCTACTATTAGAAATAAACAATGTATGAATATTGGCAATAGATTCTTAGAAATTGTCAGTGTCCCAAGGTACAAGCGTCCCAAGGTACAACACTCTCCCCTATAATTTATACTATGAAGAAAAAAACAAAATACAAAAACTGGTATTTAATTTTTTAATATCTACATTGTGATATATTGATTTCTATTACCTATTAGCCAAGATAACTGCCTTGGGCAGGTAAACTGCAGTCTAGACTACTGACTGGGGCCACTTTTTGTAGGCGCTGAATAACTCTTATTAGATTTAGGTTAGGTTTGAATTATCGTCGCACTGGAGCTACACAACGGCTATTGGCAACGGGAGTTGCATTTTAGAATCACAGTCAAGTGACGAGCCGACACCTGAATAGGCACCCAACTCAACCGTTAAGGGCGACATCGTACGCAGCGTTAGGACTTTGAAGGATATTTAACGTACACTCCCTTACACGGGGTATTATTCGTTGGACATTTTTGGCTGCATGGGCCGTTTATAGGTTGGCAGTTATTTTGGCGATGCCCGGACCCGAACCTGGTGCCTTTCGCATGCTAGGCGAGTACCTAACCGACTGGGTTCCCCAGCCCCTTAAATCTTATTGGAAAATATGCAGAAAACTGATTACTTTTCAGAGCAAAAATGGTAAAATTCATTGTTGCGTTCCTGCATTTCACCTGTCTACAGCAGAAACGTCATGATTGATTCAGTGATATGCCGGAGCCTTGGCTAATTATATAGCAATACGTTGCACCTAATAAAATTCAAAAATATATATATTTTTGATTAAAGAAAGTATAAGCGTATTACGATTATTTAAGGTGGCCGATTACCTTTGACAGCAAATTTCTGAAAATTCTATTCTAACCATGGCGTTAAGCGATTTTATTATTAGTTATGAATATAAAAGTAGTTTTAAGAAAGTAAATCATGATTTTTTTTCAGTATATGTAGACAAATATGCTTCAAAAATCACGTGATCAAAAATCAACGTGATTTTTATACATTTTTTTTACATAAATTAAATTTAAATATATTTAACAAACATTAATATAGGTTATGAACTAAAATCATAAAGATATCAGTGCTCCAAATTTATTTATAGGAAAAAGTTTGTAGTATTATATCGAAAACACATGGAAACAAGATAGTAAAAAGCATATATATACTTTTAAAATATCCAATTCCTTAATAGTTTTACACGATTCTAGTTCAAAACCTTCTTCATACTGTTATAAAACTACTGTAAAAATTTTGAAGCAATTGATAATAAAAAAATTAAGTTTTTATGTTTTGTGTAAACTGAAAATCTCAGAAATTCTATTTTGAAAAATATGCGAAAACAAACAAAAACAGTTCTAGAAAAGTAAAAAAAAAGTTTCAAAGAAAAAATTGTTGCTTTTACTTATATAGTATATGCTTTTTTATCGTTTACAATCATTTTATTATACGCTATTGAAAAATAGCATTTGCTAGGTATACAGGGTGGTTATAAAATAACGCTCGCTATTCGGAGAGGTCTGTAGCTTGAATGAATAATCCAAATGCATCAAAAATTGAGAAACTTACTAATCAAGAAGGGGAGAGAAGAATGGAATCATAAAAAAAATAGAATTTAAAAAAAGATAATCATAAAAAAGAATTATGAAAAACAAACTCGTCTCTTGATCAGAATCCAAATTACGAGGCGTCGTCAGTTATGGCTAATTACGGCCAACACATCCAATTACGCCTCGTAATTTAGAACCCTGGTCAAGTGAGGAATTTGTTTTTTATGATTCCATTGTTTTTCCCCCTTTTTGATTAGTAAGTGTCTCAAAGTTTTTTGCATTTGGATTATTCATTAAAGCTACAGACTACTTCGAATAGCGAGCGTTATTTTATAACCACCCTGTATAGGATTTTTGCTGAAAAAGGGTGATCGGATACCTTAATACAATTCGCACTGTTATCGGAAAAAAGTAGCAACGATTAAAAAATACTTTACCATAAAATCGATTGCAAAGGCCCAAGTGCCACGAATTGGTATAATGCTACACGACAGCAAGTCGTAGAAATACGAGGAAATGTTCCTGGCCTTTTCCAACCAAATAACTCATCATATCACTAATTATTGAATTGAAAGCCCATTACCAGATATGCTTCAGTGATTAACTTTTCGACTATAAAATCATCATTAAATTTTCCCAATTCATATTTTTTGTAGCTTTTGTTTGAAAAAATATAATAAAAAATAAAGCAGACTACTTGCAATTTTTTTATAGCTAGATTGTTGAATAACAAACTGAATCACTTTACGAAATGCAGTATATCTTGTGTCTTTCCTCCCGACACTTGAGACGAAGGATTTCTTCGTAACTTGAAATAGAATGCCCTCTTTCAAATCAACAAGTATTATTAAACGCACAGCAGGATCGGTTGCAAAAGTTACAAACAAACTTTAACTCTTTAGAACGGTTGGCGAAATGGTACTATGAATTTCATCAGAATGTGCTGTTATCGGTGAATCGAAACCATGCGACACCCTAGGGAGTCAGTGGCATCCAACGTGTTAAAGTATTTGCTTGAAATTTTTTTTACAATTGAACCATTATAGGAAGAAAATTGCGTTAGATTGACCTGAAAATAGTTGTACAAAAAATAAAATATCTACCGCCTTAGTTTTGAGGTGGCTCCATATCCACTTAACTACTCAGTTTGCTAACTTTCTTTTCGGTTTTTCAAAACCCACCTAAAAAATTCAAAGGATTCCCTTGAAACTTCATAACATGCTATTACTCGGTAAGAAACAAGCCTTCTGGTTCGTCGAGTTTTGATCAAATATGCAACAGAACGGAGGATCTTACTCTTCGAACAAAAGGTAGAAAGGGGGAAAAAAATACATATTGCAGTTTGATACTGTTGCAACTGACAAAAACATTATAATACCACGCGTTAAGAAATAATTATTACAACACATATTTCTTGCAGATTGCAATGCTAATGCCAATAACTATCAGCGATTATAGAATGTGTATACTTTTAAAATCATTTAACACATTCGCTGCCACTAAATCATTGATAGAGTCTTCATCGATAGAGGCTGATGAAGTAGAAAAACATCCTTTTTTTAAAAAACCTGTTCGCTACAATGGAAATTAACTGTTCATTTTTGAACAAGTACAAATCTTAGTTCGAGATCGTAAAATAGCAAGGTTAGGTTGAATTAACGTCAATAACTAAAGCTACAAGATAGCTACCTAGTCGTAAAAATACAAGGAAATGTTCCTAGCCTTTTCCAACCGGATAACTCATCATCATGCACTAATAATTGAATTGAAAGCCAATTACCAGATTTGCTTCAGTGAATAACTTTTCGATTAAGAAATCATCATTAAATTTTCCTAATTCATATTTTTTGGATAATTTTTGCTTGAAAAAAAAAATACAAAAAAAAAATAAAATAGACTATTTGCAATTTTTTAATATCTAGATTGTTGAATAACAAACTGAATCACTTTACGAAATGCGGTATGTCAGGTGTCTGGTCGCCCTACACTTGAGACGAAGGATTTAATTTCCTCGTAATTTTAAATAGAAAGCCCTCTTTCAAATCACCAAGTATTAATCCAAGCACAGAAGGATCGGTTGCAAAAGTTACATACGAACTTGAACTCATAAGAACGGTTGGCGAAATGGTACTATGAATTTCATCAGAATGTGCTGTTATCGGTGAATCGGAACCATGCGACTCCTTAAGGAGTCAGTGGCATCCAACGTGTTAAGGGGTCATAGGAGTCTTAAAAATGTGCAAAGTAGGTACTACAAAAAAAGTTTAATCTTTCATGTAATTTTTTAACTACTCAATATACAAGTATATTTTTTTATATGCAATTCTACAAGATTTATATATTATAAAACAAATTTAAAAATTTATGAAACTTTAGCCAAAACTAAAATAAATTATATTAAACATAAAGCTATTTGAACACATTGGGATTAGGCTTGTGCGGCAAATTGTGAGGTCAAAATTGAAAAAATGACCAAGAAAATGACTTTAAATTGTAAAAATATGTACAAACAAAGACTTATACCTAAATTCTCAGCTCAATTTTAATTAGAAATTATTTTTAAAAAAAATTAAATCAAAATTTTTAAATTTTTATTAATTTTTTTAGAAAAAAGTTTTTAAAATAATTTCAAATTAAAATTGAGCTGAGAATTTAGGTATAAGTCTTTGTTTGTACAATAATAAAGTCACTTTCTTGGTCATTTTTTCAATTTTGACCTCAAAATTAGCCTAATGCCAAGCCTATGCCAATGTGTTCAAATAGCTTTATGTTTAGCCAAAACTAAAATAAATAATATTAAAGTTTCATAAATTTTAAAATGTGTTTTATAATAAATAAATCTTGCAGAATTACATATAAAAAATTATACAGATATATTGAGTAGTTAAAAAATTACTTGAATGATCAAACTTTTTTTGTAGTACTTTCTTTGCACATTTTTAAGACTCCTATGACCCCTTAAAGGGCCTCAGTACAAAAGTCAAGCTACTTATAACTATGAATAACATATTTAAATTATTTGCTTTGCGATTTATTTTTACTAGTATTTTCATAAAAATATATTTATAATAGTTTAATTTGCAGATTTAACAAAGGTTTCGGCAGTGTACTTTTGTTCTTGCTTAGTGTTCTTGCACTGCAAACTCGGGACATACATTCAGAACAGATTTAGCGCACCTTCAGGAAAATTGTGTTCCGATAGTGTTCCACATGCGTTCCGTAGCATAGATCGAATTCTAAAAGCATTCCAGAACCGTTGACAAAGTGTTCAGAATGTGTTCTCCTAAGGGATTTGTTGAATTTCACTTTTGGATCACATTGCGAACCTTTTTGGAACATATTATAGAACATATTGCAAACACATTTGAATCACATGGTAGAATACATTGTCGTTGAAAATTACAAGGATTGAATATCTGTTTCGATAGAGTTTCAAACTAATTTTACGATCTCAACTGATTTTAAACACTTCATAGAACACTTACACACTTGCACATTTGAGGTTGCAGCACTTTTAATCACTTGACCGTGCTTTTATATTACGAAAAGTAGTTGGCCATGTTAAAACTCCTAACAGAGGGTAGAAGTGGACAACAACAGTTTGGGAACCACAGAGGACACTGGACAACAAGTTTAAACAAATAATTAATAAACTAAGATCCGCAACGTGAATCTTTTTGAGGACATTTTGAAATTATTATATATAAGTTAGTGCTGGACGTGGCTGCTTAAATCATCCAAACTGTGGAGGAAACATCTTACCAGGTGTTATTTGTAAGAAATTGAATTGTGTGTTATTGACTCTAAAATTTATGATTTTGCTATATATTTAAATGATCTGGATTTCGAATCTCGATCCGATTAGACTTCTGAAAAAAGTTATTTTGACTTGGGGGGGGGGGGGGGGGTCTTGGTATCTTATTTGAAATTTGAATCAAGGATTAGATGGTTCCAAAATTTTATCAAAATTGTATTTGTTGTATGTCATTATATTTTTTGTATGTATTGACGTACGGTCAATTGATTCTTTCTTATTAAAATCATTTCTTCCTTCAATTTTTTTTGTGTTTCTTTTACTTTTCTCAAAGGCAGTTTATGGATCATATCGTAATATTTTTATGTAATTAAAACTCGTAAAGTATGCCATGCTAAAGTAAATTTGTCAAAACCATATTTTTTAAA
This sequence comes from Hylyphantes graminicola, assembly GCA_023701765.1. Classification (NCBI taxonomy): domain Eukaryota; kingdom Metazoa; phylum Arthropoda; class Arachnida; order Araneae; family Linyphiidae; genus Hylyphantes; species Hylyphantes graminicola. Next base: position 44,020,180 of record CM043112.1, read on the forward strand.
TTTTCAAATACAAAAAGACTTTTTTTTAATGTAAAAACAAAACTATCTTTTAACATTTATGTACATTGCAAATCAGATATGCATACCTTCATTGATTAAATTTTAACGTTAGCGTAAGACATTCATAATCCAACTAAATTTTGGTTGGTGACCCTAGTTTTTTTTTCTAGTGAGATTAAGATCTTTAGTATAAGACATGAGGCAAAGTGGCAGTGCTTTGTATTGCCATGCCACAGGTCCGGGATTCGAATCCCGGATTGGGCGAGTTTCCCTCAGCCTTTCATAATGTAAGTGGGTCGATAAAATGAGGACCAAGCATGCTTGGGAACTAAACACTGGGGTCCTGAGTAGGTTGACCACCTAACCGGGACATATGCATAGCAGCCCAGAGCCCTAGATAACGAAAGCTGAATTGGGCACGGAAGGAATTGGCCCAATAATGGGCTGTTGCGACGAGGAGTTTAGTTTTCAGTATAGGACATATGAAGAGTACACGGGAAGAACAGATTGATTTATTAGGTGGACGCCCGCAATTGTCTGCTTGGCGAACATTGGCAGCAGAAAACCGGTTTCTCTCTTTCTTCTTCGCTGGCCCAATCGTCGTGATCGTCAATCGCCTGAATCTTGGTAGCTAGGAACAAAAAACAAGAAGTCACAGTATTAGAATGGCAGATAACGTGAACTACAACACTGACTTCATTGGGTCTCTTCTGGGAGCTTCTTGCGCGTCCTGTCGTTAGCATTGGAGGTCTCGTGATCTGCCACTATATTACTCTAACTATGATCTCTGTGGTAGGAACTGATTTCCTTACACAAGTTTAGGCGATCACTCGCTATCATCGCCAAAGTGGCCTGCTAAGGAAACTTCTCTACAAAATCAATCGGTTTTTCCCGTGTACTCTTCATATATGTATATACTTAAACTATACTGCATCTTACTAATACAATCATTTGAGTTTTTGAAGTTACGTTGCTTTAATATGTTTTCTAACTCCAATAGAATACATAAAATTTTCCAGGTAACAAAATAGACAAAGAAAACTATAATCACAATTATTGCCAATAAAAGTTTGCAGGTAGGTAAGATAAGGTTTGGCAGACAGGTTAGTTATATACTAAAGGTAGAGTAGGGTAACCAATGTAAGTAGTTAGGTAGGTAAATTAAGCAGGCAGACATTCAAACAGATTGGTAGTTAAGGCAGGTAATCAGGCAAGCAGGTAGGGGGTTTAGGCAGGCCGACAGATATAGACAGGTAAGGTAAGGCTGGCAGATAGGTTCGGCAGGGAGGTAAGTAAGCAGCTGGGTAGGTAGGTTAGACAGGCATACATGTCTTCAGCATTGCTGTAGAGCAGCACAAAAGCATCTTGTAGTTGAAGGAACATGCTAACTCAACATCAAAATTAATAGACTGGGAAAAGTTCTAGTTAAATTGCCATATGTTTTTACAAAGATAAATGACTTAGTTTAAAAAAAAATCCATGTTAAATTCTAACTTAATTGCGAATTAATTCATTAAAACTGATTTCAAAAATTGTTTTTGGTCAAATTTTAGAATTATGAGTTGATTGACTCATGAATTATGTAACATTTATTTATGAGCATTTTATTATTAACCATTATAGTAAGATTGTCTTATTAAGTTAAGACATTTACCAGAGTTGCCAACCTGCTAGCTTTAAAAATAAGGAGATCCTAGGCAGAAATCGGAAGATTTTCATTTTTTATTATAAATTCAAGGACTTTTCCAGAAAAATTCAGTGACTAGAAATTATGTACTAACAAAATTAAATCTTTTTGGTATATCAAGTGGAGCTTTTGGCATTCTTTATTTATATACAGAAATAGAATATCTTTGAAAATTGTATCTGGCGTAAGCGATCGAATTCTTTTTGACATACTTTCATCAACACTTTTAATTTGAGTGGCAGTTTGCAGGAAATGCTTTTCAAAACGCATAGAGGAACGCTATTTTTTGCACTTACGAAACACCTTTCAAAATAGTTAAGGTATGATTTTTGCACACTTTCAGTAACACTTTTATTGAGTAGCAGTTTGTTGTATGGTAAAAAGTGAACACATGCTTTAATTTTTTTATAAAAAATGTTTTGAAGTCTTTAAGAAAAAAATTCTTCTGTTTTATGCCCATAAGACAGGTCGACATGACCGTTGAACATGAAACAGAAGTACCAGTTTTTTTAAAGACTACAAACATTTTGCATGTAAAAATTTAAAGCAAGTGTTAAATTTTATACCATACAACAAACTGCTGCTCAATAAAAGTGTTACTGAAAGTATGCCGTAAATCCTACGTGAAGTGTTTTGAAAGGAGTTCTGAAAGTGTTCTAAAAGCGTCCCCGAATGTGTTTTGAAAAAGCGTTCCTGAATGTGTTTTGAAAATGCGTTCCCGAATGTGTTTCTATAAAGGTTCCTGAATGTGTTTTGGAAAGTGTTTTCGAATGTGATCCGAAAAGCGTTGCCAAATGCGTTCTATAAGTGTTCTGAAGAAAATATTGTTCCATTAGGTGTTTCGAAATGCGTGCCAAAATGCGTTCCGGATTGTGATCTAAAAAGGGAGACAAAATAAAGTGTTCGGAAAGGCACTTTAAAATATGTTCCAGAAAGTGTTCTGTAATGTGATCTAAACTAGGAGACAAATATAGTATTCTGCAATGTGTTCATAATCTGTTCAGAGATTTGCAGTGTGAACAAGGGACACTGAATGAATTATAAATAGTACTTGTTGAAGTTATTGCTTATTTCACAGACTCTTATAAATTTTCTGAGATATAAAACTATAGAAAGTGAAGTTTCCGAATAACGGCTCAAAATTAAATTAAAAAGTTTAGATTAAATATTCAAAACTCCATTAAAAGTTAAATAGGTAACTTTTAAAAAGCTTTGGTGGCTCATCTCCTCTCTTAAATACCAACAATTATTTCTCAACTATTAAAGCAGAATTCGTAGTGATTTTAATCACTGAAAATTAACTTGTGTCACCAAAAGCACTCAAACAAGAAAACTTAGTCTGGTTGGAGCTTTAAAGTTTGTGATTATAAAGAAAATGTATTTTACGCATTTTTGTCAAAGGTTTTTGTCAAAAAGCGTCACTTGTAAACAAAACTGCCCACTGTTTTAATTTAATTGCTTTATGTGATTTTGATACTAGCGAAAAATGCGTGAGAAACTAAAAAAAAGTTGTCTTAAAAATTCAAGACGAACTACAACTCATTTTTGCGGATTATCCGCGAATTCGCTTATCCGCGGAAGCCGCGCCACCCAATTACGCGGATAATCGGGAGTTTACTGTAAATAGTATTTCTCGATTTTTATTTTTATAGAGCCTAATTTTCCATTCGTACCAATTTTTCTTTGTCACAGGGTCACATGGGGGAATTATGGGTCACTCTCTTTCCGGGGTAAAAAATGGTCACTAAGTTTTAAAAACTAAAAATGGTTTTTAGAAAAAAAAATTATGCCAAGTCATCCTTATACATTCTATTTTCTTATATCAAGTTCAAAAACAACGTAACTCTGCAGCAAATAATAGAAAAAAAAATACTTTTTACACTACTATAAAAACATCTTAAAAAAAGATTGTCTTTGAAAAGCATGATATTTTTAAAGATTCATACTGGAGAAACATTCTGGGTCAGTGATTTTTTTGTTGTTGATTTTTTAGGTTTTTAAGGCTGAGTGGTATACGTCATTTTGAGGCAAAAAATCAGAATAGGCTGCATTCCAAATTTCATAAAAAAAATTCAAATTAGAAGTTTATTTAAAATTTAAATTTAAAAAATTTAATCTACATTGAAATAGCATGGAAATTCTATTTTATTCAATGTTTTCACTTTTGCCAATGCGTTAAACCTACGAGAAACTATATTTAAAATAAAAACTTTTAAAAGAATATTTATTTGTGCGATATAATTCAGTTTGGATTGCTGTAATAGAGTCTATTGAATTTTTTTTTGTCAAAATAGAGTTCTTTTGATGGTTCATTATGCATGTATGAGGAAAGATGCATAGAGTATTCTAACTTGGCATAAAAATATATGCCAAGTTTCGCTTTCATTACTTTTATGTGCTCAAACAATCTTTTTATGAGCTAAAAATTATATAATTTGGAATATTAATTTACTTTCGACATGCATTACTATAAAAAAAATGGTTGACCCATAATTACCCCATGTGTGACCCATAATTGCCCAAAACCGGGGTAATTCCTGGTCACTCAATAATTAAAATAAAAGTAATAATAATTAAATTTTAGGTGAAGTGATTACTTAAAGAAATTCTGAATTATTTAAGCTTACTCCATGCAAAATTAAATCTTTTTATCTTTCATACTTTACAAAAAAATTGGATGTTGTGATTTTTTGACCCATAATTCCCCCATATGACCCTAAGTGTTGTTGATTTTAACTCTTTAATGACCAGACCACGGTTACAAAGAAAATCTCAAAATATCTCTAATAGACTCGTTTTTCAACGGTTTGCTGTAGGTGAAATCCTTCGAGCAAAATTTGCTACTATACGCAGACTTGATGACGTGTACCCATACGAGTCTTCGTTAAAGGGTTACAAAAAGTTGAATATATATTTTTTTATTTCTGCCGATAAAAAATAGATCACTTTCCGAAACACTTTCATTACTTTTCGAAAGCGAATTTAGAAAAATGCACTTATAACTGAAGAACGAAAATTGTGAATGAAATACATAATTTTTATTCGGTAAATAGGAAATAGCGCACACCATAAACCACTTAAAATAAATACACAACATAACGGCTTACATATAATTGCTAATGCAATGACCCTCTAGAGTTATATACAAATGACAACAAAAGAAGTTATTAAGAAAAATGTTATAAATTAACCACAAAAAAAGGATTTTTTTCGATTAACTTACACTTGGATATATAAAAAAAAAAAAACTTGCATATTTACACCAAATGTTAGAGGTTCATGGCACAGATATATATTGAAATAACATCTGTAAAATATTTCATGTCAATTAATGTAAAACTTTTTATACTAGAACTGTTGGCGTACACCCCTTTTTTTAGGTGAAAAACACCGTTTAAAATAAATCAATTATATTTAAATAATAAAATTTGCCTAATAAGCATAGTTCATTATATTTGAAATCACTATGCCAAATTTGAAAAAGATTAAAATTATAGTAAAAATTTTACAATTTTGGGTATTTGCCTACCTTAATCTACTTTCAACTATAAATAATAAATTTAAATGATTTGCATTTCGAATTATGCCTACCAGTATTTTGGTTAAAAAAAAACTTTTATAAATTTTATATTTCTTAACCAAGTAGTCGATATGATTTGCTGTACTATTTAAAATGCAGTTGCTCTTTTACATGGAGCCCTGTATGTATGAATTTGAAATACTACACTGCAAATCTCTGAACAGATTATGAACACATTGCAGAATACTATATTTGTCTCCTAGTTTAGATCACATTACAGAACACTTTCTGGAACATATTTTGAAGTGCCTTTCCTAACACTTTATTTTGTCTCCCTTTTTAGATCACAATCCGGAACGCATTTTGGCACGCATTTCGAAACACCAAATGGAACAATATTTTCTTGAGAACACTTTTAGAACGTATTTGGCAACTCTTTTCGGAACACATTCGGAAACACTTTCCAAAACACATTCAGGAACGCTTTTAGAAACACATTCGGGAACGCATTTTCAAAACACATTCGGGAACGCTTTTTCAAAACACATTCGGGGACGCTTTTAGAACACTTTCGGAACTCCTTTCAAAACACTTCGCGTAGGATTTACGGCACACTTTCAGTAACACTTTTATTGAGCAGCAGTTTGTGAATGGTATAAAATTTAACACTTGCTTTAAATTTTTACATGCCAAATGTTTATAGTCTTTAAAAAAAACTAGTTCTTCTGTTTCATGTTCAACGGTCATGTCGACTTGTCTAATGGGCATAAAACAGAATAATTTTTTTCTTAACGACTTCAAAACATTTTTCATAAAAAAATTAAAGCGTGTGTTCACTTTTTACCATACAACAAACTGCTACTCAATAAAAGTGTTACTGAAAGTGTGCAAAAATCATACCTAAACTCTTTTGAAACGTGTTTCGTAAGTGCGGAAAATAGCGGTCCTCTATGCGTTTTGAAAAAGCATTTTCTGCAAACTGCCGCTCAAATTAAAAGTGTTGATGAAAGTATGTCAAAAAGAATTCGATCGTTTTAGACCGTGGGCCAAGTTTAAGCACTTTCGTTACACTCATCGAGTGGCAATCTGAAAAGTACGGTAATAACTTAAAAACTAAGTGGACAGTTGAAAAATACATTTTTCTGGAAAGGAAACTTGCACATTAATTGAAAATTTCAAGAAATATAGCGCACTATTTACTCATTTAACCGCATTACACCTTTGCTTTCCACTGATACTACCCTCCAATCATAACCTCCGATTCATTTACTTCTTCTGTAACAACCAATTAGGATCGCTGTACTATCGCACTTTTAAACACTTAGCTCGTTCTGTTTGTAAACAAACAGACATTTTCGCGAAATATTCTTGAAAGCATCGCACGCATTCATATTTTATGTTGAATTTATTTTTTAACTCTCAGCAAAAAAGTTCGTATAAACAAATGTATATTTACCTACCTACTTAATAACCCATGCTTAAATACCTACCTAAACATTTGAAAATGTGTGTATCATCTCCGGACACTTGTTGTTTACATCTTACTAATACTGGGGATGACTAAACACCTTTCAGAGTGACTATTCCCTCTTTGAACTATTAGTACTACTTGGATGATGTCTGGAAAATGCACACCTTGCGTGGAGCTACAATCCAGCTAGAAAAACTAACCAACCAATAACTACTGTGGATAAAATTAATCCATTTTCAAAAACCACTTGGACAAAAGTTTCTACTGGTATTCTTAAATGGATACCTTTGGGTGGTGAAGAAGCAAAAATTGCTTCTAACTTGCAGAATATTTCAGTGGACACTGAATTGACTATTCCTAAGGACTCTTCTATTGGTTTTCATCAGAAGTGTTATAATAAGTTCCACCGATTAAACAAAATACTTAGCGGACTATGTGGTGTGATTTCAACTTCACCCATCTAGGAGAGAGCTCCCGCAACTGCCACCAGTACCAACTATGACGCCAGAAATCCCAGAACAGATTCCACCAAATCCGACCCCGTTCAACTTGGACATTTACACACCAGTTCCAGAACTGCAAGAATAGACGGACCCACAAGATCCATCGGCAGATACACCCACCATCAGTAACCGTCAATCTACCCGAACAAAGACTACTCCAAAATACTTAGCGGACTATGTGGTGTGATTTCAACTTAACCCATCTTGCCTAGGAGAGAGCTCCCGCAACTGCCACCAGTACCAACTATGACGCCAGAAATCCCAGAACAGCTTGCACCAAATCCCACCCCGTTCAACTTGGACATTTACACACCAGTTCCAGAACTGCAAGAATAGACGGACCCACCAGATCCATCGGCAGATACACCCACCATCAGTAACCGTTGATCTACCCGAATATAAACTACTTCAAAATACTTAGCGGACTATGTGGTGTGATTTCAACTTAACCCATCTTGCCTAGGATAGAGCTCCCGCAACTGCCACCAGTACCAACTTATGACGGCACAAATCCCAGAACAGATTCCACCAAATCTGACCCCGTTCAACTTGGACATTTACACACCAGTTCCAGAACTGCAAGAATAGACGGACCCACAAGATCCATCGGCAGATACACCCACCATCAGTAACCGTCAATCTACCCGAACAAAGACTACTCCAAAATACTTAGCGGACTATGTGGTGTGATTTCAACTTAACCCATCTTGCCTAGGAGAGAGCTCCCGCAACTGCCACCAGTACCAACTATGACGCCAGAAATCCCAGAACAGATTGCACCAAATCCCACCCCGTTCAACTTGGACATTTACACACCAGTTCCAGAACTGCAAGAATAGACGGACCCACCAGATCCATCGGCAGATACACCCACCATCAGTAACCGTTGATCTACCCGAATATAAACTACTTCAAAATACTTAGCGGACTATGTGGTGTAATTTCAACTTAACCCATCTTGCCTAGGATAGAGCTCCCGCAACTGCCACCAGTACCAACTTATGACGGCACAAATCCCAGAACAGATTCCACCAAATCTGACCCCGTTCAACTTGGGACATTTACGGACCAGTTCCAGAAGTGCAAGAATAGACGGACCCACCAGATCCATCGGCAGATACACCTACTATTGGCAACCGTCGATCTTCCTGATTAAAGACTACCCCAAAATACTTAGTGGACTATTTGGTGTGACCAATCTAAAAGGGAAGAACTGTTATGTACTACCTTCCAAAGTTATTATAACTTAAATCAATCTGTAGCTCGTCTTCACAGATCCAGAGAGGATAATTGTGTGCTGTTTTTTTAATAAATTATTGTGCTAAAAGAATCTCCCATCACTACTAAGCATTTTTTTAAAGTGTCTGTGAAATCATATTGTTTCTTAAAATTTTTCTGCTAAAATAAACACTGTGTGTTCCTTCTGAGTTTAATTTGTCTATATTACTGGGACTTCTTCTTGTGTTTGATTATTGATTCATGTAATTTATTATTATCAAAGTGGATATAGTATCATTTTCCCTAATTTTAGTAATAAATTTGTGAGCGAAGACAAAATTTATTGAGTGATCTGTTACAGAGGTAAGATATATTTATTATTAAATGTAAGTTAATGTTGGTGAATAAATTAGTGTTTTCGTAAGTGTATCCTTATTAAAACAAGTATGCATGAGATAAATGCATTTTTTTTATATCAATGACCAAGAGAGCCTTTTCCATTACAATCGCATAATAGTTTTTTTTTTTTTTTTGCTTACTGATATTTTAAAACTTTAATCCTCATTGGTATATTTTATAAAAACACAGAATTTAAAATGTTATTGTTTTACAATACGATTATTGTATATTTGGTTTATATTTACTAGGGAAAAAAAGTTTTGTTTGTGTATAGTAATTTTAAAAGGTGTACATTTAGTAAATTAACTTAGGTGTTATTTAATTACTACCAATTCCAAATCTATTTTCTTTCTGTGGATCCGATTTGAATACAAATAATCTGATTAAAATTTTGATTTTTCTTTTTCCTCTAAAAAATAAGTGAATTTTTAAAGCTTAAAAGCATTCGAAATCTCCTTTCCTATATGACATCGGTTTGTTTACATTTTGACGGTTTATTTACATTTCGACGGATCGACAATCTTATAATACGGCAGCCCCCCCCCCCCCCCCCCCCCCCCCCCCCCCCCCCCCCCCCCCCCCCCCCCCGCTGATTGGTTAACCGAGTAGCTTTAAAATAGAACATGGCTTCTGATTGGACTGTGTGGTGCTGGTGTGACGCGGTCAAGAAAAAAATAGTGCATTTTATTTTAAGTAATTTGAAAATAATGTGCAACTTTTGAATCCAGAAAAATTTATTTTACGATTGAGCTATCATTTTAGTGCATTTTCAGTCATAAATGAAATTGCCACTAAGAAAGTGTAACGAAGATGCACGATAGACTTGTTCGGCCCACGGTCTATTTACGCCAGATACAATTTTCAAAGATATTCTATTTCTGCATATAAATAAAGAATGCCGAAAGCTTCACTTGATATACCAAAAAGATTTTATTTTGTTAGTAATTTCTAGTGAAGGAATTTTTCTGGAAAAAGTCCTTGAATTTGTAATAAAAAAATGTAAATCTCCCGATTTCTGCCTAGGATCTCCTTATTTTTAAATCTAGCAGGTTGGCAACTCTGGTAAATGTCTTAACATTATAAGACAATCTAACAAAATGGTTAATAATAAAATGCTCATAAATAAATGTTACATAATTCTTGAGTCAATCAACTCACAATTTTAAAATTTGACCAAAAACAATTTAAATTTTTGAAATTAGTTTCAATGAATTAATGCTCAATTATGTAAGGGGTCGCAGGAGTCTTAAAAATGTGCAAAGAAGATACTACAAAGCATAGTTTGATCTTTCATGTCATTTTTGAACTACTCAATAAATGAGTATAATTTTTTTATATGTAATTCTACAAGATTTATTTATTATAAAACAAGTTTTAAAATTTATGAAACTTTAGCCAAAACTAAAATAAATGATATTAAACATGAAGCTATTTGAACACATTGTGATTAGGCTTGCGCGGCAAATTGTGAGGTCAAAATTGAAAAAATGACCAAGAAAATGACTTTATATTGTACAAATATGTACAAACAAAGACTTATACCTAAATTCTCAGCTCAATTGTAATTAGAAATTATTTTAAGAACTTTTTAGTAAAACAATTAATAAAAATTTTAAAATTTTGATTTTAATTTTTTTTTTTTATAATTTCTAATTAAAATTTAGCTGAGAATTTAGGTATAAGTCTTTGTTTGTACATATTTGTACAATATAAAGTCATTTTCTTGGTCATTTTTTCAATTTTGACCTCACAATTTGCCGTGAAAGCCTAATCACAATGTGTTCAAATAGCTTCATGTTTAATATCTTTTATTTTAGTTTTGGCTAAAGTTTCATAAATTTTAAAACTTGTTTTATAATAAATAAATCTTGTAGAATTACATATAAAAAAATTATACTTATACATTAAGTAGTTCAAAAATGACATGAAAGATCAAACTATGTTTTGTAGTACCTTCTTTGCACATTTTTAAGACTCCTATGACCCCTTAACGTGGATTATTTTATTTATTTTTTTGAAAACTAAGTCATTTATCTTTGTAAAAACACATGGCAATTTAACTAGCCCTTTCCACAGTCTATTAATTTTGATGTTAAGTTAGTATTTTCCTACAACTGCAAGATGCTTTTGTGCAGCTCTACAGCAATGTTGAAGACATGTATGCCTATCTAACCTACGTACCCAGCAGCTTAATCGCCTCCCTGCCTAACCTATCTGCATGCCTTACCTTACCTGTGTATATCTGTCGGCCTGCCTAAACCACCTACATACTTGCCTGATTATCTGCCTTAACTACCAATCTGTTTGAATGCCTGCCTGCTTAATTTACCTACCTAGCTACTTACATTAGTTACCCTACTCTACCTTTAGTATATAACTAACCTGCCTGCCAGCCTAACCTTATCTTACCTACCTGCAAACTTTTATTGGCAATAATTATGATTATTGTTTTCATTGCCTACTTAGTTACCTGGAAAATTTTATGTATTCTATTGGAGTTAGAAAAAATATTAAAGCAACATTACTTCAAAAGCTCAAATGAATGCATTTGTAAGATGCAGTATAGTTTAATTTTTTACATATATGACCTAGACTAAAAAACTAAACTCCTCGTCGCAACAGCCCATTATAGGGCCAAGTCCTTCCGTGCCCATTTCAGCTTATCTATTGCTCTGGGCTGCTATGCATATGTCGCGGTTAGGTGGTCAACCTACGCAGGACCCCAGTGTTTAGTTCCCAAGCATGCTTGGTTCTCATTTTATCGACCCACTTATATTATGAAAGGCTGAGGAAACTCGCCCAATCCGGGATTCGAATCCCGGACCTGTAGCACGGCAATACAAAGCACTGCCAGTTACCTCATTTCTTATACTAATGATCTTAATCTCACTAGAAAAAAAACTAGGGTCACCAAGCAAAATTTAGTTGGATTATGAATGTCTTACGCTAACGTTAGAATTAAAACAATGAAGGTATGCATATATGATTTGCAATGTACTTAAATGTTAAAAGATATTTTTGTTTTGAAATTAAAACAAATCTTTTGTATTTGAAAATTAAAAAAATATGGTTTTGACGAATTTATTTAAGCATAGCATACTTTACGCCTTTTTATTACCTAAGAATATTACGATATGATCCATAAACTGCCTTTGGCAAAAGTAAAAGGAACACCAAAAAATTGCACAAAATAATTTTAATAAGAAAGAATCAATTGACCGTACGTCAATACATACAAAAAATACGACATACAACAGATACAATGTTAATAAAATTTTGGAACCATCTATTCCTTGATTCAAATATCAAATCAGATACCAAGACCCCCAAAGTCAAAATAACTATTTTCAGATGTCTAATCGGATCGAGATTCGAAGTCCAGATCATTTAAATATATAGCAAAATCATAAATTTTAGAATCAATAACAATCGTTTTCTTACAATTCACACCTGGTAAGATGTATCCTCCACAGTTTAGATAATTTAAGCAGCCACGTCCCGCACAAACTTAAATATAATAATTTCAAAAAGATTCACGTTGTGGATCTTAGTTTATTTGTTTAAACTTGTTGTCCAGTGTCTTTTGTGGTTGCAAAACTGTTGTCCACTTCTACCCTCTGTTAGGAGTTTTAACATGGCCAACTACTTTTTGTAATCTAAAAGCACGGTCAGGTGATTAAAAGTGTTGCAACCTCAAATGTGCAAATGTACAAGTGTTCTATGAAGTATTTAAAATCAATTGAGATCGTAAAATTAGTTTAAAACTCTATCAAAACAGATATTCAATCCTTGTAATTTTCAACGACAATGTATTCTACCATGTGATTCAAAAGTGTTTGCAATATGTTCTATAATATGTTCCAAAAAAGTTCGCAATGTGATCCAAAACTGAAATGCAACAAATCCCTTAGCAGAACACATTCTGAACACTTTGTCAACGGTTCTGGAACGCTTTCAGAATTCGATCTATGCGACGGAACGTATGTGGAACACTATCGGAACACAATTTTCCTGAAAGCGCGCTAAATCTGTTCCGAATGTGTGTCCCGAGTTTGCAGTGTAGTTGGGAAAAAAATATGCAGCACCTTGGTTAACAACTTGTTTCACAAAGTTTTTTTTAAAACAAAAGTGAGTAGTTTTTTTTATGTAAGTGAAAATAAATATTAAATAAGAAAACGTCATATGATAAAATAAAGAAAGTTATTGAAACTTTATGACAGAATTATTGCCTTAAAATGGTGATTTGCAAAATTATTTACATCAACGCAGAGCTCAGATACATTTTGATTTGGAAGTCAAAAGATGGCTCTCATTACGAGCCAAATCTGCATTATCGCTATCCGCCAAAACGCACCCTTATTACTTAAAAAGTTGCAGTTGAGGCCATTTTAACCACTTTGGGATGGAAATCACGTTAGATTGACAAGAGGATATATGAACCAAAAATTAAATCTCCACCGTCTTGGTTTTGAAGCCGTTTCACGTAAACTTACTGCTCGGTTCTCTAACTTTATTTTCGGCTTGCTAAACCCACCTAAAAAATTCAAAGGCTAATCTGCAGCAAAACAAAGTAAATTCTTTCCCTTGAAACTTCCTATGGAAAACAAGCCACAGCTTCTGGTTCGTCGAGTTCTGATTAAAAATCAAAAATGCAACAGAACGGGACTCTTATTCCGGGTTATAAAAGATAAAAGAAATAAAAGTTTTCTAACCACATTCTTTTAAGTAAAATGATTTTTACCGCTTTAGTAACCCGACTAGATTTGCATCAATGATTAACTTTTCGACTATGAAATAATTTTTGCATTTACAGGAATCAACGGTGTTTTTTGTATGAAAAACTATAGAAAAAAATGGACGGAAACTCTGAATTTGCACAATTTTTTTATAGCTAGACAGATGAGTAACAAAGTAAACTGCATTGAGAATTGCAGTAGGTCTCGTCTCTCTAAAAATCGAAGATTTTTAATTTGTTGTTCTATTATTTTAAACTAGTAGGGCCGTCCCGGTGGCACACTCGTTAGGATTCTGGCCTTTGGAGCTGCTGGGGTCGGGCTCGACTCCCGGTCAGGCATGGATGTTTGTGACCGTCAATAAATGTTGTTATTTGTCTATGTGTTTGCGTCGTCTCTTTCTTTGTGTGTCTCTTGTGCTTTTGTCATTTCTGGGGCTTAGTACAATCGACTTAAAGTCGCAGTGCTTGGCGATCTTGCCCCCCCACCAAGAAAGTCATAAGCCATAACTAGTAGGATGAGATGTTGCAATTATTGGACAAAAATCAAACCACAATTTGACACTGTCATAATTTACGAAAACATCGTTATAATAAAGCATGTAAATTAATAGTCACTACAAAATGCATATGAAGTTAAAATATAATTTATCCAGTTTTTCCTGCAAACAACTATTAGTGTTTTTTTATGAGTTATACTCACTCATTTAAATCATTTCCAGTATCACTGCGAAATTCAGTTACTTTTAACTATAAATAACAACTTTAAATTATTTGCGTTACGATTTATGTTTACCAGTATTTTGGTAAAAAAATATTGTATTTACAATTTTCTTTCAGTCCATCACTAATAAGTGAAATACAATAAATACTTTGTTGCGCAGGGTCCGTTAACAAGGGACACTGCTTGAATTTGTAACACTAGTAGTTGGATATTTTACGCAGCTCCTTTACATAAGGAAATTAAAATATGATGATGCAACGCGAAGTTGTTGTTTATTATATACCGATTTCAGTGCTTATTCATTTTTATGTATTATTAAACACAATAGAAGCTGAAAATTTCAGTGAAATACGCTAGCAAAATGAAGTGAATTGCGTAACTTTTAAATAGCTGTAGTAGTTAAATTCTTTATTACAAAAAGCATTTTTATTATTTAAAAGTAGAAATTTTGGTAATTTTTATAACTGAAAAGTATTTGATCAGTATAACACACATAAGAATTCAAATTTTCAAAAATCAACAGACCAGAGGCCCAGCAAGGTTAGTCTAAAATACACTGCTCAAAACAATTAGGGGAGCACTTTGCGTACTTTTGTTTACCCTTCCAGTTTAGCGATTTGTTTTTCATTCTAAAAATCTAAAATTTGTGAAATAGATTCCTTTTGCATCCAGAATTAAATTTAAAAAAAAGAAGGCGGAAAAATATTAATTTTTTAACTAAAATTTAAGGGGGGGGGAAATTGGAATAAAAAGTTAAGAATAAATTATAACAATAATTTTTTTAAATTTTTATTTGCAAAAAAAAAAAAAGGTAAAATCAACATTTAAACATCTGAGAATGCAAGAGTGAAGAATTTAGGGTCAGTTTATTTCATAAAATTTTTTTGGGAGTGAATTTCATTTTACCATGTTTTCATATTTTCATTTAATTAAAACAAACATTATTTACATCCTCAAAAGACATGGTTCTTCCATCTAACGATAAATTAGTGCAAGCTCAACTTAGTGAGGGAAAAATCGCAAGCTCATGATTTACAAATGGAAACTTTGGGGGTTGAAAGAGTTTAAACCATGCACTCCCCTAATTGTTGTGAGCAGTGTATTTCTAATTCTTTGCTAATATCCAATAACTATCAAGATTATTCTTAATTTTTTCTACTCTCTTTGAATAACAACATTACCTGGTAAAGCATTCCACTCATTGTCAATAACTCTCTTGTAAAAATAATGTTTTCTTACCTCCTTTCGGCAGCTGGATTTTTAAAATTTCCGATCATGCCCTCTGGTCCGATTATTATTTAAGGGGTCTAAGGAGTCTTAAAAATGTGCAAAGAAGGAACTACAAAGTAT
Source organism: Hylyphantes graminicola (assembly GCA_023701765.1). NCBI lineage: Eukaryota > Metazoa > Arthropoda > Arachnida > Araneae > Linyphiidae > Hylyphantes > Hylyphantes graminicola. Next base: position 44,035,784 of record CM043112.1, read on the forward strand.
AGTTTGATCTTTCATGTAATTTTTTAACTACTCAATATATAAGTATAATTTTTTATGTGTAATTCTATAAGATTTATTTAATATAAAACAAATTTTAAAATTAATGGAACTTTAGCCAAAACTAATATAAGTTATATTAAACATAAAGCTATTTGAACACATGGGATTAGGGTTGCGCGGTAAATTGTGAGGTCAAAATTGAAAAAATGGCCAAGAAAATGACTTTATATTGTAAAAATATATACAAACTAGGACTTATACCTAAATTCTCAGCTCAATTTTAATTAGAAATTATTTTAAGAACTTTTTTCTAAAAAAAGTAATAAAAATTTTTAAATTTTGATTTTAAATTTTTTTAAAAATAATTTCTAATTAAAATTGAGCTGAGAATTTAGGTATAAGTCCTAGTTTGTACATATTTGTACAATATAAAGTCATTTTCTTGGCAATTTTTTCAATTTTGACCTCACAATTTGTCGCGCAAGCCTAATCCCATGTGTTCAAATAGCTTTATGTTTAATATAATTTATTTTAGTTTTGGCTAAAGTTTTATAAATTTTAAAATTTGTTTTATATTAAATAAATCTTATAGAATTACATATAAAAAATTATACTTATATATTGAGTAGTTAAAAAATTACATGAAAGATCAAACTATACTTTGTAGTTCCTTCTTTGCACATTTTTAAGACTCCTATGACCCCTTAAGTTAAAACCTAAGCCCTCCATGTCTCCCTGCTTGATGAAGTTGCATAACTGAAACAAATCACCCCTTGTTCTCCTATTTTACAGGGAATACATGTTTAAAGATCTTAAACTGTTATCATAATCGATACCAGATAAACCCTTAAGCCCTGGTTTGTAAGGACACTGAAAACGCACGTCAAAGCGTTAAAAAACGCCCAGCTCACCGATATCAGCGGCTTATCTTCGCTTGGGTGGTTTATTAGAATTCAAGTCTACCGATGAGTCCGCATATAACACATGAGCAGTAAGCGAAGAACCGTTATCTCATTAGAATCGGTAGAAACATCAACCATTTCCGCACGTTTTGGACGCTCTAATCAAACATCGACATTCGAGATATTCGAACGCTGAGATCAACGTTAATTTTGGTGCCGCGGTCACTAGGGCCAATAAAAGAGCGGAAAATTCGGACGCACTGCTCAGTGTCCGATTTTGTATTCTTATAAACCAGGGCCTTAATCATTTTTATACGCTGAACTTTTTCAAGCAAATCGATATCTTTACGGAGGTAAGATGACTAAAGTTCAACAATATATTCCAGATGTGGCCAAAACCAAGTCGCGTTATTATGTAAAAGTTTTATACACTACTTTAATTAACGGGTTGAGTGTCACGATATCGATTGAAAATTTTCATCGATAGAGGCTGATGTGAAGTGCAAGTTGGTTCTGTTTTTAAAACCAATTCGTTACAATTTTAATGTAAACTTCTCATGAAACTCTTTAATGTAACTCTTCATTTTCTAACAAGTAAAAATCTTAAAAGCCTTCGTATATATAAAACCCTTCGCACACAGCAGGATCGGTTAAAAAAATTTTAATCTAATTTTCCTACCTTCTATATCCTCAAATTGATCACCATAAAAACCTTAAATTTGCTTGCGGTGTAACATAATCCAAATATAAGTGTTAAAATCCCTACATAATCACGGAAGGATTATATTTGTCTTCAATAGGCGAAAAATATACTTCGCAATTACACAAAAACTGCATAGACTTTAAAACCTATGTATGGAAGTTCATCAGTCACATCTAGGATTTCTAGGTGTCAATTAAATAACATACAATATGGTATATGAAATAGCTGGGTCGTTTGTTTAGTCTAACTACTAAGACCATCAATGTTTATGGAGTTTTCAAAAGAATTTAAACTCATAAGAACGGTTGGTGAAGTAATTTTATGAATTTAATCAGAATATGCTGTTATAAGTGAATCGGAACAACTACGAGTTATCCCGTATCGTGGAAGTCAACATGTTTAATACGTGTTTCAGAAAGCGTCACACACACACATTTCGCCATCACTACTCTCCAAATATTCCCTCTAGTTAACCCTCTAAGTCTAATGCATACAAACCATAATCCACTTTATTCTATGAAAGTAGAGCTCGCTGTCAACAAAGCTATGTTTTTTCATCTATTACATTCCATTTTGAAGTTTTAGTCACTAATAACCCTCACAGATGACAGTAGTAAAAGCGCATTCAAAATTAATGAGCGAAGTTAATAACTGTTGTGAAATTACGTCTTTGACAGTATTCAAAGTATAATAATATCAGTACTAAATACAAATAAATTGCTTTGAAAAAATATTTATAATAAAGGAGTTTATTTTAATGTATATTTAGTAGTTTTCTAGTCATTCATATCAAAATTGGAATTTTGTAGTTGGTTTTTGCCATATGGAAGAAATTTTAAATATTGAAATTATTTAAATTCCAATGTAGTTAATTTTTTTTATTATTTTTTCATAATGTATATATTAATATTAAATATACATATATATTTATTCAGAATGAAAAAAAATCATGCATTACAGGGTTAAATTGGTGTCAAACTATCCTCCGCGAAATGTTTTCCACGCTGATTCCCCTAGACCGCAATAAAGGAGCTCCAACACGGAATTGACTTTGGTACGTGAATTCCTAAGTTTGTTTTTGCAGTCCAAAGTACTGCAATCAAAGGGAAGATAAAATAGCCATGATTTTTTTACAGCTGCAGAAAAAGTTTTAACCTTCTGCAATTTAGCTGTTAATCATCATAATGAGAAGTTGTAAAAACGGTATTCGTGTCGGAAGATGTGACAGGGTATAGGTTTTTGGTTTTGATTAAAATAACAACGCGCACCAGAGTTTAAACTAGAAAGATTTTGCATACGATGGCGGCCCGCCGGAGCAGTGGTTAGTGTTCTAGCCTTTGGAGCTGCTTGGCTCGGGTTCGAATCCCGGTAAAGGCATGGATGTTTGTGACCGTCAATAAATGATGTTATTTGTCTATGTGTTTGTGTCGTCCTTCTTTGTGTGTCTCTTGTGACTGTCTCTTCTGGCGTGCAGGGTAATGGGCTATAAAGCCTACTCTCTCCCTTCTAGAGGGCGCAATCATTGTCATAGGGTGAGCGTAGAGATATCTACGAACTTTCTGATTGGTCGAGAGGTTAAGGTTTGGGTTAGCGTTGCGGTTCATCGAAACTTACGCAAAATGCAATTAATGGTCAATTGTTGAGGTTACATCTGGACGACAATCATGCATGACTAACAAGATTTGTTTCACTGATTAATCCTTCTTTCAGCAATAAGCCTAGGATTTAATATCTTTAATTGGACATATTACTGATATATCTGAAGAGCGTTAAATTAAAAATGTACAAAAATATTAAAGAGAAAAAACTAGATTCTGCCTTTTTCTAAGAGATACAATGGTTTCAGGGGATAACAAAGATAAACCAACCTTTTTTGTTTTTTTACAAAATTTTTCAATGCATATACAATAGGCTAAATAGGACTAACTAACATAGTCGATCAAAAAGGTTAAAAAAAATTAGCATTATATTAATAGAATTTTCAATGAATTCGTTACTGGTAGCAAGGTTTTGACATTTCTAAATAGTATGAAATATTGCAAGAAAAGTAAAACTATTGCTTTCAATGTCAAATGTACGTCTGTGCCACATATGGCACAAGCTACAGTGAAGGGTTAACTTTTCCACTATGAAATCATTATTAAATTTTCTTAAATCAGATCTAATATACGTGGTTCCTGTTTGAAAATCTATGACAAAAGAAATAAAGACAGAATATTTGTAAAATTTTAATACCTGGAAAGTTAAATAGCAAACTAAAATGTACTGTGAAATACGGTACGCTTGATCACTCTGCCAATTCTACCAGCGACATAAATAGAACGAACTGCTCATTCAATAGTCAAGCAGCTTCCAAAAACGTACCCAACATGAAAATCGCCAAGAGGAGAAAGATTGCAACAATGGCAACTTATCGCTACCGTTTCGCTTGAACTATGCCATTTGTCGCCAGACCTGAAAATCAAATAAGACTAGCCAGGCATGGCAAATCGTAAAGGTGACTCACATCAGTGTCCAAGTCACGTGGGTTTGGTAAATGTGTTCAATAAGAAATATTTGCTTCCATTCTTTGTATCTCTGTTAGATGCCTTATTTAAATTTGATATCCCTCAAATGTTAGAAAATATATGTTAGCAATGATATCAAATGTTTCGCATAAAATAAACCTATTATCTCTTTAAATATATGGTATTTTTCTGTCACATTAGCTGACAGGTGTTTTTTTTTGCAAAACAGATTTTTTTACAGTGTAGCTACGGTAATAAGTTTTGATGTCGCGGCATCTCCCTGTAAAAGTCTTAATTGTCAAGTGACTTTAGGGAAAGCTCAAATGACAATTTTAAATATGCGAATAATTCAAATAAAACAATACATATATATTATTAGACCGTAATAATAATACTACTACTACTACAATAAGAGTGACTTACCATACGGCATAGGATGGTCCTCTGTCTAGTATAACTCTTATTACATACAATAGGCACGCAACAAGTTTGACAACCAGGTTGAAAATACGGATTCTCAAACCTGCGAACAAAGAAAAGGTGGCATTAGAATCGGATACTAAAGGCAATCACACAAGCAAAGATTCTCTCTCCAACCCAACCCTCAACTCAACCTTATTTTCAACGCCAAACTCACAAGTTGGATACAATTGGCCGTCTGCTATGGAAGTTAAAGTTGAAAAAAATATATCTTCAGCGTCATAAACCCACACATATTCCCTTAAGCCTTGGTTTCCTCGGAGTCTGTCGCCAGAAAGCGACCTCTATTATACGTGGATGACGTCACTCTACCGGCCACCGCTTCATCGGAACGTTACGTTGACACGAAACTGGAAACCTAGCGAACTCACTCAAGTAACTCTGTTGTTGTTTTGGTTTTCGTCTTTGCATGTCAAAAATGGAAAATTAAGGTTCTTCGTGATTTCTCACAAAATCAATTAGCATTTCTTCCTCGGCAAGCGTAAAACAACTCTCGCCTTCCGTCATTTCCTCAAATTTTGAATTTTTGAAAAGCACACCGCGCAACAGACAACAGCAAAAAACGTTGTCATCAGGATTTCCCCACCGCACTCAACAGCAACTCCATCTGGTGGTCGTTTGAGTTGTTCGGCAACCCTCCCGAGGAAACCACTCTAGCGTAATCAATGTCAGTAGTTTGTAGGACGTCACTCACCACACTTGTCCGACCGCTTATATCTGTTGACGGACTCCGAGGAAACCGAGGCTTTAATGACCGATCCCGTCGAAATCCGAGACGAGTAGTAACTCGAGATAGTAGGGCAAATGTGCAACAAATCACGGCTGAATTCAACACTGGCCGTGATAGAGACGTGTCCCAGTGGACAATCCGTCAGAACATGCTTGTTCTCGGGTATGAGAGCCGTCGCCCCACACGTGTGCCACTGCTAACCTTGCACTCTTAAAACAAACGAGCGATTTTAACTCAGTCTGATTAATTTTCACTCCTCCAGTCTGGAAAATGCATTTCTCCTTTTGGAGTGGATCCTTTGTGTGTTAAATCTCCGACAGTCCGACAGGATCACTCCAAACGAGTGATTTTAACTCAGTCAGAGTAAATATTCACTCCTTTCCAGTGTCGAAAATGCACTTCTCCAACTGGAGTGGATTTCACTCTTTTGTTTTAAAAGTGTGCGTCATCGGACAATTCAGCGTGCATTTGCCACCAATCACCACGGAAGGACACTGCAACAGTAGCGTGGTGGCGTAACGTGATCTGGTCTAAAGAATCACGTTTTCAACTGTTCCATGCTGATAGGAGGCACCGTGCATGGCACACACCGCACGAAGCGATGGATCCAGCATGCCAAGTGGGCACAGTCCAGGCCGGTGGCCTATCAGTCTATCATGCCTATCATGGGGAGGGTTGCATTTTCGTTGCCTGGAATGAGCCCTCTTTCTTTTCTGGATGCCACATTGACCGGTCAGCAGTATCTTCAGATGCTTGGAGACCATCTCCACCAATGTTTCAATGTTTCCAATGTTTTAACACCCTTACGGCATTGCTGTGTATCAAGATGACAACGCAACCTCACATCACGCCAATATCGTCCGTGCCTGGTTCACCGAGCATGATGGTGAGATCCAATGACTGAATTGGAAATGATATGAACCTTATTGAATATATCTGAGATGCCCTCGATGTCAGGCTCAAGGCAAAGAATCTTCAAACCCCGAACAAACAACCACAATTGGCTGCCGGCGGGATACGTGGTGCCAATTACCTCTGGATGTGTTCCAGAGACTCACTTCCACGCCAAATTGTTGCACTCCGCATGGCAAGTGAGGAGGGCCCGACCAGATAGTGAGGTGGGTACCCTATGAGGTTGGTTGGCTGGTTGGTTGGTAGACATATATTTTCAGGCTTGTGTGCTTGGTCGCCAGGACCCGCTTATAAACCATCGTCAAGTAGGACAACACAAGACACACACAAACACATATGACAGATGTTGCCATCTGTCGCCACCTCCTCAATTTAGACATGTCCCTGAAGAGGAGGGAAATTTTCTCCAGGGACTTGTACCCGTGGGAAACTGCGCAATGACCGCCCACAGGACTTTCGGACCCAACAGATTTTACGAGCACGTACTCCGCATATACTCGACAAACACAAACATCCATGCCTGAACGGGATTCGAACCCGGACCCAGCAGCTCCAGGTGCCAATGTCTTAACCACTACGACGCTGGATCGGCGGGGTATCCTATAAGTTTTGCTAAGTCAGAAATGAATTTTTACAAGATGGTAGCAACTCTTGAAAGTTAATAAAAATTCGTTTGAAATTATGTCTCATTCGAGAGTAAGAAGGTCCTCACGTCGATGTAGTGAGCCGATACAAACTGCACTGTAGAATTGAACCAAAAACTTCGCCGAGCGCGTTTGTTTAGGTTTACTACAAAAGCGATCGATGTTTCACTTGGCAAACCAGACTTTTTATTGGTTTTTACCCTTCAGCATCTCTGGTCTCTTCTCTATTGTACAGCTGTGGAAATAAAAAAGTACCCACTTGAGGTTATTTCATTCGTTAGTCACCGTATAGAATCGGATCTTTTTGAGATTGTGTACAATTAACATTCTGAGTTAATTGCACGATACAAAATTTGCATAAGGGGCCGTCTTCATATTAAAAATATTGCGATATTTGAAATTTCCAATAGCAACACCCAATTTTAATAACTTAGAAATGTTAAGCACTCTTGAAAACCCTTAAATCTAAGTTTTTGTCACATTTGGATGAATATTTGACGAGTTATTCAATCGAATTACTTGTGGACCTTTTGGGGATAATCTCTAAAATGACAAGCAAGCATGCATTCAAAGCCGTCCTTATTTATCAATTACACATGTAATCTTATACACAGTCCCCTAAAGGGTAATTGAAAAGTATTTTGTGATTTACTCAGCAAATTATAAATAAAAAATTTTAAAATTGGGCTTTCGCTTAAACATCCTGTCTTAAATTTATATCTGTAAAAATATAGGGGTTTCTATTCATATTTTTAAAAAAATTAATATAATAATTATTTAAAAATATAAAAATTGTTTTAAATACCCCAATATTGAATGCATTTTGTTTGGGTTGTTATAATTTTTTTTCGGTAAAAAATTCGTTTCATTATCTTAATTATTTATAAAATGGGATAGTTTTTTTATGTGCAACTCATTTGACATTATGGCACCTAAGCTTTGTACGTCTCTAACTCCCCTAATAATGCTTAAAAACTAGCAAAATTTGGCATTTCGTATAAAAATATGTCATAGATTAGAAATATGGACTCAAAAAGGGGTGTTGCCATTGGAAATTTTAAAGTTAGTAACACTTTTAATATGAAGGCGGCCTCTTATGTAAATTTTGTGTCATGCAATTAACTCAGAATGTTAATTGTTAACAATGTCCAAAAGGTCCGATTCTATAGGGTGACTAACAGCTGAAATAATCACTAGTGGTACTTTTTTTTATTTCCGCAGCTGTACAAGGTGTCGCAAATAAAAGTGGCAACCGCGTGGAGATAAGAATGCATTGAGATGCTTGGCGAGAAAATTTATTGAAGCCATTGAAAAACCTTCAATTTGAATTAAAAGATAATTAAAACGTGCAATGGCTTCACTTGTTTTTGCATTGGTTGGATTGAAACAGCTTCACATTTGAACTACTTATGGACTTTTGGCTTGTCCAGATATTAGTGCGTATTATATGAAGGCGTCCCTTAAAGCAAATTTAGTCTTGCAATCAATTAAGAATGTTTTGTATTTACATAAACAAAAAAGGTCTGATTCTCTAGGATAAATAACGGTCGAAATAATCACTGTTGGGAACTCTTTTTTGCACAACTATACAAGCCTATGGTTTAAACCGAAGCATAGAAAAGCTATGTCAAACCGAAGCATATTTTCCGGCAACTAATTCGTTATTAAGCTTTTGTTTGGGATTTGAAGGGCTTAAGGCGGGATCGTACCGAGCAGGCAACTCAACGTGGCCGAGGGCGACATCTGGTGAAGATATCGGAACTGCTATGGAGGGAGGTTCAGAGAATTCGGAGACTAGCAAATCAAAATGCTTAATTCATTGATTGACGTTTTCATCTTATTTTCCAATCCTTCTATAAGTAGCCGATTGGTCAGTTTTAAACTACCTTTCCTAAGCTCCTCCCCTTGTCAACGTATCTCACACCTCCTTCGAGAAATTCCCGCCGTCACCCTGGGTGCAATTCCTCTCTATCATTGTGCCAGTAAAAAAATCTGTCTATGTCTTACTTGACGAGGTTTATAGGTGGGTATCTGATCAAGCACACAACCCAGAAATACATGTACCAACCAACCATTTTCCCTATGAGAAGACGGGATGACTCACTTTGCAGGTTATTTGAATAACGTCGCACGAAAGCTACGCCTGAACTTTAAACTCACCACGTAAATTCTAGTTTCGGTCGTAATCAGCCCAATCAAATCCAAGCTATAAAGTATCGTTTGGCAAGTTGAGTTACAAGCTTTTGTAATTTTTTTTCAATTTATGTTAAAATTTGTAGGTTTCTTTTAGAAGTGATTGATAAATATACAAACAGTTACTACACTATACTATACGCATTAAAAAAAGATCATTTGCATAAATAACAGGTGACTACAAAAAGGGGAAGCAGTTACAGTTGGTACTAAAGTTTATTATGTGACACCATAAACATTTATACCTGCCTACCTATTGTTGTAATCTCTGCTGGATGTAATGCCTAGTAATTTTTTGGTTGGTACAAAAATATCATCAGGTATGACATCCAACAAAGACAAACATTACCAGTTGGGTCGGGTGCAATTTTTTTTTCCGACATTCGAATAATCATTCATGCTTCGGATAATTGAAGTTCTACTGCACGCGGTTTTAGAATTTATATTAGAAATTATTTAAACGTTGTGTTATATCTATCTGTGGAATTTTGTCGACGTGCCTCGTAATTTTAAAATGCCGTCAGAAAGACGATGCTTGTATCGGACTGGGAACCAATTCGTAATATTGTGCAAGACTATGAAACATTGCACCGCAATGGATTTAATGTGCACAAACCCTCTCTATACGGTAGATATTTGATTGATATTATGATTTATAGAAGGATTACATTCGATCCTGGCATCGGATCTCTGGGTTTGCAGGTCAACTTGTTTACAGCTATACCTGCGAGAAGAATGTATTTTATACTAATCTTGGTTTATTTGATGCTTTAAGGGGTCATAGGAGTCTTAAAAATGCGCAAAGAAGATACTACAAAGCATAGTTTGATCTTTCATGTCATTTTTTAACTACTCAATAAATGAGTATAATTTTTATATGTAATTCTACAAGATTTATTTATTATAAAACAAGTTTTAAAATTCATGAAACTTTAGCCAAAACTAAAATAAATGATATTAAACATGAAGCTATTTGAACACATTGTGATTAGGCTTGCGCGGCAAATTGTGAGGTCAAAATTGAAAAAATTACCAAGAAAATGACTTTATAAACAAAGACTTATACCTAAATTGTCAGCTCAATTTTAATTAGAAATTATTTTAAGAACTTTTTTCTAAAGAAATTAATAAAAATTTTAAAATTTTGATTTTAAAGTTTTTTAAAAATAATTTCTAATTAAAATTGAGCTGAGAATTTAGGTGTAAGTCTTTGTTTGTACATATTTGTGCCATATAAAGTCATTTTCTTGGTAATTTTTTCAATTTTGACCTTACAATTTGCCGCGCAAGCCTAATCACAATGTGTTCAAATAGCTTCATGTTTAATATCATTTATTTTAGTTTTGGCTAAAGTTTCATGAATTTTAAAACTTGTTTTATAATAAATAAATCTTGTAGAATTACATATAAAAAAATTTTACTTATACATTGAGTAGTTCAAAAATGCCATGAAAGATCAAACTATGTTTTGTAGTACCTTCTTTGCACATTTGTAAGACTCCTATGACCCCTTAATCGAAATTGTATAGTGGTGTTTGGAATCGGTTCAGTTTGATCGGTGAAATGGTTGTTTGTGGTGCTTGGAATCGAAGAACACTTTAATGCCTTTTTTTTTCTTCTCGAAAATATTCCACACAATTTTCTTTAAAAACTTACATTTTATTACGATGTATATTTACATAAATTATTATACGATTATTTTTCAGAACAAAAAAGATTATATGTTTGACAAAAGTGTATTTTTTAAAATTCATTCGTATCTTTTTTTGAAAATTATAACAAATGTTATTGATAGATTAAAAAACCACATCATAAAAGTAATATTGAAAAATCATTGAAAGTAAATATATTGAATATGCTTCAAAATATTAAATTTTTCGATAAGGGGACGTACGATTACGGCACGCTCAGAGGGGGAGGGAAGGGTATGCGCCAACATGAGGATCGAGACGTAACGATTCAAAAATTTCCAATTTTGCAAAGAAAAACTGTCTTAAATAAAATGAAGTTTTTGAAAAAAAAAATTAAATTTTTTTTATAAGAGGCACTATTATAGTTGTGTAGTGTTTTTCTGAAGAAGACGAGCCGAAACTTGTATAATTTGTACAGCAACAAATAAACTATTTGCGCCAATAACGTGGTTTCTTTAGTGAATACTCTCATGCTTGTTTCAAACTCAAAATGGAAGACACTTTAGAATAAATTCCCATTACTAAATATCTTCGATTTTTATCGAGCATTTAGAGTAAAGTTGAAACAACCAATAAAATCACGATGGACAAAAAGGAAAACTGGAAACTTATATAATCTAAAACAACCAAATTGCAATTTTCTTTGAAAATAATTCGGCAATCTGGATTTGAAGGATGCTACCTCGAATAATTAGCTATCTTCTATTAGTTAGGGAACATTTAATCTAATTGAAACTAATAAGGTTTAATGCTGTTGTTGTGATCATGGATATCCTATGGAAGAATGTTACCAGAGCGTCCGGAGAGGATGGACATCTTTTTACACAAATTAAGACCAACATGTAGACAATTAACATTGTATTGAACGCTGAGTACAATGTCGCCCTTAACGGTTGCGTTGGGTGCCTACTCAGGTGCTGGCTCGTCACCTGACTGTGGCTCTAAAATACGACGCCCGTCGCCAATAGCACATGTGTAGCTCTAGTGCGACGATCATTCAAACCTAAAACTAAACTATATTCGAACACAACGGACGGAACACAACAAGACCTCGCATTGAGAGTGGAACCGAATCATTAATTAAAATCGCGGAAGTTCAAAAATGAAAAACTGAAAAAAGTTACCTAATATAAAACACGCCAATACTGCTACCTAATGCCAAAACAGATTTAAAACGTTATGCAAAAATCCTTTTTGAAAGAAATGGTAAATTATACAACAAAAACTTCAAGAAGTACATGTTTTTCGGATTTTAACTTAAATTAATATTTCAACAAAAATATATAAGTCCAAAGTGCAATTGTTCACACTTTGAAATGCCTTTTTCTAAACTTCAAGTCCCCAAAGCATATTTCAAACTCTTTCAAATAAATCATTTGGAAGAAATTAAAAAAGATTTTTTTTACTAATTAAGAATTAGAATCCAATAGAATGAATCAATGCCACTTAATTTTTTTAAAGCTTTTAAACTGGATGCTATAGTAAAAAATCCATTTGTATTTTCGAAATCGGCGTCCAAAAACACACAATGAATTGAAACTTTAGCTTACGGAGCAGAAGTTAAAATTCGCAGACTCTTGAAATTGAACTACACGTACAGCTGTGGAAATAAAAAAGTACCCACTTGAGGTTATTTCCTCTGTTAGACACCCTATAGAATCGGACCTTTTTGAGATTGTGTACAATTAACATTCTGAGTTAATTGCATGTTACAAAATTTGCATAAGGGGCCGTCTTCATATTAAAAATATTGCGATCTTTGAAATTTCCAATAGCGACACCCCTTTTTGAATCCATATTTCAAATCTCTGACCTATGTTAATACGAAATGCCAAATTTCGTTAGTTTTTAAGCATTATTAGAGGAGTTAGAGACGTGCAAAGTTTAGGTCCCATAATGTTAAATGAGTTGCACATAAAAAACTATCCCGATCTATGAATAATTAAGATAATGAAACGAATTTTTTACTGAAAAGAAATTATAATAACCCAAACAAAATGCATTCAATATTGGGGTATTCAAAACAATTTTTATATTTTTAAATAATTATTATATTAATTTTTTAAAAAAATATGAATAGAAACCCCTTAATATTTTTAAAGAAATAAATTTAAGACAAGAAGATTAAGCGAAATCCAAATTTTAAAATTTTTTTATTCATAATTTGCTGAGTAAATCACAAAATACCTTTTAATTACCCTTTAGGGGACTGTGTATAAGATTTCGTGTGTAATTGATAAATAAAGACGGCTTTGCATGCATGCTTGCTTGTCATTTTAGAGATGGTCCCCAAAAGGTCCACAAGTGATTCGACTGAATAACTCGTCAAATATTCATCCAAATGTAACAAAAACTTAGATTTAAGGGTTTTCAAGAGTGCTTAACATTTCTAAGTTATTAAAATTGGGGGTTGCTATTGGAAATTTCAAAGATCGTAATATTTTTAATATGAAGACGGCCCCTTATGCAAATTTTGTATCGTGCAATTAACTCAGAATGTTAATTGTACACAATATCAAAAAGGTCCGATTCTATAGGGTGACTTACGGACGAAATAACCTCAAGTTGGTACTTTTTTATTTCCACAGCTGTACCTTATCTTATCTGAGTTTCAGCATCTTTAACTAAAAGGGGAGGAGCTAACTTTAGGGGGAGGAGCTAACCCAGGGGGCGCTACTTCCTGGATAAGACTGGATATTGAAAATTTCATAATTTCGCTGCCACTTTTCTACCCTAAAAATGCAAATAATTGCGAACTTTTTTTTTTCAAAATTAATGAAATTAAAAGTTGTACGTCCCTATAATCGCGGTTTTTCAAATTTCGTCCTAGTTCATATTGTAAAACTGTTTATTAATAATCAAAAAATTATTTTTATGAATTTCAAAAAAATGCGATTATACGGACCTGCAAATCAGCGGCATGCATCATATAAAAAAAACCGCTTGTAAAAATATTAATTAGAGCCGGAGAAATGTGGCAGACTTTTTATTTTTTTCCCATAGGATTAACACAGAGAGAAGCCTTCGCTTGAGAAGCCGATTCTCGGTACTATTCCCCCTTAATATTGAAGCAAACAATAGCTTCACTTAGCAAAACCTGTTTTGCATTGCTTTTTGACTTGACAACAATTTCATCTTATTCCTATCTCCGTGACGGGGTCATTCTTATTTGCGCCACCCTCTATAAAGGAAAAATAACTCATAGAAACTTTGGGCTATGTTACGCAGTCCTTTGCATTCGGAATGACGACAGTTTCGAAAAAGAAAAAGTATTTTCGGAATCCAAAAATTATAGTCAGCTGTAATCGAACAGGTTTATCCTTCCTCGGATCATTGACTCTCGGAACAGATTAGCCTGTGTAACGTTACGGAAAGCTTATCTGGCTTTAAAAGCCATGACACGACAAGCTATAACACAAATCGGATATGCTACTTACAGCATCAGCAGTTTTACACATTTGGGTAAAAATTACTGCTGACCTATAAACGGCCAGTGCAGCCAAAATGTCCGACGAATAATTACCCGTATAAGGGAGTGCACGTTAAATATCCTTCAAAGTCCTATTCAGGTGTCGGTACGTCACTTGACTGTGGTTCTAAAATACTAAACCCGTCGCCAGTACCCCTCATGTAGCTCTAGTGCGACGTTATTTCAAATTTAACCTGGCGCATTTACAAAAGTGTGTTATGTCAAGGCCACCTAGAAGAACAGGCCAGGACAGCTGTCGAACTTTACCGAGTCACGTGACCAAAGGATCCCTCCTTTGGTCATGTGACTCGACAAAGTTTGACATAGTCACGTGACCAAAGGAGGGACCCTTTGGTCACGTGACTCGGCAAAGTTAGACAGCTGTCCTGGCCTGTTCTTCTAGGTGGCCTTGGTTATGTCAAGTTCTTCATTCAATCCAAGTGATTTACATGTTTAAGAAAGATAACTTAGTAACACGAGAGAATAAACATCAAAACTATACTTACTTGATCTTTGGTTTTTTATGAAGAATAACTGTAACCTCTCTTTTAAAGTATTTTCATTTACATAAAACTCCACTCGAACTCTGCAATGAAACAAAAAATAAGGATATAATCTAAAAATCTTTGAAATCAATTAACACGCAAGTATAACAGACTATGTTCACACTTGAAGAATACACGGGAAGAACCGCTTGATTTTTTTTGAGTCTTTCCGTAATTGTGTTTGCTTGGCGGACATTGGTGACCGGAAACCGGTTTTTCTATTGGTTCTTCAATTGCGGTACAAACGTGTGACTCGTTCCACTGATCTCTGGCGTAAAGCAGGGTTGCCGCGAAAGCAGAACAAAGCGAGTAACCAGCTTCTTTACACCAGTTAAGGCGATTTCTCGCTATCATCCCCAAAGAGGCTATTAAGGAAAGCCTTGTACGAAAATCAAGCGGTTCTTCCCGTGAACTCTTCACTTGAGTTGCAATTCAATCTCCGCTCTAAAGAAGAAATTTTGTAACAGAACATCTTTATCACTTAGATTACTTCCATACAATATTTCTGCCGTGTGCGGGTAAACTGCAGTAATTACACTGTAAAAACAAGGGAGTATTATTATGCTTGTTTTGGATTTATGAAATGCTAAATAAGGTGTAAATATTCACGACTTGTGGAGTCAGCACCAAAATAGGTGGTATCATTCACTCAAAATGGTTTTTATTTAAACTTAAAAAAAATCGGTGTTAACATGCACCAAGAATGGTATGGATGTAACCTTTCGACGAAATTTTGGAAACAAAGCACCAAATTCGGTGTTCATATTATGTATCGGGCGAGCAAATATCTTTCTACCATCACCACCATTTACTACTATAGTCCGACCACGATAACTTGGTAACCAAAATATTTTGATTGTGGATAAGTCCACTTCGAACAAAGATAAGGAGGTTTGGGCAAGAGTTACTATGTTTGGCGATTCATTGCTTTTGGGCGCATATTTCTTTAAGGTTTAGAAACAGACTATCAATCGAAGGGTAGATCGAACTTGCATCGGGATTACTCTTTTATTTCCCATTAATATTTAAGTTATAGCGTCCCTCGGTTTAAGTCCTAGTCACAGTCATATTTTTAAGTTTTAAAGCCCTTCATCAAAATGAAAAAAAATCATAGAAGTATACTGGGAAATATACTCAGTGAAACTTATAACGTAACTACGAGTTTGTTTATTAATTTTGGTTTTTTTTTAGCAATGGTTAATTAAATTTTTGTAAAATAATCATAGATTTAGTTATTTCACGATTCAAAATATCAAAGAAATACACGTGTAATCGTTAACCGCTACCAGCAATCGACAACAATCCTCTGTAGCCGATAATTGATGTGCAGTTCTAGTGAGATACATTATTTACAATCGCATTTCACCAACAAACCCTATTCTCGCCAAACGCCTTGAGCCGGCAACCCTTCCTCCTTCGGCTTAAAACCACAATTCAACGTGGAATCTTCCACAATCAAAATATTTTGATTGCCAAGTTATCGTGGTCGGACTATACTACTACTACTACTACTACTACTACTACTACAATGTGACAGATCGAGATTCGAGCCAAAGTAAATACTTATCGCTGCCATTATTTAACTAAGTTTTTAAATTGAAAACGCAAGGTAAGCGAGATAATTATATTTATTCTTTATAATGATGAGTGACCTGCAACTGAATACGTTAATTGAAACCCCAAATTTTCAGATTAGTATAGTTACATTTTAATTTGAGGATTTAAAAAATCCCAATCTAGCAAATCTTGTTTAATAAGACAATTTGGGCTGTGTTTATATCTTTGTACTAGTTTATATGATTTTAAGCTATTGAAATTAAAAGTATGATTACAGTATTTTCCTATAAAACACTATCATTACACTTTCATAAATGATATTTTATTAACGTTTCGTTTGAAAATACTATAAAATAGTTAAACTGGGGTTATTTGCTCAATTTTAGCTATATAGATAGTTGAGTAACAAATTAAAGTCTGGCTAATCTGTTGATATTTATAAGTCAATAATTGTGATCAGTCATTTATTTAATTTGTTAATTACAGCTGATGCTAACTATATTATTAGTTAAATTTGCTGCAGCTGTGAAGATATAGTTACAAAATTAGTTATGTTTAACAATACAAATATGTTGTTCGGGATCCCCTGTAAGAAATCAGTTAATACCAAAAAGTTAATTTTTTTTTTATCCTTTTGCTTTTGAAATTATTTACCAGAACACCCAGTTAGGTGTTTAAGTACACCAAATCACTGGTGTCGTTTCATCACTTCAAAATTGGTGGCAACAGAAAAGCCACCAAATGTGGTGTTTCTACACACCAGTCACTTTATCGGTGTTTCATTACACCGATTTACCGGTGGTGTTTCCTTACAACACTTTTGGTGGCTACTTTGTTGCCACCAATTTTGGTGTGAAGTTACACCAAAATTATTTACAGTGTACAACAACGAAATGAACCATATTTGCTTTGAAATAATCAGTCTTTTTCAGTAAGTTTTCTGATAGGTCAGAGAAATTTAGAGTTTGCAGCAATTGTGTTCAAGTCATTAGGTTAGTTACTGCAGTTTATGTGCTCAATGCAGATTTGTACTAAATAGGAAAAAAAAAGCGTTAAACACAACATTTAATTCTGTTGTAATTATCTATTATTTGGTCATAGTTTGATAGTTGGCAGTTGTGTCTCTTTTGGAACAAGGCTATGATATCGAATAAAAACCTATCCGTCCGTTATTGGCAACTTCAGGAGATGTGAAAACTTTAAGCAAACTATGTGTTTTTGAATGAACAGGGTGGTTATAAAATAACGCTCGCTATTCTGATGGGTCTATAGCTTGAATGAATAATCCAAATGCATCAAAAATTGAGACACTTACTAATCAAAAAGGGGCGAAAATAATAAAATCATAAAAAATGAACTCGTCCCTTGACCAGTGTTCTAAATTACGAGGCGTAATTGGCTACGCCTAGTAATTTAGAACTCTGGTCAATGGACGAGTTTCTATCTTTCGATTCATAAAAAAGAAACTCGTCACTTGACCAGGGTTCTAAATTATGAAGCGTAATTGACTGTGTTGGCCGTAATTGGCTACGCCTCGTAATTTAAAACCCTAGAAGAGTAATTTTGAATTTTTAAAATTAGAATTAAGAAGATTTTTATAATTCCATTACTTTCCCCCCTTCTTGATTAGTAAGTGTCTCAATATATGCTGCATTTGGATTATTCATTCAAGCTACAGACCACTCCGAATAGCGAGCGTTATTTTATAACCACCCTGTATATGTGATTTATCCGGTTGCAATATGGCAACGCAACGCAAGTCACCTAAGTTGGCTAGCTGTTATTTATTAAAATATAGAGGAAATTGGAGTCCAAATTCCTCTTTAATGTATTTCGCATACTGAAAACCGTGACATTCTTATAACCGATTTCAAATTTTATATAAAAATCTTAAAAATAAAGTAAGTGGTATTCAAACAATATAAAAAAGTAATAGGTATAAATTCATTAATTTGCCATTTCTCATCCTTATTTTTAAAAAGTGGTAGCAATCACGAAGATTTATTAATATTCCACTTAGCGGTACCTTAAAATGGGAATATCATTTTGTTTACTTTTTAAGTGAGAAAAGCAAAATACTTCTTTAACTAAGTTTCGATATTTTTAATGCCTATTATACAAATTGAAAAATAACTTCAATAATTTATAAATTATCTTGATAATCAATTATAAAGTCACATGGTTATTGGTATCACTATTTTTAGAAATTATACAATAAAAACCATTATCGGTATCAGTTAAGATAACGCGAAATATGGCGTCAGAAAATATCCTGGTGCAGCTGTGGAAGTAAAAAAAAAACGCCACTAGTGATTATTTCGGACGTTAGTCACCATATAGAGTCGGACCTTTTTGACATTTTGATTAATTAACATTCTGAGTTAATTGCACGACACAAAATTTGCATAAGGGGCTATCTTCATATTAAAAATTTTATTGACTTTAAAATTTCCAATAGCAACACCCCATTTTGAGTCCATATTTCTAATCTATGACATATTTTAATACGAAAGGCCAAATTATGTTAGTTTTTAAGCATTATTAGGGGAGGTAGAGACGTGCAAAGTTTAGGTGCCATAATGTTAAATGAGTTGCACGTAAAAAACTATCCCAATCTATGAATAATTAAGATAATGAAACGAATTTTTTACTGAAAAGAAATTATAATTACCCAAACAAAATGCATTAAATATTGGGGTATTTAAAACAATTTTTATATTTTTAAATAATTATTATATTAATTTTTTAAAAAAATATGAATAAAACCCCTAAATATTTGTACAGAAAAAAATTTAAGGCAGGAAGTTTAAGCGAAATCCCAATTTTTAAAATTTTTTATTCATAATTTGCTCAGTAAATCACAAAATACTTTTCAATTACCCTTCTGGGATTGTGTATAAGATTGCATGTGTACTAGATAAATAAAGACGGCCTTGCATGAATGCTTGCTTGTCATTTTAGAGATGGTCCCTAAAAGGACCACAAGTGATTCGATTGAATAACTCGTCAAATATTTATCCAAATGTAATAAAAACTTAGATTTGAGGGTTTTCGAGAGTGCTTAGCATTTCTAAGTTATCAAAATTGGGTGTTGCCATTGGGAATTTCAAAGTTAGAAAAATTTTTAATATGAAGACGGCTCCTTATGCAAATTTCAGAATGTTAATTGTTCACAATCTCAAAAAGGTCCGATTCTATAGGGTGACTAACGTCTGAAATAATCACTAGTGGCGCTTTTTTTTATTTCCACAGCTGTACATAATAGCTATTTTCCATTCTTTTATAATACAAAGCTGTGCTACTCGATGCCATTGCACGAAGTCACTTTAATGCAATTGACACTTTCTACAAGCATTTTTTTTGGCTCTTTATTGCAATAGTGATCTGTTTCGGGTTCACTAGGTTAATTAATTATCTCAGTGAACGGTTGTTAACACGACTCTTTAATATCTAACAATAGCCCTCGTGTAGCTCTAGTGCGACGATAATTCTAACCTAACCTTATTATCTAAGCGGGCCATTATCCAGTAAACCCAAGTTTCACTGTTCCAGAAGTTACAGAGACAGAAACCAATATTTTTCTCCTAAGAGGGATGGCCAGTCTCATAGAGTTAATGCAATAGTTCTGGAATACCTTAGCGAAAGTACTGCTTTGCCGTGAAAGCATTTCAGCGCGTATGGCAATCGTCGTACCAGCGTTATTAAACAAACTGAAATAGAAACTTGGTACCCATTTTATCGACCCAATTAAGAGATGAATAGACAGGTCAACCTCGCCCAATCCGGG
This sequence comes from Hylyphantes graminicola, assembly GCA_023701765.1. Taxonomy (NCBI): domain Eukaryota; kingdom Metazoa; phylum Arthropoda; class Arachnida; order Araneae; family Linyphiidae; genus Hylyphantes; species Hylyphantes graminicola. Next base: position 44,055,904 of record CM043112.1, read on the forward strand.
ATTCGAATCCCGGACCATTGGCGGGGCAATGCGAAGCACTACTACTAAGCCATTGGGCCTCATCTAGGCGATTATCATTACCAATTTTGACACTCATTGTACAATGAATCTGACTATCTGTGAACGTTAAAGTATGCCAAGATTTCATTTTGTATACAGAATCCAAACCAAATGGGTACTCAAGGGATCTTTCATATGCCACATAATCATTGACACGCGTGATTACCGCTTTCCCATCCAGAAAATCTGACGACTCAGCCGGGCCTCGAACCCGCAAACTTGGGCTTATAAGGCGGACTCGTAATACCTCCCAGCCACTGAGCCACATGAACGAAACTATGTTGAACACCTTGTGAAAAAATGCATACACAGCCAAACAATATTTTAATGGAAGTTATAATGTAAAATATAACGCTTTAGGTTCATGAACAATTTATGTAAATCGTTATTAATCCCTTAAATATTAAGTCCAATTTTATCTGATTTGATTACATGTGCGTGATACTACATTAAAACGCAATCATTTTACTTTTTAAACATAATTTCCAAACATTCCCCTTCCCATATTTCGTCCCGCCATTTTCCCGGTTTTTAATATTCCTATGGAAATCACACGCACACGACGTGGTTTATTCAGTTTATTGATAAATATAACCCCCTTTAGCGGTATAAAAATAGACCCATTCTATATTTAATAATACCTTTCGGGAATAATAGCAGTTTTTACGGGAAATGATGCTGTCCACGTTCCTGCAGCTATTCTCAGAAGGGATTCTGATTCATTATTCTTCATGCGGTACACGGTTCGGGGAGGCGTCCAAAACGTGTGTGCACGGAATGTGTAGGTTGGGTGGGATGTTAAAATTGTGACTGCTAGTTTACCGATTTTGGTACCTTAATCGTTGGTTGGTTGGTATACATATACAGGGTGGTAAAAAAATAACGCTCCCTATTCGGAGTGGTCTGTAGCTTGAATGAATAATCCAAATGCATCAAAAATTTAGACACTTTCTAATCAAGAAGGGGGTAAAAGAATGGATTCATAAAAAAGATAGAATCCTAAAAAATAATCATAAAAGGAATCATCATAAAAAAAACCCTCATCTCTTGACCAGGGTTCTAAATTACGAGCTGTCGTCAATTATGGCCAATTACGGCCAACACAGCTAATCACGCCTCGTAATTTAGAACCCTGGCCAAGAGACAAGTTTCCTATTTTCGAAAAAGAATGGAATAATAAAAAAGAAACTCGTCTCTTGACCAAGGTTCAAATTACGAGGCATAGCCAATTATGGCTAATTACGGCCAACACATCCAATTACGCCTCGTAATTTAGAATTCTGATCAAGTGACGAGTTTGTTTTTTATGATTCCATTCTTTTCCCCCTTCTTGATTAATAACTGTCTCAACGTTTTTTGCATTTGGATTATTCATTCAAGCTACAGACCACTCCGAATAGCGAGCGTTATTTTATAACCACCCTGTATTTTCAGGCTTGTTTGCTGGGTCAGAGACCCGCTTATAAATCTTCGTCAAGTAAGACAAACACAACACACACATACGTGACAGATGATGCCATCTATCGCGCGCCACCTCCACAAATTAGACATGTCCCTGAAGGGGAGGGAAATAGTCTCCAGGAACCTGTACCCATTTGAAACTGCGCAATATGACCGCCCACGGGACTTTCGGACCCAACAGATTTAACGAGCACATATGCTCGGTGAGTTTTCAGCGACCAGGACTCGATTGTGGGACCTTCCGATCCGGAAATCGAGACTCTGACCACAGAGTGCCCCACAGTCCTTTGACTGTTAGTTTTGGTACCTTAATCGTTTCCGACTGTCTTTTTCTATCCTATTTTTGGAGGCTCAACACAGCCAATTCTATAGCGAATTTGGAATCACGGATTGGCTTGTTTCTGGTGACGTATTTCTTCCCAGCTTTCATGTACTTTTTTCCGATCTGTACTATGTTTACACGGGACATTGATTCACCTATTGAGGGCTCGTCAAAGATTTTATTTTCATTTTTAAAAAATTCTATTTCGACTCAAGAACTGAAATTTTCCTATTTAATTTTTTTTTTACTTGGGACTGCAAAACAATGAGTTTTTAATGCTTTTAAAATATTTTGATATTAAGGGAACTCAATACCCCAAATTCGATGAAAATAACACCAAAAAAATGTGTCTTAAAATTTTATTTAAACTCTCTAGTTTTTTTTTCCCAAATTGTATAACAATTAAAAGTAATATTATTCACATAATAAATAATTTATTTAAATTTTAATTCGAATGTTCAACTATCTTACTTCTCTAACTCAAATTCTGAATTAATAAAATAACTCATAGCTTAACCCAAACAGAGTAGATATTGATTTTTTCAAAATTTTAATATATTCTACTAAAAACCTAAATTTTATGAGAAAATTGACATACATTTTAAAATAAATGTATATAGTAGCAAGATAATGTATATGGTAGCAATATATAAATAAATGTATATAGTAGCAAAATTGACATTCTTTAAAAAATAAATGTATATATTAGCAAGATACTTAAGTATCATTATACTCATCGATACGTACTGAATATTCATTAAAAGTAACAAACCTATATTTTCCTATGTCATATATCTGTGAGTTGTTCATCTAAAAAAGGGACTAAATCTAAGCAGAAAGACAACAAACAATAACGGTATAGTATGGATTCTAATTTTCGCATGCATTATAAAAATATTTACCAAATATCGGAATATTTTTAGTAGAGACACTGAATAGTTTCTTTGATTTATAAAAGATAGATATGGATTTGTAGAAGAATGGATGATTTAAAAATTTCGATCAAATTTCTAGTACCACTAATTTGTTACAAATAATTTATTTATAAAAATTATTATTTTTTTTTTAAATTTATTCAGTAAACGTTTCCACGCTATATATAAATAGAAATTATTCACACTGGTGAATAATGGTTATTAAAATTATAAATGCTCAATCCTCCCCACGCGACCACAGCATATTATTTACCTAGACATTTTGAGTTGAACTAACTACAATTTTTAAATAATTCCTTGTCATTACATATGGTTTTTAAAATGATGCAACAATAACTTAAAAGTGCGATCTTTTACGCAGTTAAATTAAAAAGTTCCTTCCGATTGAGTGGTGTTCCGACCGACAGCAATAGTTGGAGAGCTCGCTTTTGGGCCACGAGGTTGCGGGCTCGAGTCCCGGTGTTGAATAAAAAGTGTAACCCTTCCCATGTAAATATGGACTGTGTGGAGCCTTGTGGTCAGCGTCTCGATCTCCGGATCGAAAGGTCCCGCGATCGAATCCTGGTCGCTGAAGACATACCGAGTATATGCGGAGTGCGTGCTCGTTAAATGTGTTGGGTCCAAAGGTCCTGTGGGCGGTCATTATACGCAGTTTCAGATGGGTACAGGCTCCTCGAGACTATTTCCCTCCCCTTCAGGGACATGTCTAAATTGTGGAGGTGGCACGTGATAGATGGCAGCATCTGTCACGTATATGTGTGTGCGTGTATGTTGTGACTGTCTTACTTGACGAAAGTTTATAAGCGGGTCTCTGACCAAGCACACAAGCCTGAAAATAAATGTATATACCAACCAATCCTGTAAATAGAGGTTGTGGGTGCGAATGAGTGTGTTAGGGGTTAATAATGAGTGCGTTAGGTTTAGGGGACCGCCCACAGTGCTCCTTCACAAATTGCCTTAAGACTTCCCCTTATTAGCTCCGATGCCTAGAAAGCTAAATGGCTTAATAAAATTAAAAAATTCCATATAATTTTTTTAAAAATTAAAAAGTTTTGTGAAAGGCCCATTCGTCATTATCAGTTGAAGCTATTTTTGTATTATAGAGGAGAAAATTAAACACTATAGTCATTTATATAGATACGGCTGTTGTGGGCTTGTTCTTTTTTAATGATTTTGAGGTAAACAATATATTCAGTGTGTATCGGTAGTAATGCAGAGTATTTATAATTTTAATTGCCATTATTCACCATTTTGAATAATTTATAGAAGAAATGGAAAAAAAATTCCACAACTTAGTTTGGAAATAAAATTAATTACTTTAAGAAATTAATTGTTACAAAATATTGGTACTTTGATTAAAATTCTTAGAATATCCATTCTTTCATAAATCCAAGGATCGTATTCGGTGTTTTTAGTAGTGAAATGAAAAATATACATATTTTTAAAATGCTTGTAACAATACTTGGAATCTGTACAAGACCCATTGCTTGGAGTCATATTAATTGCATTTAAGGGGACTGGGGAGGCAAAAAATGTCAAAAATATCGATTTTGGTATTTTAATAAAAAGTTATAGCTTGAACTTATATCTTTAAGAGCATATCTTATTTTTAACGATCCGAAAAGAATTCGAATTACAGTTGGATTTTTCGTAAACACCGAAATCCGAAAATCGTACGTTAAGTGGAAGTTATTATTTTCTTTACTTGCCTTTTTCTCCATAAGTGTTTTTAGTGGTTTATCATACATTCGAATTGTTCCTTGCTATTCAAAAATTTGTGTATTGCTTTGAAATTGTGGAAAATTGTTATTAATTATCTTTCAAACATAATTGCGCATGGATTTTGAAATCTGATAAAAAAATTTTAATATTATACTCAGTTTTACTTTTAGCATATTACGAAAAAAAATCAAAACTTTTCAAGTAACATAAATTTTTAATTTTAATTAATTAACCAATAGGACAAATAAAAAAAATCCATGCACAGTTTTGTTAACATATGTTTAAATATCTTATATAAAAAAAATTAGACATTTTAGAAAAAAATTGAATCGCAAGGAGCATTTTTAAAAAAAGCTTTAAAAAATAATTTTTTTTAAATAAAAAAACTATTGCATATTTGTCTTTAATTATTTTGTATTTCCATTAAATTTATTTCCCTGAGTTATAAAAATTTTTTCACCCATTTCGGTCTGTAACTTTAAAAAAAAATTAATTTGCCTCCCCAGTCCCCTTAAGCCCTTTTGGAAATGAACGACTTATATTATACTAGCAGTATGGTCCCGCGCCTTACTGGGAACCCGTTAGCTTCGCATTGCTCCCTTTTAGAGGCATGCTTACTTGTGAAAATACACTCAAAATCAAAACAAAGTTAAATTCAAGTGGGCGCATGCGCACTTAAAAAAGCAAACACTAATAGAGGATGAAGCAGCCTTAGGGCGAGCGCATATCTCAACCAAACTCAATCATCAGTCCCAAAAATTTACTACCCTACAGAAACTTCTGATATTCACAAAATAAGCTTATTTTAGGTCAAATATACGAGTTCCATAAGAAAAAAAATCATTTTATTTTTTTATATGGTTTTTGAAATAATGCCAAATTTTTTAAATTGTGGAAAACAACAAAATAAAAAAAAAATACTACCTAAAAACTCTTCGAGTTATATATTTTAAGGTATCTGACCATATTATTAAAAAAAATTTAGTAATTATTTTTACCGAAGTAGTTTAAATTGTGTTTTAAATATGTGGAACTGAAGTGAACTTATCAAAAATCAGGTGAAACGCTTGTTGGCTATTTTCTGAATAAAAAAAATAGTAGTTTTGACTTCGATTGAGATTAATGTAAAATATTGTCTAATAGAACAAAGTATGAAGAATCGAATGATGTGTGTTTAGATGTCATAACGGGACATAAACATTTTTAAAAAATATTGAAAGTGATGATGCCAAATGGCATCACTGGGACTGAAAGGGTTAATTTCTCATCAAGAAAGATCCCATCTTAAATTGTTTTACATTTTTGGAAAGGTGGAAGCATTACCTTTTCATTTAAATAAAATTCTCTTCAAGAAATAAAATTATCATTCTAATTTTGGCGATGAAGGCTATTTAAAACAAGAAACTCCCAGTTACAGTATTTTAAAGAGCTAAAAAAATTTAATGTACGAAGTAAGTTGTTTAGTAGATAAATTTCGCTAAAGCGGCATAAATTAATTTAATATTGTATTTAAACATAAAACTAATCATCAAATGTCTAGGCAAATTTATTTGATACTTGAATATATATATTTTTTAATATTGCATCATGAATGCACTGATAATTTAAAAATGCATTTTTGAATTATCAGTGCATTCATAATCGCTATTGTCGAAACGCAGAATTTTTGAAATTCCTATAATTACGAATATATTTCCCCCCCCCCCCCCTTTTATAATAAAATCGAACAGATCGAAATAAAGAGAAACAGACTTCCCAGAACCTGTCCAAAGTCATAATAACGTTTTCTAGAAAATTAAGCATGTGACAAGAATAACTGCTATCGAGCTTTTTAGGTTTTAAAGTTATTGAAATTACCCATAAAGGAAAAAGTTACCTTAGAATGCGTGTATTGGTTTTTATAGCGTGCAGTGTTAAACACCCTTAGTTTTAAAAATTGGGTATAATAAAAAAAGTTCTTATCCGGTTTAACATTAGCCAATTCTTAAAGAGGATTATTACTGAATCAGCAACAACCCCATTAATAAAAAATGCTCCCTAACTAAGTCTTTGAAAATGACATTAGCATCGCACGCACCTTGGCAATTAGGACTTACTCTAACGCCACTTAAGGACCAGTGGCGTGCATGGGATATTTTAATGGAGATAGCAATAATGTGAACATGCTTGGCGAGAAAAAGATGAAGCCTTCTTAAGAGCGCCAAATTAAAGAGATACACCAAAAGAGAAGAGGTTAAAGTAGAGACGCAGTAATCTTATTATGCAGGGTTTAAAATTGAGAAGGGTTTCTAGTTGTCCGTTACGTGAATTTAAAATCTTTTAGTGAGTTTTCGCCTACTCCTTTAATCCAAGATACCTTTATTTGATTTTTTTCGATAATAATACTTTTTAATTTCAAGTATATATAATAAATGACGAATTTTATGCATTAAAGAAACATATAACAAATGTGTAAGGGGCTTGTAGGGCTTTTTCGACAGTCTATGTTTGACAATTGAGCAAGAGACCCCAGATGGGAGGCATAGTGACAATCGTGGCAATTCACGGCCAACTTCATTAACACGTTGAATACCACTGACTCCTTAAGGAGTCGCGTGGTTCCGATTCACCGATAACAGCACATTCTGATGATATTCATGGTACCATTTCGCCAACTGTTCTTATGAGTTTAAGTTCGTTTGTAACTTTTGCAACCGATCCTTCTATGCTTGGAATACTAATTGGTGATTTGAAAGAGGGCATTCTATTTAAAATCACGAGGAAATTAAATCCTTCGTCTCAAGTGTAGGGCGACCAGACACATGATATACCGCATTTCTTAAAGTGATTCAGTTTGTTATTCAACAATCTAGCTATAAAAAAATTGCAAATAGTCTGTTTTATTTATTTTTTATTTTTTTTCAAACAAAAACTACCCAAAAATAAGAATTAAGAAAATTTAATGATTATTTCTTAGTCGAAAAGTTAATCACTGAAGCAAATCTGGTAATTGGCTTTCAATTCAATTATTAGTGACAGATGATGAGTTATCCGGTTGGAAAAGGCCAGGAACATTTCCTTGTATTTTTACGAATAGGTAGCTATCGTGTAGCTTTAGTTAGTGACGTTAATTCAACCTAACCTTGCCATTTTACGATCTCGAACTAAGATTTGTACTTGTTCAAAAATAAACAGTTAGTTTATTTGCATTGTAACGAACAGGTTTAAAAAAAACAGGATGTTTTTCTACTTCATCAGCCTCTATCGATGAAGACTCTATCGATGATATAGTGGCAGCGAATGTGTTAACAAGGCCAGAGAAGCCCTCCCAAAGATGAGCGTTCGACGGAATTTTTGACGTCTCTGCTCCGAGTGTCGAAGGATAGCCCTCGTGTAGCTCTAGTGCGACTATAATTCAAACCTAACCTAACCGAGTGCCGAAGCTACAGGGTGAGGCAAACAAAACCGGCCCCGATCTAGAGATGGGAATACGTTGAAATGCTTGGCGAGAAAAACTTTTGAAGCCGCCTGAAACCTGTTTTTGCATTGGTTGGATCGGATTCGCTTCACATTAGAGCTACTCATAGACTAGTGGCGAGTTCAGATCTTAGTTCGTATTGTATGAAGACGTCCCATAATGCAAATTTTGTGTCTTGCAATCAATTTAGAATGTCTTGTATTACCAAAAACAAAAAGGTCCGATTCTCTAGGATAAATAACGACCGAAACAATCAAATAATCACTAAATCTTGATCAGCTCTACTAACCTTGTTTACATTCCATTTCAACTAGCTTCTAAAAGCGCAGCGTAGTTGCCGGCAAATAAGTCGCCAAGCGTTTGTTTGGGCTTAATACTGAAGCGATCAATAGCTTCAGTTAGAAAACCTGTTTTTGTATTGGTTTTAGACTTGGGAGCATTTCTGTCGTATTCTTATCTCCACCTCGGGGCCGGTTTTGTTTGCCTCACCCTGTAGTTCGAACGTATTCGAAATCCTAAAAATGTGGTCAGCCGTGAACGAGTGGTTCCGAACAGGTTTCGAGACAGGTTATCTTCATCTTCGTAACAACGACACTCGGAACTATGACGTCGAAATTTCCGTCCCCGAGCTTGTTTGGGAGAGCTATACCAAAACCGACCTTAAGTTTGCAGTATACAAATGTTCTACGAGAAAAAGGATAAATAGTTCTCTCTCTCAGTGCAAGAATCGAATACAAAAAGGTATTTCACATTCAATAAACAAATTTATTTGTTATTTCAAGACATAAATTTATTATTTTTATTAGTTAAGCTTCAGTTAGAGTGTTATTTTAGTTATTTTTTTCCTTCGATTTTGACGTAACAGGGCGCATGAATATCAGGGTCGAAAGGAGCAGCCAATCCGAGTTCGTGAAATTGCGGCGCCAGCCGGGTTGTTTACCCAGTTTCTTCCGCTCAGTACATTTCTCTGCTGCAAACTTAAGCTCGGTTTTGGTATAGACGGCCGTGGGCAAGTGAGCACCCTCCCGTTTGAGAGGTGGAAAAGTAATGACGGAATCGACGCGCTGAGTGCAAAAGGGTGGTCATGCCAAAGCAACAGACGTCCATCAACTTTTTCGATATTATTTGTGAAGATTTGATTAAGGGGTAATAGGAGTCTTAAAAATGTGCAAAGAAGGTACTACAAAGCATAGTTTGATCTTTCATGTAATTTTTTAACTACTCAAAATAAAGTGTAATTTTTTTATATGTAATTCTACAAGATTTATTTATTATAAAACAAAATTTAAAATTTATGAAACTTTAGCCCAAACTAAAATAAATGATATTAAACATAAGGCTATTTGAACACATTGGGATTAGGATTGCGCGGCACATTTTGAGGTCAAAATTGAAAAAATGACCAAAAAATGACTTTGTATTGTACAAATATGTACAGCTGTGGAAATAAAAAAGTACCCACTTGAGGTTATTTCACCCCTTTTTGTATCCATATTTCAAATCTCTGACTTATGTTAATACGAAATACCAAATTTTGTAAGTTTTTAAGTATTATTAGAGGAGTTAGAGACGTGTAAAGTTTAGGTCCCATAATGTTAAATGAGTTGCACATAAAAAACTATCCCGATCTATAAATAATTAAGATAATGAAACGAATTTTTTACTGAAAACAAATTATAATTACCCAAACAAAATGCATTCAATATTGGGGTATTTAAAAATTTTTTATATTTTTAAATAATTATTATATTAATTTTTTTTAAAAATATGAATGGAAACCCCTTAATATTTTTAAAGAAATAAATGTAAGACAAAAAGATTAAGCGAAATCCCAATTTTTAAAATTTTTTATTCATAATTTGCTGAGTAAATCACAAAATACTTTTTAATTACCCTTTAGGGGACTGTGTATAAGATTACGTGTGTAATTGATAAATAAAGACGGCTTTGCATGCATGCTTGCTTGTCATTTTAGAGATGGTTCCCAAAAGGTCCACAAGTGATTCGATTTAATAACTCGTCAAATATTCATCCAAAAGTAACAAAAACTTAGATTTAGGGGTTTTCAAGAGTGCTTAACATTTCTAAGTTATTAAAATTGGGTGTTGCTATTGGAAATTTCAAAGATCGTAATATTTTTAATATGAAGACGGCCCCTTATGCAAATTTTGTATCGTGCAATTAACTCAGAATGTTAATTGTACACAATCTCAAAAAGGTCCGATTCTATAGGGTGACTAACGGATGAAATAACCTCAAGTGGGTACTTTTTTATTTCCACAGCTGTACAAACAAAGAATTATAAATAAATTCTCAGCACAATTTTTATTATAAATTATTTTTTAAAATTTTTTTAATCAAAATTTTAAAATTTTTATTAATTTTTTTAAAGTGAAAATTTCTTAAATTAATTTCTAATTAAAATTGAGCTTAGAATTTAGGTATATAAGTCTTTGTTTGTACATATTTGTACAATATAAAGACATTTTCTTGGTCATTTTTTCAATTTTGACCTCAAAATTTGCCATGCAAGCTTAATCCCAATGTGTTCAAATAGCTTTATGTTTAATATCATTTATTTTAGTTTTGGCTAAAGTTTCAAAATTTTTAAATTTTGTTTTATAATAAATAAATCTTGTAGAATTACATATAAAAAAATTACACTTTATTTTGAGTAGTTAAAAAATTACATGAAAGATCAAACTATGCTTTGTAGTACAGCTGTGGAAATAAAAAAGTACCCACTTGAGGTTATTTCATCCGTTAGTCACCCTATAGAATCGGACCTTTTTGAGATTGTGTACAAATAACATTCTGAGTTAATTGCACGATACAAAATTTGCATAAGGGGCCGTCTTCATATTAAAAATATTACGATCTTAGAAATTTCCAATAGCAACACCCAATTTTAATAATTTAGAAATGTTAAGCACTCTTGAAAACCCTTAAATCTAAGTTTTTGTTACATTTGGATGAATATTTGACGAGTTATTCAATCGAATCACTTGTGGATCTTTTGGGGACCATCTCTAAAATGACAAGCAAGCATGCATGCAAAGTCGTCTTTATTTATCAATTACACACGTTATCTTATACACTGTCCCCTAAAGGGTAATTAAAAAGTATTTTGTGATTTACTCAGCAAATTATGAATAAAAATTTTTAAAAATTGGGATTTCGCTTAAACTTCGTGTCTTAAATTTATTTCTTTTAAAATATTAAGGGGTTTCAATTCATATTTCTTTTAAAAATCAATATAATAATTATTTAAAAATATAAAAATTGTTCAAAATACGCCAATATTGAATGCATTTTGTTTGGGTTATTATAATTTCATTTCAGTAAAAAATTCGTTTCATTATCTTAATTATTTATAGATCGGGATAGTTTTTCATGTGCAACTCATTTAACATTATGGGACCTAAACTTTGCAAGTCTCTAACTCCTCTAATAATGCTTAAAAACTAACAAAATTTGGCATTTCGTATTAACATAGGTCAGGGATTTGAAATATGGATTCAAAAAGGGGTGTTGCTATTGGAAATTTTAAAGTTAGTAACATTTTTAATATGAAGATGGCCCCTTATGCAAATTTTGTGTCATGCAATTAACTCAGAATGTTAATTGCTCACAAAGTCAAAAAGGTCCGATTCTTTAGGATGAATAACGGATGAAATAACCTCAAGTGGGTACTTTTTTATTTCCACAGCTGTACCTTCTTTGCACATTTTTAAGACTCCTATGACCCCTTAATAGAATTTTCCAATTAATTCGTTACTGGTATGACCGTTTGACGAATGATATAAAAATAAACATAGTCCTTTAAAATAAATTGTTACTAAATATGGTTCACTGTTCAATGAGGAGTTTAAAGTGTGTGTGATGGCGATATGAGCAGAAATGTGACGGTTTTTTTTAAAACTTGAATTAATGTAAGATAGTATCATTGAAACTATTATAAAGAGCTTATTTTGAATTTTATGTATGAGGTAAGTTACATAGTAGGCAAATTTTACTAAAACGGCATAATAAATTAATTAAATATTGTATTTAACATAACCTAATCATCCTATGTATTGGTAAATAAATTTAGCATTTTTTTTTGCTGTTAATTTGAATACAAATGGATTTTCAAAATAATGGTTCATTTTAATAAATTCATATAAGAGGACTTACAATCAAATTTATAAACTTGGCCTTTTCACTTACTGGAAAACTATATTTTTTAAGTTACCACTATTCGCAATATATAAAAATGTGAATAGTTAATAAATTGTCACGATGTCAGAAATTTAAACAACATAAAAATGTTTTTACAATATTTTGTTATATAAAATAGTGGTATTTATTATATTGTACGATCTCGGTATGCCTTTTTTGAAAAAGTGATAAAATGTTTTGATAGGTATATTCAGAGGTTATCACTTTCCCCAGTTAATTTTACTAAGTAAAATTCTCAGTTATGATGGATTATTGCCATTTTTTTTTTTTTAGTTAAAACTCATAAGTATAATACCCATTCATAGTTTGACTACCTAATTCAAATTTGTGCATATTTTTTCGTTAAATATCAATTTTCATACGAAATTGATTATTTGCTTTTGAGTTTAAATATTCAAAGCCACAACAAGGTGCGAGACAGATGAAGAGTACACGGGAAGAACCGATTGATTTATTAGGCGGACGCCCGCAATTGTCTGCTTGGCGGCAGAAAACCGGTTTCTCTCTTTCTTCTTCAAATGGTCCAAGCGTCGGGATCGTCAATCGCCTGAATCTTGGTAGCTAAGAACCACAGAGATAGTAGTTAAAGTATTAGAGTGGTAGATCACGTGACCTACAACACTGGCTTTATTGGGGCTCTTCTGGGGGCTCCTTGGGCGTCCCGTCGTTAGCATTTGGGGTCACGTGATCTGCCACTATTACTTTAACTATGATCTCTGTGGTAGGAACTGGTTTCCTTACACAAGTTTAGGCGATCACTCGCTATCATCGCCAAAGTAGCCTGCTAATGAAACTTCACTACCATATCAATCGGTTCTTCCCGTGTACTCTACAGATATCAACGATGATTAACCCGGCAGCACTCGCGCTAACTTACCATAGACTAAGAATCTTCTAAACCGAGAACTCAATCTGATGCCTAGCGCCCCCAAAGTGTCGAACGGAACTAATACACTATTAATGATTGATTTGAGATAGGCATACTTGGACTTTCCGATTGCAAATCTTCTGTTTCTTCGAAATGTACAGGGTGGTTATAAAATAACGCTCGCTTTTCGGAGTGGTCTGTAGCTTGAATGAATAATCCAAACGCAAAAAAACTTGAGACACTTACTAATCAAGAAGGGGAAAGGGACTAATCAAGAAGGGAAAAAGAATATAATCATAAAAAACAAACTCGTCACTTGACCAGGGTTCTAAATTACGAGGCGCAATTGACTGTGCTAAAGCTCCTAAAGGAGGCCAGAAAAAAACGGCGTAAACCATTACACTAGTTCTCTTAGACACAATTGGAGGAGTTAGTGTCTAAGTCAATTTTAATATAGAAAATCCTTATAATGGTAATCCAATCAGAGTTTCACATCTAGAAGTGTATTTAATCTATCTGGGGTCCATTAGACCCCAGGCGAGTGCTGCCGGGTTAAATACATGAGTATAAACGAATCGAAAAACGTCTATATCTTTATGGACAACCTCTTTTATTCACGTGTGATTTCATTCATTCATTCCATATGATTTCACTGGATCCATACGCGATTGCTAATATTCAATAAACAAGCCACCTGAATTACCTGACGAAATTCCAATGATCGGTAACCTCGTTATCGTTAGGCACAATATTGGAAAGTTTCTTCAAGGAAGTGGTGTGGAAGAAGCTCTAATTGAGTGCAATGTACAGGGTGTTATAAAATAACGCTCGCTTTTCGGTGTGGTTGTGCAGCTTGAATGAATAACCCAAATGCATCAAAAATTGAGACACTTACTAATCAAGAAGGGGGGAAAAGAATGGAATCATAAAAAAGACAAAATCCTAAAAATAATCATAAAAAAGAATAATCATAAAAAACAAACTCGTCTCTTGACCAGAATCTAATTTACGAAGAGTCGTCAAATATGGCCAATTACTGCCAACACAGCTAATTACGCCTCGTAATTTAGAACCCTGGTCAAGAGACGAGTTTCTTTTTTTCCGAAAAAAATGGAATTATAACACAGAAACTCGTCTCTTGACCAAGATTATAATTACGAGGAGTAGCCAATTATGGCTTATTACGGACAACACATCCAATTACGCCTCGTAATTTAGAACCCTGGTCAAGAGACGAGTTTGTTTTTTTATGATTCCATTCTTTTTCCCCCTTCTTGATTAGTAAGTGTCTCAAAGTTTTTTGCATTTGGATTATTCGTTCAAGCTACAGACCACTCCGAATAGGGAGCGTTATTTTATAACCACCCTGTATTTGGTGGGGGAAAAAAAGCGAAATCAGTTATGAATATATTCCATCATGTTAGATCATGTAACAAACTAGGGTAGACTGACCAGTGAATGAACAGTTGGTAAATACATATAAAAAGTAGGGATTAAAAATCATTCCACGGGATGGATTGGTAACACTGACTTTCTCTCATCTAGTAGGAGGCTATCTGACATCTGATTGGTTGTCCTGGTCATTAATTAAAATCCAACATGTTTATTGACTGGACATTTTTGTGTTCATTCACTGGTAAATGAACTGTTCTTTCACTTGGCTTTTGTGCTGCGTACGATGTCGCCCTTAACGGTTGCGTTGGGTGCCTATTCAGGTGTTAGCTCGTCACCTGACTGTGGTTCTAAAATACGACGCCCGTCGCCAATAGCCCTCGTGTAGCTCCAGTGCGACGATAATTCAAACCTAAACCTAAACCTATACTTGGCTTTTGTACCACTTTTTATTTGGACCCCACAAACGACCAAAGCAATGCAATATAAAGTCCCCTTTCTTTTGCAGAATTTACATATAATGACAGATGTCATCACATTTTCAAAAACCCCCAAGCTATATTTTCTTAAAATGTTTGAATTTTCTTAAAATAAATTGTGCTTAAGCGTTCATTCACTGGTTAGTCTGCCCTATATCAATGAACCAAAAAGATTAATTGTAAATTAGACCTTATTTCCATAGATTTTTTTAATGGGAATTTTCAAGTAGTTGGTTGGTAGACATAAATTTTCAGGCTTGTGTGCTTGGTCAGAGACCCGCTTATAAACCTTGCACTCACATACGCGACAGATGCTGCTATCTATCGCACGCTTCCTCCACAATTTAGACATGTCCCTGAAGGTTTTTTTTCAAGTAAATCGTTACTTGTAGCACCAATGGTAATGTTCCTTTTGATGTCACGCTCTGGTTATTATTTGTATGCGAACTGCTATTTTATTTTTTTTGCTTCACTTTCAAAATGTCCGATATTGGTTAACAGAATTATCTCTTTCTATGGTAGCTTTCTTTAATAAATCGTCGCTTAAGTTCCCACATGTGCTATCTAACTTTGCAAAACAGTAGAAATTCATTGAAGGGTAACCCTTGGCGAAATTTCCAAAATCGCGCCAAAAGTCGGCCGATAACTCAACCGAAATGATAGGATAGGTTAGGATCGGTTTGAATTATCTTTGCATTAGAGCTACACGAGGGAGAACGTAAAAACATGTTTGTTCATTTAACACCGGCTGTTCGGACTTTCTTGTTACATAATATCGGCCTACATAATGTAATGCTGAGGTATGCAATGAGAAAGACCGTACAGCCGGAGTTAGGTAAACACGTTTTTCGGCTTTCCCTCGTGTAGTTTTAATGCGACGATAATTCAAACCGATCCTAACCTATCCTATCATTTCGTTTGGGATTTTGGCCGACTTTTGGCACGATTTTGGAAAGTTCGCCAAGGGTTACCTTTCAATGAATTTCTACTGTTTTGCAAAGTTAGATAGCACATGTGGGAACTTAAGCGACGAAATGCTTTGAACAACCAACATTCCAGCAAGAAGTTGGCATTAAAAAAATTAAGTAAAATATTCATAGAAAACTCATTTTCGAATAGCAAAAAATAGGTAATTCCAGGCAAAAAGAAAGACAACAAACCGTTGGAGCTGTTGTCATAAACAACGTGAAACAACCTTACTGCCGTTTCTAATTAAGAATTAAGTAAACTTACTTTTATAGAAAGGAACTTCGTTAACTGCATTTTGTTCTGAAAGAAGTTCTTGTTGAAAGTTGTTTAAATATTGGTAATTAGAATTTTACGTAAGAATTAAGTTGTATTAGTAGGTGAATTTCAGTAAAACTGGTGACGCAATACTAATTAAATATAGTATTAAAACATGCACTAATCGTCTAATTTAGCTGTATAATTATTAGGTATTTGATTATTATGTATTTCTAAATGTTAGGTTGGGTTAGTTTGAATTATCGTCGCACTGGAGTTACACTAGGGCTATTGGCGACAGACATCGTATTTCAGAACCACAGTCAAGTGACGAGCCAACACCTGAGTAGGCACCCATAACGCGTCCATTAAGGGTGACATCGTAAGCAGCGTTGGGCCTTTGCATATTTTACGTGCACTCCTCTACACTTGGTATTATTCGTTGGACATTTTTGGCTGCACGGGCTCTTTATTAGTCGGCAGTTATTTTGGTGATGCCCGGAGCCGAACATGGGACCTTCGGCATGCAAGGCGAACGCCTTAATCGTTAGGGCTCCCCATCCAATATTTTTAAATGTTAACTGCTATAATAAACTTATTATTAAAATAATCGTTTTTGTTGGGTCCGTATGTAAAGTTTCAGACTAGAATAAAGAATTAAAAATTACTTGCGGGAAAAAATACCCATACTATTTACTTGCTTTTTTTCTATGATATTCCACTCATTATTGCCAGATTCCAAAATTATAAAACTCTCCCAGAAAAAAGTGGGATTTAAAAAATAATGTTCACCTGATCGCAACATTCCATTTAAAAATTTCAAATCATTATATTAACCCGGCAGCACTCGCGCTAACTTACCATAGACTAAGAATCTTCTAAACCGAGAACTCAATCTGATGCCTAGCGCCCCCAAAGTGTCGAACGGAACTAACACACTATTAATGATTGATTTGTGTTTGGCATAATTGAACTTTCCGATTGCAAATCTACTGTTTCTTCGAAATGTACAGGGTGGTTATAAAATAACGCTTGCTATTCGGAGTGGTCTGTTGCTTGAATGAATAATCCAAACGCAAAAATTTTTGAGACACTTACTAATCAAGAAGGGGGAAAAAGAATAGAATCATAAAAAACAAACTCGTCACTTGACCGGGGCTCTAAATTATGAGGCGTATTGGATGTGTTGGCCGTAATTAGCCATAATTTACTATGCCTCGTAATTTACAACCTTGGTCAAGAAACTTGTTTCGTTTTATGATTCCATTCTTTTTAGAAAAAAAAGGAACTTGTCCCTTAACCAGGGTTCTAAATTACGAAGCGCAATTGACTGCTAAAGCTCCTAAAGGAGGATAGAAAAAGGCAGCCGCGTGAACAATTAATTAGTTCTCTTAGACACAATTGGGGGAGTTAGTGTCTAAGTCAATTTTAATATAGAAAATCCTTATAATGGTAATCCAATCAGAGTTTCAGATCTAGAAGTGTATTTAATCTATCTGGGGTCCATTAGACCCCATGCGAGTGCTGCCGGGTTAAATTCATATACGAATTTTCAACCTAATTTCATTTCTTGTTTACAAAGCTTAGCTCAACGACATTAATTCCGTTTTAATTCGAAGTTGCTTATATTTACTTAAACACTGTTCACAATAAATTTTTATGCAAATAGTTTATATGCTGAAAACTTCTTAGAACTCTTGATGATCAATTTCTCAATAATAAAACTATATATACAAATTTTTTATTGCAATGTAGTGGTGGCAATTATATTGTTGTAATTAAGTGTGTTTGTGTCGAAATTGGTGATAACTTTTGTCCTAGGTATATATGCATCTTGATTTTATAAGTTAATTACACTCATTAAAATTGTGAGCTGTGATGGATAAAAAATTATTGCCAGTAATTAAAATTTAATAGTACGTTTTTTTTCTACCTCCAATACGCAACGTCGGTACCTTGGAGCATTTTTAACTACTCAATTAACTACTCAATAGATAAGTATAATTTTTTTATATGTAATTCTTCAACATTTATTTAATATAAAGCAAATTTTAAAATTTATGAAACTTTAGCCAAAACTATAATAATAAATGATATGAAACATAAAGCTATTTGAACACAATGGGATTATTTTGAGATCAAAATTCAAAAAATGACCAAGAAAATGACTTTATATTGCACAAATATGTACAAACAAAGACTTATACCTAAATTCTCAGCTCAATTTTTATTAGAAATTATTTATTAAAAAATTGGAAATCAAAATTTTAAAATTTTTATTAATATTTTTAGAAAAAAGTTCTTAAAATAATTTCTAATAAAAATTGAGCTGAGAATTTAGGAATAAGTCTTTGTTTGTACATATTTACAATATAAAGTCATTTTCTTGGTCTTTTTTTCAATTTTGACCTCAAAATTTGCCGCGCAAGCCTTATCCCAATGTGTTCAAATAGCTTTAATGCTTTATGTTTAATATCATTTATTTTAGTTTTGGCTATACTAAAGTTTCATAAATTTTAAAATTTGTTTTATATTAAATAAATCTTGTAGAATTACACGTAAAAAATTATACTTATACATTGAGTAGTTAAAAAATTACATGAAAGATCAAACAATGCTTTGTAGTACCTTCTTTGCCCATTTTTAAGACTCCTACGACCCCTTAAGGGACATGTCAAAATTGTGAAGATGGAGCACGATAGATGGCAGCATCTGTCACGCATGTGTGTGCTGTGTCTGTCTTACTTGACAAAGGTTTATAAGCGGGTCTCTGACCAAAAACACAAGCCTGAAAATATATGTCAACCAACCAACCGTAGCCTCTTAGTTTTCTGTCAAGGACAGGTAGGTTAGGTTTAAAATATCGTCGGAATAGAGCTACACTAGGGCCTTTGACAGACATCGCATTTTAGAACCACAGTCAAGTGACGAGCCAACACCTGAGTGGACACCCATAACGCGTCTATTAAGGGCGACATCGTAATCAGCGTTGGGACTTTTCATATTTTACTTGCACTCCCTCTACACGTGGTATCATTCGCCAGACACTTTTGGCTATACGGGCCCTTTATAGGTCGGCAGTTATTTTTGTGAAGCCCGGAGCCGAACATGGGACCTTCGGCATTCAAGGTGCACGCCCTAACCATTTGGGCACCCCAGCCCTTATGTCTAAATATTAACTGATACTCCTTTTCGACCGGTGGTCAGGTGGCGCTAAATTAAAATTATGAGTCAAAATTTTTAATTTTATCGGAAAAAGGGTGTTAAACAGCATCAATGCCAGCAAGTGCTTAAAAAGGTCTTTTTTTTAATACAAATAACGAATGGTACAAGTCAGCTGCTTCGGTTTCGCTATATTTGAACATTCTCTTTAATACCCGCACGAATCCGGTCAGAAACGGCTATAATAAACTCACAATTAGATTAATCGGTTTTTATTGTGTCCTTGTTATTGTGTGTTATTGTGTGGTGTATGTAAAGTTTCAGGTTAGGATAAGAAATTAAAAATCACTTGCAGAAAAGAACCCCATTCTATTTACTTGCTTTTTCTCTGATATAACGCTCATTATTGCCAGATCACAAAGCTATAAAACTCTCTCAGAAATTTGTGGGACTTGATGAATAATGTTAGCCCTTTCAGTCCCAAAAATTTACTACACTACAGAAACTTCTGATATTCACAAAATAAGCTTATTTTAGGTCAACTATACGAGTTCCATACGGAAAAAAAATCATTTTAATTTTTTATATTGTTTTTGAAATAATGCCAAAATTTTTTAACTGTGGAGAACAACAAAATAAAAATATATATATTACCTAAAAACACTTTGAATTATATATTTTAAGGTATCTGACCATATTATTAAAAAAAATTAGTAATTATTTTAACCGAAATAGTTTAAATTGTGTTTTAAACATGTGGAACTGAAGTGAACTTATCAAAAAATCAGGTGAAACGCTTGTTGGCTATTTTCAGAATAAAAAAAATAGTTGTTCTGACTTCTATTGAGATTAATGTAAAATAATGTCTAATAGAACAAAGTGTGAAGAATCGAATGATGTGTGTTTGGATGTCATAACGGGACATAAACATTTGGAAAGAAATATTGAAAGTGATGATGCCAAATGGCATCACTGGGACTGAAAGGGTTAACCTGATTGCAACATCTTAACGACAGGAATTCCGGAATCAATTCGAAAGTGTTTATATTTCATTTACCACTATTCACAATAAATTTTTATGTAAATAGTTTATTTGTTACATCTAAATCAAAATCAAGAATGAAAATATTCTCAATAATAAAAATGTTAATACAATTTTTTTATTGCGACGTAGTGGTAGCTATTATATTGTTGCAATTCAGTGTGTTAGTGTCGAACATGGATAAAAAATTGTTGTAATAGGCATATTCACCTTGATTTTATAAGGTATTTACAATCATTAAAATTGTGAGTTGTGATGGATAAAAAAATAATTGCCAGTAATTAAAATTTAAAATTACGGGTTTTTTTTCAACCTCCAATGGTCCGTCATTTTGTTACGGCCTATCGGGGTTGAAAAAAAAAAAAACAGCCCTCGTATAAGCCGCAAGCCCTCAATCCACAGTTGGGAGGAAAAATTTCACTTATTCATTAAAATTTGTTGAAACGCAGTTTTGGAAAATTGTAAATTATTCGAATATAATAAAGTTTTTCTCTGTAAATTAAACGGTTTTTTTTTTTGTATACCAGTTGTTGGTTATTTCTGTGAAATGATTTTTTTTAACTGTCAACGTCGTAGATCCTTGAACATATTTTGAAGAATTAGACGTTCAACAGGTTCCTAGAAAACATATGCATTGGCCTAGAAGGCACTAAATTGAACGAGGATGGTTGTAAGCTGTATTGTATAGAAACTAGAAACGTTTTAAAACCTCAGAAAAATATTTAAGTTTTTTTATACGGTGATGAACAATAAATGAAAATATTATTGATATTTGTGGCTCGGTTGTTTGAAGAGCATTAAGCAGGTAGCATACGAGGATTCTTTCCTCCTTCAGTTGTCCCGTGTAAGGGAGTGCACGTTAAATATCCTTCAAAGTCCTGACGCTGCGTACGATGTCGCCCTTAACGGTTGCGTTGGGTGCCTATTCAGGTGTTGGCTCGTCACCTGACTGTGGTTCTAAAATACGACGCCCGTCGCCAATAGCCCTCGTGTAGCTCTAGTGAGACGATAATTCAAACCAAACAAAACCAAACCTCCTTCAGTTGTCACAATGGATCGAGCTTGACATAAAACCTCTAATATAAATTGGATATCAAATTAAATGTATATAAGTTTTTTCCAATTGTAAATTATATCCAATTAAATCTGTAAGTTATAACCAATTATAAATGACATCCAATTAAATGTATAAAAATCAAGGCAAGTGATACCTGGACTTGAAGTATTTTTTTGGGTGCTACAACTAAAAATTTCTATCACTTCACGTTGTAAATTCAGTTTTCAGCCCTTTGCTAAATTTGCCCAAGTGTAGGTCTAGTGAGTTTTGATGAATACATCAGCATACCAACATTAACAGAAAGCAAATTCAACTCACTATTTCAAATTTGATATTTTTTCTCAATAAACCCTAATATCCATTTTACTTTGAAGTCAATGACAAAACTACATTCGAATCGTTAAATGCAAATACGAAGGTTGAAGTCCTTCGAAGAATCTCCCAATATACTTCCGAATACGAATATTCCAAAACGCGGTGTTGAAATTGCACTTTGGGTTTTACACCCCCGCAGATTTATGAAGATTTAAAAGCAATATCGCATGACGGGAAACAAGATCTTTATGCACTCTCTCTCTCTGAATTTCAGTGAAAGATAAGCGCAAGTCGTAAGATGAAGAATTCTCATTTGTGCTCGATATAGATTGGAGCTATTTTGGCCTAAGTATAAAACCCTTGGACTAATATTGTACTTGATTAATTGCGATTTATGGTAAGTTTCATGAATCTATTTTTTTTAAATCACAATGTTTGCTCAGATATTGATTACAACATTTGGCACAGTCTAGGTGACGTAGTTTCTTCCAGTTTTCATTCCTGGCATTCTTTTGTTGGGTTTTGTGTTCCCAAATGATATAGATTAACAAGTAGAAACTTGGGAAGAACGTACTTTTATTCAGCACTAGCAGTATGGTCCCGCCTTACTGGGAACCCGTTAACTTCGCATAGCTTCCTTTTAGAGGCAAGCTTACTTGTGAAAATACCCTCAAAACCAAAACAAAATTAAATTCGTGTTGGCCCATGCGCACTTAAAAAAGCAAAAACTAATAGAGGATGAAGCAGCCTTAGGGCGAGTGCATATATCTCAACCAATCAAACTAATAGAGGATGGCGTCAAGCCCCCGTTTCGGCCCGGTCCATGTATTTTCAAACCCTGTTATGGTCCCGCAATCCCACGTGGATGACGTTTTTTTTTTAAATTAATTATATTAATTAAAAATCACAATCAAATATGAAAAAACTAAGCCTCAGGTGCACACGTAGGTATTAAAAGGAATCTATATTAAAAATTTCGAATTTTTTAGAGCAGTCTAAGTAGGACTTTTGTGATCCACAGACATACACACAGACAGACAGACAGACCGACAGACAGACAGACTCTTTCTTTTATTATTATAGATTACCGCTGCCTGAAAATGCCCATTTAAGCATATTTTTTAATGCAGTAAAAAAAAATTCATAATAACAACTAAGCAAAACATTTGAATGAAAATTATCATCCCAAATATGCCGATCCAGCGGCGTAGTGGTTAAGGCATTGGCCTCTGGAGCTGCTGGGCCCCGGTTTGAATCCCTTTCAGGCATGGATGTTTGTGTTTGTCGAGTATATGCGGAGTACGTGCTCGTAAAATCTGTTGGGTCCGAAAGTCCTATGGGCGGTCATTGCGCAGTTTCCCACGGGTACAGGTCCCTGGAGAAAATTTCCCTCCCCTTCAGGGACATGTTTAAATTGCGGAGGTGGAGACAGATGGCAACATCTGTCATATGTGTTTGTGTGTGTCTTGTGTTGTCCTACTTGACGATGGTTTTCTTGCGGGTCCTTGCGACCAAGCACACAATCCTGAAAATATATGTCTACCAACCAAACCAAATCATCCGAATGATTTTATAACAAACCCACGATGACGAGCACTCGAAGACTCTAACCTATAAGAAAGTGTGAGGATAGACTGATTATTTAAAACCAAACTGTTAAATTCATTAAATCCATTTAACTTGTATTTCCTTAGACAAATCAGAATGATTTGAAATATTACCGCACTAGAGTTACACGAGTGCTATTGGCGACGGGCGTCATAATTTAGAACCACAGTTAAGTGACGAGCCGCTACCTGATTAAAAACCAACGCCACATTTTGGAGAGACATGGTACGCATTTTCAGAACCTTGGAGCATATTTTAAGTGCATTTCCTCTACACGCGTCAGTATTCGTCATCCTCTTTAGCTGCACAGAACGTTATAGTTCCCAATTTATTTTGACGAAACCCAGAAACGAACTACGCATCTAAAGATTGAAAATGAGCGCCTTGCAGACTGAGCTTCCCAGCCCTTCTTTGCAAAATTAAATCCCGACATACTTTAACATCCACCAAGAGATCAAATTCGTTGTATTCGGGGCTGTGGGGAGCCTTTTTGTGGTAAAGATCACGATCTCCGGATCGGAAGGTCCCGCGATCGAGTCCCAGTGTAATTGAAGACCCTTCGAGTATTCGTGGCGTACGTGATCGTTAAATCTGTTGGGCCCGAAAGTCCTGTGGGCGGTCATTGCGCAGTTTCCCACAGGTACAGGTCCCTGGAGACTATTTCCCTCCCCTCCAGGGACATGTCTAAATTGTGGAGGTGGCGCGCGATAAATAGCAGCATCCGTCACGTATGTGTGTGTTGTGTCTGTCTTACTTGACAAAGGTTTATAAGCGGGTTGCTGACCAAGCAAACAATCCTGAAAATATGTGTCTACCATACAACCAGTTATCTGCCAAGGAGAATCAAGTTGTAGTATCTAGACTAAATATGATTTGAATTGTTATTGCCCGCACTCAAAGACTCTAACCTATATGAAAGTATATTGATAGACTGGTTATTTCATACCAAAAATGATAAATTCATTGTTATGTTTCCTGCAGTTTACCTGTCCACGGCAGTTATGAGGAATATGTCGAGTTCTCAAAACTAAAAAAAAGTATCGTCGTTTAAAACCCCATCAGGATTTAAAAAATACTTCTTGGACTACCAATGCCTCGTAAAAGTCAATGCAAATATTTCGGTACTTAAGCTACTATACTTCTTTTTAGCAAATTTAATATATTTCTGAAAGGTTAAAGCGCGCACATTTTGATATTGAGACCTTGAAAGCGAAATGTTCGAAACGAGCTTTTGACATTTGGTTCTTGGTTTGCGGATTATCAATTTTATTAGGTCATTTGCAATGCTCGTTTTATTGGTCAGAAAAGACGCATAGGCTGAAAAGTCAAATAAATGTTATTTTAGGGATGTAAGAAAGCACGGAAAAGAGATAAGATTGGAAGAACCATTCAAACCTCGCGGTAAAAAGTGGTACGAAAATAATCCACTTGATAAAAAAACGTAAGAATTGGCAATTGTGGTACCTTTTTAATGAAATAAAGTGGATATCTATTGTAAAAAAAATACATAAAAACGGTAAATTTTTGAATTCGGTTTTGTTCTAAATTAATTCATAAAATTAAACTGTCATGATGCACTTTGAATAGAAATGTCCTGGTATAGAATTTTTTAAGCATTTGGAGAATATCCCATTGCAAAAGAATTTCAAATAAATTGATGGGACAACTAGGAACCTTTATGTTTTCCGCCCTCGCAGGATAGGGATACTGCGCCTCTTCTTAAATTCCTTGAACCAAAAAAAGCTTTCAATTAATTTCTTAAATCAAAATGTTAAAATCCCCAAGCCTATATAATGAGTCTAGTAAAGAGTCTCATGTAAATTTGTACTTATATGTACACAGAGAAGTCGCGACAAGTGGTTTTGACACCTAGCATGCCAGCCTTCATTGACACTTATAAATAATAATTTCAATTTTCTTTTCTTGTAAATAGGTAGTTTTAAAGATAAAAAATATACACAAATATTTCTCTTCATAGGAAAGATTGAAATTGTTGATTATTATTTTTGTGTGTGTATGTTAAGTTTAAAATACCAGTTTGATAAGGAAAATTCAGACTTCTTTTTAATTCAAATACGATTAGGATAAAAACAACAAAAATAAACATAATTTTTTTCACTTTTTTAATTTATGACTATGCGTCAATTTCAGTCTATGTCTGTTTACTAAGGTTTACAATGTCTGTTCTTAGGTTTTCAACCAGAAGCCAGGTGATCGCGAGTACAAAAAAGCAACATCCAATTTCGTCTACCTGAGTCTAATGCCCCACAACAACACCATTATTTAGCTTTAGGTGTTAAAACTGTAGCAGTACGTTAGAGCAATGTTAAGTCAATATGGTGGACATTGTATTGGCAAAAATGGAATCGTTAAACAGTCAACCTCAAACGCAGTCAAGTGACGAGGACAACACCTGAACTGGCACCTAATGCAACCCACGAATGACAAAGTACGCGGCGTAATGGCCTTGGACTTCAAGATTTTGGGTACGTATGTCCCAGTGCAGTTAGCTTGACCAACAGTAGTATTTAGTAATAGAGCTTGAAATAAAAATTTATTCCAAAGTGGTGCGTAGTATATTATCTAAATTTCAAATGTCTTTTACGGAATGAAACGATATATATTTTTTTTTAATTTCACAGAACACTTCCCTAAAGCAAGTCTCAGGAGTTTTGTTTTGAATTTTTTTACTTTTCGTGTTTAAAGGTTTGAAATTCCTTTCTTCAAAATGATAGGTCAAATGTTCTTTTATAAGATTATGTAATTTTTCAATTTACCAACTTTTTAAATACATTTAAATATATAAGTAAATTTAAAAACACAATATGCTAAATTGTCTACAAGAGTCTTGAGCCAATTTAAAAAAAATGCAAGTCCAGTTCTTTGAACATGCATGTATTTATCATAGACGAAGTCATAGAATTAAGTAATATAGTCAAATGATAATTATGTGAAATTCCGCTAATATATTTAATCCGTTTATGATTTTTACACATTCTGCAAATATTTTTGGGTTAGAGCTTAACGGCAAATGCTTATAGATATAATTTCTGCAAACAAAATATCTGTACTATCCCAAGTCAGCACCAATTAAAATTTATAACTCAAAAACTAAAAGAATAACTTGAGATGAATAAACTATGCGTTGATAAAACAAAAAAAAAATATTTAAAATGGTTAACATTTAAATGCTAACTTATATCTCATAATGTCCAATAGTGATAGTTTATTATATACAAAGCTAGAAATGAAAGCCTATTCCAATATCGTAGTATAGTTACTCCATTCCAGGCATCTTGTACGAAATGAAAACAATATTTTTTGGGTAGTATAAATGCTAAAACAAGTTTGTCAGGTTTTTTTTTGCGATTGTAGTTTACTATTTTTTTATGTAATTGAAAATACCATTAATATGTATTGCTGAAAAAAAATAAGAAATTTTATTTGTCTTCGGGATGTGTCTATTTTTTATTTAAATAAATGACAAATATCAGTAATAAAAAAAAACATTGAAAGTGATTTTCAGACCTTTTTTATCGAATCATTTCAAATCCTAATGCTTCTAATAAGTAAGGTACTAAACATGAACGTTAAACGAAACACCTAATTTAGATATCAAGTCTAAGGTTTTTACAATTTTTCAATTGATAAAATATATATAAATACCATTATTTTTGTTAAAAACAAAAATGTTTAAAAATAAAATTACTAGTATAAACATTGTAGATCCTGGTCTCAGTTCAAATTAAGGGGTCATAGGAGTCTTAAAAATGTGCAAAGAAGGTACTACAAAACATAGTTTGATCTTTCATGTCATTTTTGAACTACTCAATGCATAAGTATAATTTTTTATATGTAATTCTACAAGATTTATTTATTACAAAACAAGTTTTAAAATTTATGTAACTTTAGTCAAAACTAAAATAAATTATATTAAACATGAAGCTATTTGAGCACATTGTGATTAGGCTTGCGCGGCAAATTGTGAGGTCAAAATTGAAAAAATGACCAAGAGAATGACTTTATATTGTGCAAATATGTACAAACAAAGACTTATACCTAAATTCTCAGCTCAATTTTAATTAGAAATTATTTTAAGAACTTTTTTCTAAAAAAATTAATAAAAATTTAAAAATTTTGATTTCAAATTTTTTAAAAAATAATTTCTAATTAAAATTGAGCTGAGAATTTAGGTATAAGTCTTTGTTTGTACATATTTGTACAATATAAAGTCATTTTCTTGGTCATTTTTTCAATTTTGACCTCACAATTTGCCGCGCAAGCCTAATCACAATGTGTTCAAATAGCTTCATGTTTAATATAATTTATTTTAGTTTTGGCTAAAGTTAAATAAATTTTAAAACTTGTTTTGTAATAAATAAATCCTGTAGAATTAGATATAAAAAAATTATACTCATTTATTGAGTAGTTAAAAAATGACGTGAAAGATCAAACTATGCTTTGTAGTATCTTCTTTGCACATTTTTAAGACTCCTGTGACCCCTTAAACAAGCAAAGCAGCAATGCCTTGCAAATATTTAATTAATAGTGGGCATCGGAAACGTTCAGTAATAGTTGTGAATGATACTTATCGCTAGTCTTGGCACATTTTTTTTCAATTTGTCAATATTTTTACAAATTTCTATCACGTGTAGGAATTGGTTGGTTGGTATACATTTTCAGGCTTGTGTGGTTGGTCAGAGACCAGCTTATAATCCTTCCTCATGTAAGACAGACACAACACACATACGTGACAGATGCTGCCATCTATTGCGCGCCATTTCCACAATTTAGACAAGTCCCTGAAGGGGAGGGAAATAGTCTCCAGGGACCTGTACCCTTGGGAAAATGTGCAATGACCACTCGCAGGGCTTTCGGTCCAACAGATTTAACGAGCACGTACTCCGCATATTCGGTGGGTCTTCAGTGGTACCGAGAATCGATCGCGAGACCTTACGATAACGAGATCGAGATCTTAACCCCAAGGCTCCCCACAAGCCGATTCAACAAGGAACACCAACTTCAAAAATCAACATTGGCGAGCATCAAGTAGATTTTTCTCCATTTGGCAAACTCGATTTTGCTAGCAGGATTTCAGAGCTATACTTGATGTTGATTGGCTACCTATATCTCTCCGCAAAACCGGTTTACCGATTTTCGTGTCTCCACGAAAAAATTCAATGAAAAATTCTCTACAGCGGTTCTCCATGTTATTCCCCCTAAGGAAGTTCCGTGATCAAGGTGCTCCGTGTGAAAAGGCCCTTATAGGTTATTGTAATTGAGCGCTTGCAACAATGGTCTAAGTCATTTGGCTAGTTACTGCAGTTGACCAGCCCACGGCAGTATGTGTTTGTTCTGCATTGGGCCTATCGCAGTATTAATTGATGGCTTCACTTAAAAATCCGTTTTGTAACAAGGAGGTATTTCCATAAAATTCCTACCTTAGTAAATAAAAGTAAATCGTGAAAATGGCTTTAGATACTTTCAAATATTTATGACACTGAAGTAACTGCATGTTCTTTTAGCTTCCACACTACGTTTACAGCGTAAAAAGTGGAAGGTTTTATAATCGTTCAGTCCGTCTGTCTGGTCGTTCGTCTGTCTGTCCGTCCGTCTGTCTGTCCGTCACCCACTTTCACAGAATGAACCAAACGTCGCACAAACAAGTGGGATACGTCATTTTGAAGCAAAAAATCAGGCTAGGTTGCATCTCAAATTTCATTAAAAAATTTAAATTAGAAGTATATTTAAAAATTAAATAACTAAAACTTTAATAAAACTACTACTAAACGATATTAAACAAAAAATTGCATCGTTATTCTAAGAATTTCAAACAAATTTTGAAAATGATAATGAGTAATTTTTAATTTGCGAAAGAATATCAATGAAAATAGTTAATTTTGGGGTTTAAAATTTTGAATTAGAGATTTTCTTTCTGAAGTGTATAAATTGTGTGTATCCTGTGAGTATATATATTGTTTGGAAACTATTTAGGTGACACATTCTGTAACAAACCTACTTGTTTTATTCTGTTTATGACACGAATGTAAAAATGAGTCATCTAATATTTGGCTAATTTTTGGCAATACGTTGTGTACAAAAATAAAAAATGTTAAAAAAAATTAATCAGTAAAAATTATAAACAAATACACTGCCCCAAACAATTAGGGGAGTACTTTTGTTTACCCTTTCAGTTCCAAAGTTTTATTTTTTATTCTCAAAATCGAAAATTTGTTAAATATATTCATCATGCATTCAGTTTTAGTTTAAGTTTGAATTATCGTCGCACTAGAGCTACACGAGGGTTATTGACGAAGGGCGTCGTATTTTAGAACCACATTCAGGTGACGAGCCGAGTAAGTACCCAACGCAACCGTTAAGGGCGACATCGTACGCAGAGTTATTACTTTGAAGGATATTTAACGTGCACTCCTCACGGGGTATTATTTGTCGGACATTTTTGGCTGCACGAGCCGTTTATAGGTCAGCTGTTATTTTGGCGATGCCCGGACCCAAACCTGGGACCTTCCGCATGCTAGGCGAATGCCTAACCGACTGGTCTCCCCAGCCCCTCATTATGCATCCAGAATGAAATGGTAAAAAAAAAATCAAAATTTTTAAGAAAAACTTAAGGGGGAAAAATCGGCAGCAACAATTTTTAAACTATAAAGACAATAATTTTTCGAAACTTTACTGGTTAAAAAACGTTAAATTCATTTTTTAAACATCGAAGAATGTAAGCATGAATAATTTAGGGTCAATTTATTTCATCAATTTTTTGGTAGATAATTTTATGTTACCATGTTTTTCATACAGGGTGTTTCATAATTGACCGGAATAGGAATTGATGCAATTCCGAAATATTGAGCCGGCCCCTCCGAAAAATAGTAAAAAGCCAATTGATCACGGGTTTTGGTCGTGGTTGCATACTTGAACTAGGGCAGCACGAGAATGTGTTGACGAAGGGATGCATTTGTTTTGAGTTCGGTTTGGTTGAATCGACATATTGCCTAGTAATTTTACAATTTGCAGATTCTGTTACATCACAGTTCCTAAAACAGCTAAAAATGATTAATAACTACGAAAATGGAATTTTTGTGTTTGGATTTCGATTTAAATAATTTGGTGTGTTTCAAATTCGAGCTGGATGTTTGAAAATTGGAAGGAGCTAAACGTTTTGCGATAGAAGTGTACAGTTTGTCGAAATGTGCATGTGTTGGGACCAATTAGTTCCATAGTAGGGTAGAGACTGAACCTACCAATCGCACCATCTACCAACATGGAGACAATTTAGGGTGTCATGTGGGGATCGATGGCCGAGGGGTTTGGATCGCAGGCCATATCGCTAGCAGTCCGCGCGCTGTAAAGGGTACTACCCAATTTTTTTTTCAAAATTAAATTAAAGGGTGATATAAAGTTTAGCTTTCACATTTAGAACAAAAGAGGCAATTTTACCCATCTACTTTACTTATTGCAAATGATATATAAAAGTACTAGCTTTATAAACCCGGCGTTGCACGGGTGTACCCTTAATAACGGATATTTTTTTTATGTAAACAATTATTTTATACCAATTGATCCCTTCCCCACTGGCCAGTACTCCATCGGTAAATTATAATCGCTATTCAAGTGACACCTACGACATAAAAAGAATATTTTAATAAAATTTGGTAGCTGTACCTTCAGTAATTTTGGCTAGGCGTTGAGTGAGTCAATCAGTGAGTTAGGACTTTGCCTTTTATGTATATAAATTGAATTTAAGAAAGAAAATCCATAAAAATTGCTTATTTATAACACTTAAAATTGAACTAAAAGCTGTGCTAAATGATTTTTGTCTAAGATATATAAATAAATCTTGTGTGGAAAATGGGCTCTAAGTAACAATTTTTTGTAAAAAAACGACTTTTCCACATTTTTTATCGAAAAAATAAGAACAAATGTCAAAAAAATATTTCTATTTCCACTTTTTGTCAAATACTAATTATACTTCTGATTGAAAATCAAAATGTCGTGCTTGTAAAATAAATAAACTACAGCTTGGCAACTTGGCTCAATATGACATGAACATTTGGCTTCAACAAAACAGAACCATGACGTCAGTGTAGCGAACAGTCACCAGATTCACCTGATTGGCTGATGGGAAAAGTGTCGCGAGGAGTCGGGGAATATTTAAATCGCCTTTCTGCTGAAAGCGTGTGCTTTTCATTAATCTCCAGCTTGCTGTGAAGATATGGTTTATTCTTTAGAGGAGAGGATTTTTTTGGTGTTGGAATTTCACCGCCTAGAACACAATGTTAATGCAACAAAACGGAGTTTCAAAAAGAAGTTTAATGTTACCAAAGGACCAAAATTCGACACAATAAGGATGCTGTTTGAAAAATTTCAACGAACTGGGAACGTGAATGATGAGAGAGCTGGATTTGTCGGGAGAAGATTTTCGCAAACAACCACTTCTAATGCTCAGCTGGTGGAAACAGTAATACGAAAGCAGCCTTGTATATCCGTCCGCCGTGTTGCAACTACGGTTCAAATCAAGCCAACGTCGACGTATCGTCTCATGCGGCAGGGCTTGCACATGTTTCCATACAGAATTCAAACTCGGCAACCTCTCACCGCTGCTTCAATTAATTCACGGGAGACATTCGCTAACGATATGGTGCAAATGATTGATGTTGGTGATATAAATGTAGACAACATTTGGTTTTCGGATGAAGCCTACTTTCAGCTGGATGGCTACGTTAATAAACAGAACTGGCGCATATGGGGAACAGAAAACCCCCATGTTGCAGTTCCATCATCTCTGCATCCACCAAAAGTAATGGTTTGGGCCGCCATTTCGTCCAAAGGACTCATTGGCCCCTTTTTCAGAACCGGAACTATTACTGCCCTCCGCTACCTAGAGATTCTTCGTGAATTTGTGGCGATTCAAAATGCCTTAGATGACGCTGAAAGCACTTCGTGGTTCATGCAAGACGGTGCCCGACCCCATCGCACGGCCGACGTGTTTAATTTCTTGAGCGAACATTTCAATAACCGTGTGATTGCATTGGACTATCCCACACATACAGGAAGTGGTATGGATTGGCCTCCTCTTTCACCAGACTTGACCCCCTGTGATTTCTTTCTGTGGGGATATTTAAAAGATCAAGTGTACCGTCGCAATCCCGAAACAATTGAGGAACTAAAGCAATACATCTCTGCTGCATGTGACGCCATCCCACCAGAAATTTTCAAACAGGCGGCCGGTAATTTTGCTCTAAGACTGCGTCACGTTATTGCTGCTAATGGCGGATATGTAGAAAATATCGTAGTATGAGTAAACACATAATTTCACCCACCCTATATTTTCGTTTGTTTTCAACTTTATTTGCAAACACATGAACAAATTTTTGAAGGGTCGATTCTTTTTTAGGATCGACCCATAAAAAACAATAGCAGAACCACTACACATACATGCACCGTTAAGCCATACAAACCCTCCTTCTTTGTGCTGTTTACTATTTTTTTCCTTTTATTAATATAAATAAGCAGGTGCCCGGATGTTGTAATGGTTTGGATCGCAGACAATTACGCTAGCAGTCTGCGCGCTGTAACGGGTGCGATTCCCGCCTTCGCCCTGGGTGTACTTCCTTTCTCTGTCAGTAATAAGTCCTTCTGTGGTTGTCTTACTTGACGAAATCTTATAAGCGGGTGCCTCTGGAGCTGCTGGGTCCGGGTTCGAATCCCGTTCAGGCATGGATGTTTGTGTTTGTCGAGTATATGCGGAGTACGTGCTCGTAAAATCTGTTGGGTCCGAAAGTCCTGTGGGCGGTCATTGCGCAGTTCACCATGGGTACAGGTCAATGGAGAAAATTTCCCTACCCTTCAGGGACATGTCTAAATTGCGGAGGTGGCGACAGATGGCAACATCTGTCATAAGTGTTTGTGTGTGTCTTGTGCTGTCCTACTTGACGATGGTTTATAAGCGGGTCCTTGCGACCAAGCACACAAGCCTGAAAATATATGTCCACCAACCAACCAACCAATAAGCGGGTCTCTGATCATGCACACAAGCCGGAATATATATGTACATACCTACCCAGCATAAATATGAAAAATACAATAATTGTTATGTTTAAACTGATGGTCAACATCAAGTTTTTTTTAACAATAATGCAACAACCTATCAAAATGAACAGCATCCTAATTTTTTTTTTTTGAAAACTAGTTGAACCTGTAATTTTTATCAGATGTAAATTCAAACAAACCAAACTAAAAGTACTACATTCTTGTGTAGCTCCAGTGCAAGATTTCATGCACGACCGAAAGGGCGGCCAATTAGTTAGCCGTTTTTCATTGGCGGGGGCCGGGTAAATATTTAGGAATTGCGTCCTATACTATTCCGGTCAATTATGGAACACCCTGTATTTTCTTTAAAAAAACATTATTTAATTCTTCAAAAGTCATGATTATTCTTTTTAACGATAAATAAGGGCGGTCTAAAGCTAGTGAGAAAAAAAAAATTGGAAGCTGTTGATTCCAAATGGAATCATTATGTGTGAAAGGGTATAATCAATGCATTATTCCCTTATTTTTTTATTAGAAGTGTACAAAACATTGTTTTAGAAAACATTGAAAATCACGAGATATATTACCTAAAAATAACACAAATGTTACTTATATTTTACAAAATGTCAATGTAAGTCGTATACTAAAGGTCTAAAGGTGAAATAGCTCCAAGAAGACAATAAGATTCCTTTTAGTGGGTGCCTGGCTTATGTTAAATCAGAAACAGGGGGGATTTTTGACAACATAAAAGTGCCATCATTTCCAGACATTGAGCAGATGTTCACATTTGAAATGTTTTGTATCCGATTAGGGCATGTGTTGTATTTGTTCCCCTTCTTATGGAATTGAACATGTAGTAAACAATTTTAATGGTTGGCATGGTTTCCTTTTATGGGGATAGGTTGATGGTGGTTTGGGATTTATCCAGGAATGTTACGCTGGTCCCAAACAAGCAATTTGTTATTTTCTTATTTCAGATTTGAAAACAGGAATGTTAACAGAATGATACATACAGATTTTCCACGAGGTGCACACGTTCGTGTGTTTAATCCGGTTTGAGTATAAAAATTGTTGTTTATTTTGGAAACGGCTTTCTGTTTTCCCACACGCCTTCTGTAAAGCATCAATCGCAAGCTGGAGATATTTGTTCTGAACGTCAGCATCTGCGCTCATTCGGTGTCGATTAAATATTTTTCAGTATATTTCCCATAATGTATGAGTATTAAAGATAAATATATTTTTTGGGGATGAAAATAAAAATTCATGCATTAGAGGGTTAAGGGGTCAAAGGAGTCTTAAAAATGTGCAAAGAAGATACTACAAAGCAAAGTTTGATCTTTCATGTCATTTTTGAACTACTGAATGTATAAGTATAATTTTTTTATATGTAATTCTACAAGATTTATTTATTATAAAACAAGTTTTAAAATTTATGAAACTTTAGCCAAAACTAAAATAAATGATATTAAACATGAAGGTACTTGAACACACTGTGATTAGGCTTGCGCGGCAAATTGTGTGGTCAAAATTGAAAAAATGACCAAGAAAATGACTTTATATTGTACAAATATGTACAGACTAGGACTTATACCTAAATTCTCAGCTCAATTTCAATTAGAAATTATTTTTTAAAAAATTTAAAATCAAAATTTTTAATTTTTTAATAATTTTTTTAGAAAAAAGTTCTTAAAATAATTTCTAATTAAAATTGAGCTGAGAATTTAGGTATAAGTCCTAGTCTGTACATATTTGTACAATATAAAGTCATTTTCTTGGTCATTTTTTCAATTTTGACCACACAATTTGCCGCGCAAGCCTAATCACAGTGTGTTCAAGTACCTTCATGTTTAATATCATTTATTTTAGTTTTGGATAAAGTTTCATAAATTTTAAAACTTGTTTTATAATAAATAAATCTTGTAGAATTACATATAAAAAAATTATACTCATTTATTGAGTAGTTAAAAAATTACAAGAAAGATCAAACTATGCTTTGTAGTATCTTCTTTGCACATTTTTAAGACTCCTTAGACCCCTTAACCTAACCAAATCATATCATATGTCACACATGAATAGTTAATGATTTCATATTTCAAATTCAGCAGGAATAATAGTCAACTGTCTTTTGTGACTTCTGTGACATTTCTCAAAGCCAAATGAATTAGCATATAAGGAAATGAGTTCGGAAGGAAATAAGGAAAGTCGGGTTTCGTGTGAGATGCAAATCTAATCACGAATTATTCTTGAACTTTGAGTAAATGCAGACTTGTCACGCATGTTTTCCCCCAAACATAGTTAAAATGTGTGTAAAAAAACATGCCCAGTCTTCTAACATTCTATTTTAACACGTTGGATGCCACTGACTACTTAAGGAGTCGCGTGGTTCCGATTCACCGATAACAGCACATTCTGATGATATTCATAGTACAGCTGTGGAAATAAAAAAGTACCCACTTGAGGTTATTTCCTCCGTTATTCATCCTAAAAAATCGGACCTTTTTGACATTGTGAACAATTAACATTCTGAGTTAATTGCATGACACAAAATTTGCATAAGGGGCCATCTTCATATTAAAAATGTTACTAACTTTAAAATTTCCAATAGCAACACCCCTTTTTGAATCCATATTTCAAATCTCTGACCTATGTTGATTCGAAATGCCAAATTTTGTTAGTTTTTAAGCATTATTAGAGGAGTAAGAGACTTGCAAAGTTTAGGTCCCATAATGTTAAATGAGTTGCACATAAAAAACTATCCCGATTTATAAATAATTAAGATAATGAAACAAATTTTTTACTGAAAAGAAATTATAATAACCCAAACAAAATGCATTAAATATTGGGGTAATTAAAACAATTTTTATATTTTTAAATAATTATTATATTAATTTTTTTAAAAAAAATGAATAGAAACCCCTAAATATTTTTACAGAAATAAATTTAAGACAGGAAGTTTAAGCGAAATCCCAATTTTTAAAAATGTTTATTCATAATTTGCTGAGTAAATCACAAAATACTTTATAATTACCCTTTAGGGGACTGTGTATAAGATTACGTGTGTAATTGATAAATAAAGACGGCCTTGCATGCATGCTTGCTTGTCATTTTAGAGATGCTCCCCAAAATGTCCACAAGTGATTCGATTGAATAACTTGTCAAATATTCATCCAAATGTAACAAAAACTTAGATTTAAGGGTTTTCAAGAGTGCTTAACATTTCTAAGTTATTAAAATTGGGTGTTGCTATTGGAAATTTCAAAGTTCGTAACATTTTTAATATGAAGACGGCCCCTTATGCAAATTTTGTATCGTGCAATTAACTCAGAATGTTAATTGTTCACAATCTCAAAAAGGTCCGATTCTTTAGGGTGACTAACGGAGGAAGTAACCTCAAGTGGGTACTTTTTTATTTCCACAGCTGTACAGCTGTGGAAATAAAAAAGTACCCACTTGAGGTTACTTCCTCCGTTAGTCACCCTAAAGAATCGGACCTTTTTGAGATTGTGAACAATTAACATTCTGAGTTAATTGCACGATACAAAATTTGCATAAGGGGCCGTCTTCATATTAAAAATGTTACGAACTTTGAAATTTCCAATAGCAACACCCAATTTTAATAACTTAGAAATGTTAAGCACTCTTGAAAACCCTTAAATCTAAGTTTTTGTTACATTTGGATGAATATTTGACAAGTTATTCAATCGAATCACTTGTGGACATTTTGGGGAGCATCTCTAAAATGACAAGCAAGCATGCATGCAAGGCCGTCTTTATTTATCAATTACACACGTAATCTTATACACAGTCCCCTAAAGGGTAATTAAAAAGTATTTTGTGATTTACTCAGCAAATTATGAATAAATTTTTTTGAAAATTGGGATTTCGCTTTAACTTCCTGTCTTGAATTTATTTCTGTAAAAATATTAAGGGGTTTCTATTCATATTTTTTTTAAAAATTAATATAATAATTATTAAAAAATATAAAAATTGTTTTAAATTCCCCAATATTGAATGCATTTTGTTTGGGTTATTATAATTTTTTTTCAGTAAGAAATTCGTTTCATTATCTTAATTATTAATAGATTGGGATAGTTTTTTATGTGCAACTCATTTAACATTATGGGACCTAAACTTAGCACGTCTCTAACTCCTCTAATAATGCTTAAAAACTAACAAAATTTGGCATTTCGTATTAACATAGGTTATAGATTTGAAATATGGACTCAAAAAGGGGTGTTGCTATTGGAAATTTAAAAGTTAGTAACTTTTTTAATATGAAGATGGCCCCTTATGCAAATTTTGTGTCATGCAATTAACTCAGAATGTTAATTGTTCACAATGTCAAAAAGGTCCGATTCTATAGGATGATTAACGGCCGAAATAACCTCAAGTGGGTACTTTTTTATTTCCACAGCTGTACCATTTCGCCAACCGTTCTTATGAGCTCAAGTTCGTTTGTAACTTTTGCGACTGATCCTTCTGTGCGTGGAATAATACTTGGTGATTTGAAAGAGGGCAATTACGAGGACATTAAATCCTATCGTCTCAAGTGTAGGGCGACCAGACACCTGACATACCGCATTTCGTAAAGTGATTCAGTTTGTTATTCAACAATCTAGCTATAAAAAATTGCAATTAGTCTTTTTTTTTGTATTTTTTTCTAACAAAACTACCCCAAAAATATGAATTAGGAAAATTTAATGATAATTTCTTAGTCGAAAAGTTAATCACTGAAGCAAATCTGGTAATTGGCTTTCCATTCAATTATTAGTGACAGATGATGAGTTATCCGGTTGGAAAAGGCCAGGAACATTTCCTTGTATTTTTACGACTAGGTAGCTATCGTGTAGCTTTAGTTAGTGACGTTAATTCAACCTAACCTTGCTATTTTACGATCTCGAACTAAGCTTTGTACTTGTTCAAAAATGTACCGTTAGTTTATTTCCATTGTAACGAACAGGTTTAAGAAACAGGATGGTTTTCTACTTCATCAGCCGCTATCGATAAGACTCTATCGATGATTTAGTGGCAGCGAATGTGTTAAGATTAGTATGAAAGTCATTTTGGAGAGGTCAAGTATCCTGAATTAGTTATGGTTTCGGGAGAATAGAAAACGATAATTCTGATTGTAACGGGGTTGTGTTAGTTGTAACTAAACGTGTTTCTTTCTTTTTAAACGTCGCACAGTGGGGCAGAAATCGCAAAAGACGGCCAAAAGTATGTAACTGATTTTAAACGAACTATGAAGCATTAGATTAAGTTTGATGAAAAATTTTAAGAACAAAATTGAGACAAAATAAGTAAAATATATATTGATTAATAAAAATTCGGTTTATATAGCTTTTCATAAATTATGACATTTCATAAAAAAAAGTTTTTAAAAGCTTACTACACTAAAAAAAAAAGAGTGAAATCCACTCCAGTAGGAGAAGTGCATTTTCGACACTGGAAAGCAGTGAATATTAACTCAGACCGAGTTAAAATCACTCGTTTGGAGTGATCCTGTCAGAGGTTTTAACACCGAAAGGATCCACTCTTCTAAGAGAAGTGCATTTTCTAGACTGGAGGAGAGAAAATTAACTCAGACTGAGTTAAAATCGCGAGTTCGTTTTGAGAGTGTAAGATTAAATATATTTATACCGATTTAAAAGAAACATGAAATTTTAAACTTTTCTTGAGAACATAATTTTTAATAACTTATGACTAAATAATTTTGAATTGGCTTACTTTCAATCACTTTCACATTCGGAGTCATCGGAAGAAGATGTGCTAACTGCTTTTATACTCTCTCAGAAATAACACTTTCATTTTTGACGATTCGTGAATCCTCAAGCCTCATTTCGTTAATTTTGAGGATTGTTTCGTCAAACTATCGCGTGACTTTTGAGTAAACGCGAATCCTCACTTTTACGACCGTGATTTGACGATTCTGTATCTTGATTTTGAGGAAACAGAATCTCATTGTTGTTCTCACATGCTCAAAATTGACGAAATATTTCTTTAGATTAGACGACATTCAAATCCTCACAAAAATAGCGATTCAAATATCCCCACTTTGAGGAAACGAAAACTCGGAGCATTTGCCGGTAATGGAATCGTCAAAATTAAGGAAAATTTCGTCGTTTTTGAGCATTCATTTTTTAGAGTGTAGCAGGACCTTCTTACATTTCCAAAGAACACTCTTAAAACAAAAGAGTGAAATCCACTCCAGTTGGAGAAGTGCATTTTCGACACCGTAAAGGCATGCATATTTTCTCAGACTGAGTTAAAATCACTCGTTTGGAGTGATCCTGTCGGAGGTTTAACACACAAAGGATCCACTCCAAAAGGAGAAAAGCATTTTCCAGTCTGGAGGAGTGAAATACACTCAGACTGAGTTAAATTAGGAG
The DNA here is from genome assembly GCA_023701765.1 of Hylyphantes graminicola. Taxonomy (NCBI): domain Eukaryota; kingdom Metazoa; phylum Arthropoda; class Arachnida; order Araneae; family Linyphiidae; genus Hylyphantes; species Hylyphantes graminicola. The sequence continues at coordinate 44,095,665 of CM043112.1, forward strand.
TGTTTGTTTTAAGAGTGAACCTTCCGAAAAATGTCTTTTAGGCTATTTTTCTCCTAGGTTCGAAATAAAAGGGCCAGATTAAATTAGCAAATAATTTTATATGTCTTCGTTATTTTTTTGTTCTTGAGCACTTCCGCACAAAACTTCTGCAAATTTTAAATTCTTTGCTATGGGGTTCTGTTATGGGCTTACTGTTTTTACTTTTTATTACTACTTTACTATTGCTAATTTAAGGTTTTGTTTCAGGCATTATGTAGAATGTGTTTAGTAAAATTAAAAGTCATGTTCAATTTTTTTTTATTCATGATCAAAAAATCAAAGAAGTGTACGTCCAGTGTAACAAGCGCCACACTGAATTGTTTGAGAGCGAGCTCAAAACAAATTTACTTTACTTTAAAAAGGACTTTTAAGGGCATGATATTTCATTTGAAATCATTTATATGGGCTCTAAACTTTATCATTATCTCCTCTGATTTGTTGACCCACTCCGAGTTCTTTTCGAGGGCTATGAGTCTTCATAATGCGTCTTGGAAAATTCCTCCAGTGCACCACTGGTACCAAGGTAAGCGACCCGGAGAGGCTTTATCCCTAAAGTGCTGCAGAAGCGACCAGACGGCCATTACGAGACTGAAAAGTGGACACATTAGATCTCTGTGTTACACGAATGGGAAGAAGACCTTTCCTATCTGCCCGAAGTGTTCCATCAAACAGGCGGCACCCGACCACATCCTGGACTGTCTGGGACTTTCCAGACACGATTTGTATGAAAATCCAGTCATGGTCCTAGACTTTTTACGAGTGACAAACATTATAGACCTAGTTTAGCTCTGCTAAACCAAGGAGATAAGCAACAACAACAGCAACAACACACTTTATCATATAACAAATTTTAGTGGGGGATATGGGGATTTTTTTTTATTTTACCCCTTACATTTATAGTTAAACTATTAACTTATGACATAGAAATAAGAAATTTAGTTCAAAATGAAAACATTTGAAATATTCTATAAATACTCATAACTAAACATAAAATACCTTCAGGTGCGCAAACTTCTTTGTGAATTTAAAGAGTCAAAAACACATTTAAAATGATTCCCTCCTTCGTTTTTCTACTTTAAGCTCATTGTACGGTTAAAATAATTATCAAGCAAAAAAGTATTGTCGCTTTTCAATCTTTTGAAATATCGTCTGCAAGTGCCCTAAATATCAAGTTTTATTCTTTGACTTTTGGCCACGTTTTACGACTTTCGCCCCACAGTGCGCCGTATGGATAAGCTCGAAAAGTTTATAAGAGCATATAATATTTAGCTGAATTGTTGTAGCAAAACAGAAAGTAAAAAGCATAAGTTAGTATAATTAGCAGTTTATCGGTAATACTGCGTTCAAATTCTCATCTCCATTCAGAATAAATTTCCGCCTGCCTAGTGCAGCGGTTGTTGAAATTCCTATTATCAATATTTTCGCATACACCACAATATTCGAAAATATATTTCATTTGACAAAAAAATTAAAAATTCTGGTAAATAAAGGTAAAAAAAAACGAGAAATCGTGTTTGTCAAAAGCCTCTCTCTAAGACACCTTTATCACAGTTACTGTAGAAATCATAAGACACCAAATAATATCAATTGCCTATGCTAAGTAGCTAGTTCTAAATTAAAACCCACTTAACCCGGCAGCACTCGCGCTAACTTGCCATAGACTAAGAATCTTCTAAACCGAGAACTCAATCTGATGCCTAGCGCCCCCAAAGTGTCGAACGGAACTAATACACTATTAATGATTGATTTGTAATTGGCATAATTGAACTTTCCGATTGCAGCTCTACTGTTTCTTCGAAATGTATAGGGTGGTTATAAAATAACGCTCGCTATTCGGAGTGGTCTGTAGCTTGAATGAATAATCCAAACGCAAAAAAACTTTGAGACACTTACTAGTCAAGAAGGGCGGAAAATAATAGAATCATGAAAAACAAACTCGTCACTTGACCAAGGTTCTAAATTGGCGTAATTGGATGGGTTGGCCGTAATTAGCCATAATTGGCTGTGCCTCGTAATTTAAAACCTTGGTCAAGAAACGAGTTTCGTTTTATGATTCCATTCTTTTTAGAAAAAAAGGAACTTGTCTCTTGACCAGGGTTCTAAATTACGAGGCGCAATTGACTGTGCTAAAGCTCCTAAAGGAGGCTAGAAAAAGGCAGCCGTGAACCATTACATTAGTTCTCTTAGACACAATTGGGGGAGTTAGTGTCCAAGTCTATTTTAATATAGAAAATCCTTATAATGGTAATACAATTAGAGTTTCAGATCTAGAAGCGTATTTAATCTATCTGGGGTCCATTAGACCCCAGGCGAGTGCTGCCGGGTTAAAATCAACTTTTGTTAGGAGCCAATGTTATGTTATGTTATACCATATGTCGCCTGTCCATGGCCGAGTGGTACGAGCGTACGATGTCGCTCGAAGTTCCGTTGGGTGCCCGCTCAGGTGTCGACCTCGTCACTTGACCAGGGTTCTAAATTACGAGGCGTTATTGGCTGTTTTAAAGCTCCTAATGGAGGCTAGAAATAGGCAGCCAGAAACGATTACACTACACTATATTTGCCTAAAAATTATTATATTAAAAAATAATTTTAAAAAACTGGTAGTCAAGATAAAAAAAAATTCTGATAAAGTCATGATTGACACAATGTCAAAATACCAAAGCATTCTTGTAGCAGAATCTATAGCCATAAGGTATGAGGTTCTAAATAATAGAAATTGTCAATGTCGGATTTTTGCCGCCCCGGTGGCTCAATCGTTAGCATGCTGGCCTTTGGAACTGCTGGGGTCAGGTTCGAATCCCGGTCAGGCATGGATGTTTGTAACCGTCAATAAATGTTGTTATTTGTCTATGTGTTTGTGTTGTCCTTCTTTGTGTGTCTCTTGTGGCTGTCTCTTCTGGAGAGCTGGGTAATGGGCTATAAAGCCTACACTCTCCCTTCTAGAGGGCGCAATCACTGTCATTTGTCATGTCGGATTTTCCAATTGGAAATGTCCTTTGAAGAAATTTCACTTACTAAGATTCTTACTTTTAAAGTTTTAGTGGAAGAAATACTAGAAATTTTTTTATTACATTTGAGCGATTCTTATTGTCTGGTTACATCTATGGAATCATGTGAATTGTGACCTATGACAAAATATATAATTTTCATAATTAGTTTAGACACTTCTTTAAATACTTGCAGAAAATAAAATCTCAATATTTCACATTTTTATTTAGCGCTAGTAAAAAGACATACAGTGAGGCGTCAGCTGTCTTAAATGTGTATGGTTTTGGGAAAAAGGAGACCAACAAATCAGATTGCATAGATTTGTGTTAGGTTAAATTAAACCTGTAAAAAATATAAAAAAACACACGCATTCCGTGTTTTTAAATGTTTAGCTCGAAATATTTATGTTGCTAATTAGTGCATATAACTTTAAGTTGAATTGTTGCAGCAAAACCGAAAGTAATACAAAAAATTACTATAATAACCAGTTTAACGAAAGGCGGTTTCCTTTTGCTATCTTCTCTTTTAATGAATTTCCGCCACATAATTGTAGCGGTTATTTAAGATCTTTAAGCATTTGCGAGTTTCAGGTGATAATATTTTTGACTAATTTTTTTTTATATAATAGAAAATTATATTGAAATAATGGTAACTTAAGTTTAAAAAAAATAAGAGGAATTCGTAATTGAAATTAAAAGCCTCAGACGCTCTTAATACAGGGTGGTTATAAAATAACGCTCGCTATTCGGAATGGTCTGTAGCTTTAATGAATAATCCAAATGCAAAAAAACTTTGAGACACTAATCAAGAAGGGGGGAAAAGAATGGAATCATAAAAAAAGATAGAATCCTAAAAAATAATCATAAAAAAGAATAATAAAAAAAAAACTCGTCACTTGAAAAGGGTTCTTAATTACGAGGCATTATTGGGGGTGTTGGCCGTAATTGGGAAAAGGGTAAAAAAAACATACCACCGGAGGAACATGGCTAGGGTCACATTTGGCGACTTATCCCTTGGTTGGCAAAAAGCTAATTGACTAATGGATAAGTGGACTCACGTTGATGGTCATGGAAAGCGAAAGGGTGTCATAAGCGACGAGTTAGATTAACTTGCCAACTTAATTCAAGTTGGCCAAATAAAATATGAAAAATAAATTTATGTTTTCATAACTTCCGCGATCGCAGACATTGGATTTTAAGTCCTAATTGTTGTTAAAGGTAAACGAATTTATACAAAAAGTTATAGGCTTCTCTCAGTATATAAGTCAGATAAATAGTCATATTTGACATCTCATCCAAGCCTCGCGGGAAAAGAAGCAAAGACAGCCACGGGATGAACGTGGAAAGAGTGAGTGCCATATTGGCGACTTATCCTGCGTTTCGCCCAGGAGTGAAAAAAAAAGGGCACACCTGATCTGGCGCCAATATGGGCAGTTGCTTGACTGCTTTATTTTCGTAGAGATGTTTCACAATGAAAAGAAACTTTAAAAAATTAACCCGCTAATGCATACTGTTACCGTTTGGTAACAAGTAACATAATCCCCTTTATTCTATTAAATTAGAGCTCCTCCAAGACAAATCTGTGTTTTTTCATCTATTACATTTCATTTTAAAGTTTTAGTTGCTAAATCCTCAAAGATGACAGTAGTAAAAGTGTATTCAAAATTAAAGAGTGAGGTTATTAACTTTTGTGAAATTACGTTTTTGGCAGTATTCAAAGAATACTAATATTAGCACTAAATACTAATAAATTGTTTTGGAAAATTAATCATAGTTAAAAAGGGTTATTTTGAAATATTTTTAGTAGTTTTCCAGTCATTATTATCAAAATTGGAATTCTGCAGTTGGTTTTTTGTCATATAGAAAAATATTTTAAAAATGAAATTATTTAAATTCTAATGCAGTTAAAAAAATTTTAGTATTTTTCCCATAATGTATGAGTAGTAAAGATACATATACATTTTTGGGGGCTTTTCGCTTAGTTTGGGCCAGGAATGTGCATGGTTCCATTGAAGTGGAGACTAATACCGTTATTTAACGGTTCTGTTAGTTGTAATTAAAACTGTTTCTTTTTATTTAATACGTATTGATAATTGTTTAGCTCAAAGTAGTCGTTGTAGCAAAACAGAAAGTGTACCTGTAAATTAGAAAAACACCAGAAAAACCTTGGGATCATAATAGCAATTTATCGGTATTACGAAATCTAGAACTTAACTATGTATAACAAGCTTTTAAAAATATCTACATTTAAATACTTCACCGCCACCATGAGCGGTTGTTCAATATATTTGACACGAATATGATCATGCACATCTTTGAAGCTATAAATTATATTATAATACAGAAAAAAATATTGCAAAACTGGTAATGAAGTTCAAAAAAAAATAAGGCGAATTCTTGATTGGGGCACAAAATCTAAAGATTAAGTTGTGTTTAGCACTGTTTCTGTAACCATTATAGGTATGATGTGTTAAAAAATAGCAAATTTCGATGTTCTTACTAGTTCTACAAGTCCAATCCACCTGATTTCAATCTATTAGTGGGTGTATGGTTTCATTTCAATCCTTATATTTTCTTCTTTAATTTTGGCTCTAATTTCAATCTGTTAGTGGTGCCCGGAATGTGCATGGTTTCATTAAAATGAAGACTATTAAAGTTAAATATACGGAGTACTGTCTGTTGTAATTTAAACTTTCTATTTAATAACGTATGGATAACTGTTTAGCTCAAATTAGTTTATAAATGAATATAATATATAATTGAATTGCTGTAGAAATACAAGAACAAAAAAAAAGTTTAACTGTAAATTAGAAAAAAAAATACCGGAAAAAACTTGGGACCATAATTAACAATTTATCGGTTACGCGAGATTTCAGAACCTTTCTATGTACTACTAGCATAAAATTGAGCGACAATATCGTATTAAGGTTGCATTACCACCAGGCTATGAGCGGGTGTTTAATATATATTTTTTTATAACAACGTGAAAAAAAGTCACTTTTTTATATCATATTCATTCATAAATCGTTGCGATAATGACATTTTACGTGCTTACATCACAGACCGTGCCGAAAGTGGGACTTTCGGCACTTGTGCGGTTAAGTTAATAAGAGTATCTGATTGGTAGAAAAAGAAAGTGATGCCATGAATATCTCTATGGAAACTAAATGGCCATGAAACTCACTTATTTTATTGGTTCATTACTTTTGCATTTTCTAATATCTCCATGGAAACTACAAGTTCTAAAAAAATCATTAAAGGAAATTAAATAAGACAAAAGTAAGAACACAAATTTCACGCTTTTGCCCGTTATTATAAAAAATATTAAAAGCAAGCACGTGCCAAAAATACTTTATTAAGCTCTAAAATAAAAACCACTCGCTTATTAATAAAGTGTTATTTCGGCACTAGTTGCTTAATAACCATTGGGTGTTCAACGCAAAGATTAAAATTCGGTAAAATTTCTATATTGTTAGCTCTGCTTGCTCTTAATTGCGTGAAATAAAATATCTTGGTTTGGAATTTGCACCGCTACTTCAATGAAGCGGCTTTTTTAAATTTATGGGGTTTATTGACCAAGCGAAAGACTAATAACAAAAACTTATTGAATATTACAAAAATAAATTTTAAAATACTGGTAGTTAAATAAAAATGTGAGAAAGTCGTGATTATGGCATAAAATCGTCAGACCGTGATGTACGTACACAGTACAGTTTACAGTACATACGTATTACAGTTTTTGTAGTCATTAGACATGAGGAGCTAATAACACCAATTGCCAATACCGAGCGGCTAGTTTGATGGTGGATCCGTTTAAAGAGGGATGGATTTCCAGTCCCGAAGACCTACTTTTGCATTTCCTTAGAAGTCTTAAGAATCATGAATATGTTGTACCTTGTGACCCGTCCCAAGGTACAATACGCTTTACTGTCCCAAGGTACAATACACTACATGGTTTAAATGAAAGCAAGATAGTGGCCAATCTAAATGCATTATCATTACTTTCTCCTAACCAAAATATTTTTAAATCTTCTCTTTTTTGAAGAAAATAAAATGCAGTTGACTTTTTGAACAGTACAAAGATAAAAAATTATAATAGAATGAGAAAAATATTTACTTTGGAGTAATGAAATATTTTGTGTCACCAATTCATCAATTCAATGATAATAGTGTTAAATTTTATTATGATGATGTCTGTTGGTTAGGGCTACTGTTTGAAATAACACATATGACGTTTGATATAACCAATGTATGAATATTGCCAATAGATTCTTAGAAATTGTCAGTGTCCCAAGGTACAACACTCTCCCCTAACGCTCGAATGCGTCAGCGAATAAAATAGATAGGTCCGAAATAAAAATAAAATGTTTTTTTCGGCCCACCCTAATACCTACCTCGTAGGTACTAGTAATGATTTTATACTACCTCTGCATGTATTGCGGTTTGTTGATCAACGGAATATTTGTAGTCAGTAACTCGGCAATCAAGTGCATAAAATAGTCAGTTGTATTGGGAGCAATTGTTTTGGCATGTTAGAATGTTTTTTTAAAAATGGGATTATGCTTTTATTTATTAAGGTATTGTTAATTTTTCACTATATTGTGTTTCCGTATTGATACCCATTTAATGATCTCTCTGAAAATATTTATTCTTATGATGGCCTGGCAAGTAGTTTATTTTATTATCAATCCTTTATTGTCAGAAGTTGTGGTTAAAACTAAAAAAAACTTTAAACTCAATTTAAATAAAATATAATTTATTAACATATTTGGTTAACATTGTAGCAATTATGAAGGATAATTCTGCGGATCTCCAAAGCTAATCTATTTGCAAGTATTTTTAATTTTTAATAGAAAAAGAGTTTAAAAAGTAAAATTGCCATAAACGACGAAAAGAGCAGCATAAGAAGAGCAATGTCGTGTAGCAAACCTGGATGTGACGTTAACGCCAGACGTCAATTCCGTAATGCCGGCTTTTGGATGTGAACGGGGCCGGTTTGGTTTGGTTTGAAATATCGTCGCACTAGAGCTACACGAGGGCTATTGTGAACGGAGCCGGCTTTACAAAATTGCCGGCAAAATACCGCCAATTTATCAGCACATGTGATAGCGCCTTTAGTTAGTTTGAATCATCGTCGCATTAGTGCTACACGAGTTGCATTGGTTACATGCGTCTTAATTTAGAACTACCCTCTTCTTCAGAAAATACACTACTCAAACTAACAGTCGATGGCGGAAATTTGTCAAGTCCTTGACAAATTGAACCCACATGCAAATTATGTTCGTTATCATTGCTTGTGGAAAAGTTGGGCGTTTTTTTTACAACAAGAATTTTCTTACTTTATACTTTTTTTCGACATTTGTAACAGCAAAAGCTTTTAATTTTCTACCGTTATTCCCAGTTGTCTGCTGATTTAAAATTATCCATAATTTATACATATTCTTGAAAAAAACTCAAGTATTCTTGAAAAAACTCAAGGTAATACCAAAAAAATAGGTTGGCTTATACTATAGTCGCTATACCAGGGTTGTCCTGACTTCTAACCTGCATATCTAATGCTTTGTAGTTTTGGATTATAACTTCTGTGAAAGTATTGTATGTTATGTAAGATTTTTTTTAATCTGTATGAAAATAGTAATAACAAAAATAAACTGAATGGACTGTATCATATAGTTTTTTTTATTATTATTTATTGATCAAGTCTCAAAATGGCCAAGTTTTGTCGAATATAGTAGGCTAGAATATATTTTTGCAGAACATTTTAAAACTTTATTAATTGAATAAACGGATGATATTGCTCTTTTAAATTCATTCTATTATGTGGTTCGAATACTATTTTCATACTCTCCCAGAACACATGCTAATTATAAATTGTCCCCTGCCTAAGTTGAAAACAATACTTTGGCAGATCTTAATAATTTGGATAAATAAAAATATCCTTATTATTCATTTTAAGAGCAATTCCACAAAACATGTCAAATACAACTCAGCGTTGTTTTGGATATATTTTATAATGATTGAAGTTTGAAAATATAATTCTGGCAACACCTGATAATTCTTTTTCCTTCCGTGAAGTTTTATTTGTGTACTTCCTTGAAAAGAAAATAGTTTTTTTCCTGACACAAATTAGTTCAAGTGTATGACTATTGACTGAATTATAAAGTATGTCCCAAAGGTACAACATCGTATTGTACCTTGGGACAGTTTATCCTCTCTACTTTAAATGAGTGACAATTTTTTAATTTCAAGCTGCCAGAATTAAAAAAATATATATTATAGAGGAATATATTGGTGTGTTGAAATGCTTTTAAATTTTTATTTTGACTATAATTATCGAAGAAAAAATTAAAATGTAAAAATTGTCCCAAGGTACAACACTCTAACCTATTGTTAAATCTATTGCATCATTTGAATTGTAATATTGTGACCGGGTATCCAAAGTATGCGTAATTCATAGTTGCTGTAATGGCGACTATAATTTAAGTCACGTCAGTAAATACACGTTTTAGTCAATAGTATAATACTTAAAATTTTTATTTAATATCAATAGTAAAAATACTAAAATAAGAATACAAAATAACAGAATAAGAAAGTAACCTCAATAAAAGGCTGGTAAACTTAGTTGAGAATTATTGTTGGTTAAATCTATTACCAGCTTAAAATCGTGTGAAATGAAATATATTTATTGGCAATTTTGTACTGCTACGTCATTGTAGCAATAGCTTGAGATATTTTTGGATCCTGAACCCTCAACGACATTCCTAGGTATTTTTTTTCCTAAATCTAAATAACCGATATTAACAAACTGGTAATTAAAGTAAATGATAAAATAAATAAAATCATGTTTGACGAGTAATGTGAGAATTCTAGAACGTACTAATTACAGTTACGGTAATCTTTAAGCCGGAAGTGCATAATAGCAATTTCCATGTCGAATGGCTAGTTTGATGATATTGTTAAAAATATTCGAAATATATCGAAAAAATTATTACCGATAGATCTTTCCAATAAAGAAAATCGAAATAGAATTAATGTAAGGTTCAAAGAAACATTTTTAGAACACGTTTAAAGAAAAACAGAGCCCTCAAAGTTGAAGAAAATGTGTTCTGGGACGTCTACCAAACCAAATGATATAAATTTACCTATATGAATGCTGATTATATATTCCAAATTAAGGAAAGAATAAATGCCTGGTGTCCTTTAGTGACTTCCCAGACATTTCTCAAACCCAAATGAATTAGCATATAAGGAAATGAGTTCGGAAGGAAATAAGGAAAGCCGGGGTTCGTGTGGTATGCAAATCTAATCACGAAATATTATCTTTGAACTGAGAGGGAATGTGTACTTGTCACGTACTATTGTGTTTTTCAAACTTCCGACGAAGGGTCATCGGAGGGGTAAAAATAATATGCAAATGTTTTGTAATAAGAAAAATTATGACGTCCAAAATTCTGTCTCTGAAGGTGCGCGAAGATTTGTAAAGAATTGACTAAATTTAACATTTAGTGAGTTTATGACCTTAAGTTTGAGTATACCTTGAGTGACCTTAAGTTTGCAGTTTACAAATGTTCTACGAGAAAAAGAGTAAATAGTTCTCATTTTTGAGTGCGAGAATCGAATATAAAAAGGTATTTCACATTCAATAAACAAATTTATTTGTTATTTCAAGACAAATTTATTATTTTTATTAGTTTAGCTTCAGTTAGAGTGTTATTTTAATTATTTTTTTCCTTCGATTTTGACGTAACAGGGCGCACGAATATCAGGGTCGAAGGAGTAGCCAATAGGATCAGGCGAAATTTCGGCGCCAGCAGCGTTGTTTACGCAGATTCCTCCGCCTAGTGCATTTCTCTGCAGCAAACTTAAGCTCGGTTGTGGTGTAGTGAATTGTAATGAATTTGACTGAATATTCAAAATATACTTTATTCATTTTGATTTGCTGGCTTTCACTAGTTTTTTCGACCAACCTTGCTGGGCCTTTGGCTTGTTGATCGACAATTTTAGTATTTGTATCATAAAAAAACACGTTTTAAATACATAAGCTTGACATTTAATAATTTTACATGTTTCTTTTTTTAAAAAATACATGTAAAGAAAAAACCTCAATCAGATTTCTTGTTAAATATTAGTTGTTAATTATATCACTTGCAAAGGTAAATAAAATTCATTTTACTTTTTTGGAAATATATAATTGCTACAAATAAATTGCTTCGCGGCAATTGTTAGTAGGAATTTGACTTTCGAGAAAGAAGTACACTATGAATTAATTTTTATTTTAAAAAAAAATTATAAAGTATTAACAGACTGGTATTTAAAGTATTAGATAAAAGTTACCGTATTAGGTATTAAAATAATTTAAAATAAAAGATTATAATAAATGCTAAAATGATGAAAATCGCAATTGCCACAAAGTCTAAGACTTTAAACGTTCATAATGCAGTTTCTGGTGCTATGAGGTATGAAGTGCCAAACAACCGTAGTTTTCCATGCCGATTGTCTAGTTTGAGGACAATCGCCCTTTAACCCTTTCAGTCCCAAAAATTTACTACACTACAGAAACATCTGATATTCACGAAATAAGCTTATTTTGGGTCAAAAATAAGATTTCCATAAGAAAAAAATTCATTTAAATTTTTATATGGTTTTTGAAATAATGCCACAATTCTTTAACTGTGGAAAACAACAAAATAAAAATATATATATTTCCTAAAAACACTTCGAGTTATATATTTTAAGGTATCTGAACATATTCTTAAAAAAAAAAAAAAAAAAAAACTTAGTAATTATTTTAACAGAAATAGTTTAAATTGTGTCTTAAATATGAGGAACTGAAGTGAACTTTTCAAAAATCAGGTGAAACGCTTGATAGCTATTTTCTGAAAAAAAAGTAGTAGTTCTGATTAATATTGAGATTAATGTAAAATATTGTTAATCGAACAACGTGTGAAGAATCGAATGATGTGTGTTTGGATGTCATAACGTGACATAAACATTTAGAAAAAAAATATTGAAAGTGATGATGCCAAATGGCATCACTGGGACTGAAAGGGTTAAAGATGAATGGCCAGCCTCGTACACATACACCTTTAACATCCCACGATCTGCCAAAGTTTGCTTTCAACTTAAGCAGAATATCACCAGGTATGAAAATGTAATATCTACATACTGAATTACATTTAGCCGAAAAAATCATGTAATTATTTAATTAATAATGTTTGAAAACGTTCAACACAAAATTATACTTGGGTCAAGTGGGGTAAGTGTGATTGGGGGTAAGTGTGATAAACAGCTCTTGTAACTTTGGAAATCATTCTAAAAATCTGAAAGTTTGCAATATATAACATTATACCACTTATAATTAAACTAAAAAGAAATATTGACCTTATTTTTTGTTTAAAGAAAGTTTTGAGCTTTTGAATTTAAGTGCATCTGTCTTCTTTTTTACACACTTACCCCTATTTTGGGTAAGTGTGATAAAACAACAATGGATTTTGAAATGCAAATTTTGTACTCTTAAAATTGGAATTCAAACATATAATTTTTTTTCTACATATGTATGTTTCTTATAATAATTCACTACCAATTTTAGGATTTGGAATTTACTTGAAGCAGAGAACGAATTTTCTTAATGAAAAATGCAGAAACCCTATCACACTTACCCCACTTGACCCTAACCTTAAATATTCTGCAATACTAGGCCATTTTGATACTTTATCAACAAATAATCTAATAACGGGATGGTATTTCCATTTAATTTTTTTTTTGTTAACACTACTTCATACTGAGTGAAAAAAAATCTTAGGTTAGGTTAGGTTTAAAATATCGTCGCACTAGAGCTACACGAGGGCTGTTGGCGACGGGCGTCGTATTTTAGAACCACAGTCAAGGGACGATCCAACACCTGAATAGGCACCCATCGCAACCATTAAGGGCGACATCGTACGCAGCGTTTAGGACTTTGAAGGATATTTAACGTGCACTCCCTTACACGGGGTATTATTCGTCGGACATTTTTGGCTGTCTGGGCCGTTTTTATTTCGGCAGTTATTTTGGCGATGCCCGGACCCGAACCTGGTACCTTTCGCATGCAAGGCGAATGCCCAACCGACTGGGCTCTCCAGCCCCTAAAAAAATCTTACATAACAAACAATACTTTCACCGAAGTTAGAATCCAAAACTTTCATTAATTAGATATAAGGACCAGAAAAATGACCATCCCTGTTACACTCTAAAAAATGAATGCTCAAAAACAACGAAATTTTCCTTAATTTTGACAATTCCGTTACTGGCAAATGCTCCGAGTTTTCGTTTCCTCAAAGTGAGGAAATTTGAATCGTCATTTTCATGAGGATTTGAATGTCGTCTAATCTAAAGAAATATTTCGTCATTTTTGAGCATGTGAGTACAACAATGAGATTCAGTTTCCTCAAATTCAAGATACAGAAACGTCAAATCACGATCGTAAAAGTGAGGATTCGCGTTTACTCAAAAGTCACTTGATAGTTTGACGAAACAATCCTCAAAATTAACGAAATGAGGCTTGAGGATTCAT